>JAJTUV010000327.1:3550000-4081652 GCA_021653895.1 Mastomys natalensis | reverse complement strand
AAATACTAAACATATGGAACAGAGAAAAAATATTAAAAGCTGAAAGGGAAAATGACCAAGCAACATATAAAGGCAAAAGTATCAGATTTACCCATGACTGCTCCATGGAGACTCTAAAATCCAGAAGAGCGTGGTGGATGACCTGTAGATTCTAAAAGAAGGATGTCAGCCCAGACTGCTATACCCAACTAAACTTTCAAATACCATAGATGAAGAAAATAAGGCACTCCATGATAAAACCAAATTTAAGCAATGTTTATCTACAAATCTAGCTCTATAGAATGTGGCAAAAGGAAAATTACAATCTAAAAGGAGGTCAACTACATCTAAGAACACACAGGGAACAAATATTTCAAGAAAAACAAAATCAAAAGAAGGAGGAAATACACACGCGCGCGCGCGCGCGCACACAACACACACACACACACACACACACCATAACTACCACCACCACCACCAACAACAACAACAACCATAACCATTTCAAGAACTAAAACAACAAATAATCAGAATCAGCAATCTTTGGTCATTAATATTACTCAACGCCAGTGGTTTCAATTCTCCAATAAAAGGCACAAACTAAGAAAATTGATATGAAAACATGACCTATCCTTCTGCTTCATCTAACAAACACATCTTAACATCAAGGATAGATATCACCTCAAAGTAAAAGGATATTTCAAACAAATGGACCACAGAAACGATTACATTATAGTCATTTTAATATGCAACAAATTAGACCTGAAATTAAGTAGTGAGAGAGACACTACATAATTATCAAAGAAAAAAGTCCATCAAGAGAACATTGCAATTCTTAACATCTCTGCCCCATACAAAATGGCAACCAAGTTTGTAAAAAGAACACTATTCCAACTTAAATTTCATACTGATTCTTACACATTGATAGTGGGGGACTACAGTAACCAAGTCTTACTAATAGATAATCCAGTCAAAAGCAAACAGAGAAATCCTTGAAAATTTATGCTATAAACAAAATGGACCTAATGATATTTACTGAACATTTTACCTAAAACCAAAAATATCATACCTTCTTTTCGGCACCTATTAAAGTTTCTTCAAAAAAAACTCAGGGAGTTTTTTGGAGATGGCCCATCATTTTGAATGGCTGTAGTGAGTGTCCTTTGGAGACAAGGTCCCCAAGGACATCATATCAGGATTGCTTCCCACTACTGATATGACTTTCCTGCCACTATTATACAGCCTAATGATTCCTAGGTATCAGCCCACTCTATTGGACAGATTTCCTGCAGAATCAATATGAAGATGTACTTTCATGTAGTAATGCTGTGTAGACAAACTGATGATTTCATAATTCCTGATAATGATTTATAGAACAACTATGTTTATTTGGGCTAATTATATTAGGAAAAGAAAACATGTCTGTAACAAATTTACAATTAAGGAAAACAATCATTCTAGGGTATTAAAGAGGTGACTATCTAGTAACTAAAAGTCATAAACTGGGAATGAGCAATTTATTGTAGGTCCACAGACAGAAAATAAAAGATCAAGTAGATTATCTATACAAGATTTCAAAACAATAAGACACAAGTCTGATAATCTGTCTCTTAAGAAAATTGTGCTAACTTGTGACATAAATGCTATTGCTTTAAACTTATAATCAACTTTTGATTCCAGAACACAAATAATGAATGTTAGGTAGTAGTCATAATGGAATGACATATAAACAATTCTGCTCTAACTCCATAAATCTTATCAATCTATGATGTGAACTATTGCTTTAAATTTAAACATGCTTAAAAATCCATGTAATCAGTTATCCTGGAAGGATAAAAACTAAGAACAACAATAAACTTGTGGTGTAAACTTTTCTGCTTCACCCAGCATGTGTGTATGTGCATGTGCCTGACTTTCTTCTTTCTTTCTTTCTTTCTTTCTTTTTTCTTTCTTTCTTTTTCTTTCTTTCTTTCTTTCTTTCTTTCCTCTTCTATTTCTTTTCTTTTTCTCTGGATTCCAAAGAGTTAATGAACTCTGAACCTCTAGCCCAATCAGTTAGAAGCCTCTGAGTCAAAGAGAAAAGAACTCAAGTAACTCAGTTTCTTTTCTTAATTCCTTCTGCTATCAGCAAGAGTAAATTTCCAGAAGCCATCATCTTTTGGTTCCAGAAGGGAGAGAGAGAGAGAGAGAAAGAGAGAGAGAGAGAGAGAGAGAGGAGAGAGAGAGAGAGCACTAAATAGCCAAAAGTCATCAGCTTTTGACTTCTGCAAACACCACACCTCACTGCCTTCCTCAGTTACTTGGATACTGAGCTGGCCCTCAACAAGATACAATAAAATAAAAATAACACCTTGTGTTCTATCTGACCACCTTAGATTAAAGCTGGACATGAACAACCATGGAAACAACAAAGAGCTTACAAACTCATGGAAACAGAACAACACTTTAATGAACAAAATTATGTCAAGATGGACATTAAAGAAGAACTACTTTCCAGAATTGAGAGGAAATCAAAACACAACATTCCAAACTTATGAGACACAATGAAGGCAATTCTAAGAGCCAAGTTTATAACACTAAGTGCCCACATAAAATATAAGAGAGCTCTTACCTTAGTAATTTAACCGCATACCTGAAAGATCTAGTATAATAAGAATAAGCCATACACAACACAAATGCAGAGAATCTTAAAGACATACTTTAAAAACCTATTATTCACCAAATTGAAAAGTTGAAATAAACATAATTTTATCCATATATTCCTGTTACCAAAGTTAAATAAAGATCGTAAAAGCTATTTAAACAGACAAATAACTGCTACTAAAAAGTAAGCAATCACTAAAACAGTCACAGCTGAAAGAAGCATTAATACCAATACTCAAAGTATTCCAAGAAATAGAAATGAAGAGAATATTGTTCAATTTATTTTATGAGGTCACAATTACTGTGATATTCAAACCATATAAAGACACAACAAAGAAATAATTGCAAATCAATTTCTCTTATGAATATAGAAGCAAAAATACTCAGTAAAATACCTGCTAACCAAATCAAAATACACATCAAAAAGATCACCCATTATGATTCAGTAGGCTTCATCACAGAAATGCAGTATGTTCATCAGAATAATAAATATATACCTAAAACATTAAAAGACAATATACATGTATTATTGATACAAAAAAAAAGCTTTGCAAATCCAACACCAGTTCATGATAATAGTTCTAAAGAGACTAGAAACCCAGGGCTACATATCAATATAGCATAATACAGGCAATTTCACGAAAAAACTTAACCTGGAAAATTAAATATGAAACCTATTTCTTAAATCCCCATACAAATAGTATGTTGTTTTACTCTCCCCAATAAAGTTCAATATGAAATAATGAGTTTTACTTAAAGTCGAATAAAGACTGAGAAAGTATATTAGTATTACAGTCTGAATAGAAGTTTCAAATTATTTAAAATTGCAGATGAAAAAAGTATCTAATGAACAAAATCCACTGGGAAATCACAGCTAGATAAACACTTTTCGAAATAAGCTCTATATATAAAATTCAAATTCGAAATACAGTAGACTCCTATAAAAACAAATGACCGAAAAGACTTCAGAATAACACCTTTCAGAAAGGCTCAATAAGTGAAAAAATCTTGAGTATCTAAAGAGGATAAAAGTCTGTGTGAATAACCATTCAAGTACTGAGAAAAAAATGCGGAAGTATCAGATATCAATAACATGATCTAATGTTATTACAGCCATCTCATAGATCAGGTTTCCATCCATTCACAGAAGGATAATCCGCTCAGCAGATGGAATAATCAGGGATCACGCACAGCATTATGCAGGTGTGTGAGATTGTATTCACAGAATGGGATGTCTTCATCTAATCATTCCTAGAGTTGAGAAGCGTGGAGAGAGATGGTTAGGTATAAGAGCCTGAAGGACTGGAGGACCCCAAGAAAGCAAGGTCCTCTAAAATCAAACTTGAGAAAGCTGATGAACTTCTAGAAGAGGATCATATACAGGACTGCACAGGTCTGCCCGAGGTTCTACTATGGCTTGCAAATGAGTGGGTCTCTGATTGTGTGACTTCTCTTGGTCTCTTTTCCTTCCATTGGTTTATCTTGTCCAAATTTGATGTGATAGTTTTTTTTATTTATTTTATTGTATTTTATTTTGCTGTATTTTATTGTGATCTCTTAGAAGCCTCTTTTTGTTAATAAAAGATAGAAAGGGAGTAGAGCTACATGGGAGGGAAGGTGGGGAAAAACTGGGATGAATGAAAAAAGTGAAAACTATAATCAGGCTATGTTACGTGACAAAATAATCTATTTTCAAAAAGGGAAGAATAGAAATATGAAAAGTTTTACATAATTTCTCAAACTGACCTGACAGCATTTCATTTTGCTGACTCACTATAATATGAGATGAAGTGGAACACAGAACCAAAGGAAACATTTCCATATTTCCATAGAATCTGAACTCCTAAATTTTAAAACTAGCTAACACAATTAGGAAAATGTATTTGTTAAATCTATCATATAGTACACAAATCATTAATTGAGAGCAACAAGAATTATTTTTAAAAGTGAAAAGAGAAAAAACAAACTTGAATGAGTAATACTTCCTGATTTCAAAACTGAATAAATACAGTCGAGATTAATTACTGTATAATGAGCTGAAAAGAAAACAAACAGGTTAGGTAGAATAGAGACCCCATTTAAATTTGGTAGCATTAAATTCACTAACATTTATAGCATGTAAAAATTTTACATTCACAATAAAAATATCTAACTTTAGAAAATTTAACAAGGAAAACAGGTAATAATACAATGCCTAACATCAACATGAAACACTCAGAAGTACAAAAAATGATTAGAGAGTGAATTAATTAGTTGTCAATTAGCAGAATTGAGATGAGTGAAGACTGATGCCAAAGTTCTGTGGATAACAGGGCTGTGTGTAAGCCAAATATATCTGGAAATAGATAGCCTAGAAGTAAGACATATACAATGAGTTACTGACATGATTCTTCCTATATCTGCAGCGATCAGACCAACACTAGAACTGAATTACTTAACTCTTAAAGTAGAAACATAAAGGTTATTTGGTAAGTCAGTTGTTGCATGGAGTTTGGCTGGAACAAACGTGAAGGAACGTGGATACAAGTGAAAAGCTAAGGCAGACTAGTGAAGGAACATTTGGCAGAAACAGACACAGGAGAAAGGATATTCTACTAAGGCAAACAGTGAAAGGACATTTCATGAAGGATTCTTCAATAATGACATGCATCTATTGATCTGCCTTACATTGCATAGTTGAGCTGCATTTGTTGGACTGCATAGAGAGAACTGTGTCAAAAACCTAGTGGTAGTGTACTGCAGTTTCTTGGAGCTTCCACGGACTTGGACTGATTGGCAGAGTGGCGTCAGCTAAGACTGGCTTATGTGCTGAGGCAAGACCTATGGAGAACACTGAGGGTTTAAATAGGACTCGATGGACAGTGACAGAGGTAGAGTTTTGGCATGTTTATAAAGCTAGCTGTGCAATAATGCTTGTGGGTCTCAAGTCTTCACTGATCTTCATTTCCCTGAGAGAGGTTCAGCTGAGAACTCCTGGCATTTCTGCTGGTCCCTCTGAGGCCTGGCTGTCTCTGCTAAGTAGTACTACCTCTGCTGATTCATGTTTGTTATCCTGACTCTACCCAACTGGACTGTTGGTGTATCTGTGAGGTATTTGGAAGGGGATCAAGCTGCCACTGCCAACCTGTGTACTGTACTGCTGATTTCCAGACTCCAAAGATCCTTTCTAAACAGGTCTATTTCCCCATTATCCTTTCTTTCTCACTACCTCTGGCGAGTGTTGGGCTAAAAGGGAGGTAAACGTGTTTAAGAACCATCATTAAAAATAAGGTTTGAAAAAATTAAAGTTGCAAACTCAACCTATAATTAAATGAAATGAGGACTAATGGAATGTAATGAATATTAGCTCACCATTAATAGAATTGAGTTATAGAGATAAGAGCAACAGAACATTAATTGTACCCCACAACTTTCAAACAAAGCATTCACTATAAGTTTATTCAAGTATCATGAAATATTAATTATGTTATACTAATATAGTAATTTAAATGACAGTGGTGCCTATAGGCTCACATATTTGCATGCTTATTCCCCAGTTAATGAACTGTTTGGAAAAGATTAGAAACGCACTTTCTCTACCTAGTGCCTGTAAATCAGGAGTAAAGCCCTCAGTTATTGCTCCAGCACCATGTCACTCTACCTTTTTTCCATGATGATTATGGACTAAACATCAAAAACTGTAGGTAAGCCCAAAATGAAATATTTCCCTTTATAAAGGTTGCCTTAGTCAAAGTGTCTTTCCGCAGCAATCGAACAATCACTAAGACAAAAGTTGGAACCTGAGAGTGGCATATTGCTGCAACAGGCCTGACTATGGTGCTGCTTTGGAAAACTATGGATGAATTTGAAACTTTTGATTAGAAAAGTAGTTGAATACTTAAAGAGGTACTTAATGGGCCATCCTAGTAGGAACATGGAAGACAGTACTAAGAGTAATATGGATTATGCAGATCCAGCTCAAAAGGTTTCAGAGGAGATATTCCTATGATATTTTGGCAAAAAAAATATGGCTGCATTTTGCCCTTGTCCTAAAAAATTTGACAGAGGCAAATTGTAAGATTTTAGGCCAATAACTTCGGCAGAGATTTCAAGAGAGCTTAGAACTTATGGTTATTAGTGATCACTCTTATGCAGATCTACAATGAAAAGGAATAAGCATGGCAAAAAATATTTTAAATATACAGTTTGAGGAGAAAAAGGAGCACGAGGAAAAGAAATGTTTCAGGCAAGTCTTGCACTCGAGATAAAATGATTAAAAATAAAATAAAGGATTGGTTAGAAATGTAATAAATGGAGTGATAACCTTAGGGCAAGACCTCACCCAGCTTCTCCTGCAAACTTGAGAAAGGAAAGACCTGAGGAATTTCTTTAGCCTAGAAAGCATCAACAAGTTAAACCTTATGAAAATACAAATCTTCCAGAGAACCATGTTTCAGCTGAAGCAAGAAGTAGACTTTGGGCGCTTCCACGGAGTGGATCTGGAGTCAAGAAGAAAATTAAAAGTGGGTTATGGAATCTTCCCCTGTAGTTAAGCAAAGTTGTTGAGACCAGGCATTTACCAGTGCAGTCTTTGTGTGGAGGCTAGAAGAAACCATTCCATGAAACATGGATTGTATTGGAGACATTGTTTGAGATGCCAGAGCCATGAGACAACTGCCAAGAAAAGCTGCAGACCAGGTGTGAAAACATCTCTAGAGAGAGAAGTGTGTTGAAGTCTCAATACAAAGTCCCTTGACTACATACCTAGTAAAAGAAAATCATGGCAGCAGAATTTTCAGCTCATAACATAGATATAAACACAAATGGACTGGGGCAAGATATTAAAAAAAGACCTATCACCAGTGACCTATCCCTTCATCTAGGTCCCATCTTCTGAAGATTCAAGAACCTCCCAAAATACCACTAGCAGTTAAGAACCAATCATCCAAAAAATGTGTCTGTGGGTGATAGTTTGTAATTTTTAATCAAATGAAAGAGATGTGATTCAATGGTTTCTTGACGCTTCTGTCTCTGTCCCACTCCTCTACATCCACCCCACCCATGTGCATACATATATACATGCAGACATAGTTTTTTAAAATCCTCCAATATATTTAGCAAGTCATATTTTCTGCCAGTCTCAGAATCTTCCATTCTTCTAACAGCACTTTGATGCTCTACCACCTTGTGTGTTTTTAAGTCCTATAATTGAAGGACAGTTTAAAATGTAAGCATAGGGTTCCCCTTTTAGTTAACCAATCAAATATATTTCTTAACTAGACTTTCTGAGGAGAAATATTAGGTCCAGAGAAATAAGTCCATTCCAGTTGCAACTACTGATTGAAATTCTAGCAGTGAAACTTCAAATGAGTCAATCTACTTCATCAAAAGACAAGGTGAGAGTTTCTCATTAATGATGCACAGGTCTGATCTTTTATCTTCTGGTTGAGCAGAAAACTATTTCAAGATCTTAATGAAATCAATTCAATGATATTTTTAGTGTTGCAAAACTATTTGAATACCAAAGTATAAGTTTAAAAATTCTCATTTAAAACTATGATTTTCTGAGAACATAAAATTTCTGGAATTTAAATTCTAGGTTCACTATGGATAAATAAGGATACATAATTTACATGCAGTTACAAAAGATCTATATGAAAATTACAAGTAATTTACTTTTGTAACAACTTTTAGTTTTTCTTCAATTTATTTATGAGTTCATATATTAGATTTATATTTTGCAAGATAATCAAAGAGCCATAAGTGGATAATATTTTATAAAATTCATAGAAAACTGCAGGTAGAAAAATTAGTCTGACCCAGATTTAAAACCTTTCATAAGTTATAAATTATACCTGTACATATTTCTTTGTTTTCTGCTCTATTTCTATTGAATTAATAGGCTTTTACCAGGATAAAACAGTATATTTAATTGTATCTGATATTAAAAAGTTTAAATTTCCTGAAATATTAATGAGAAAAATAATATAAAAAGTACTTTCATGTGGTCCCCTCTTAACTATAAAATAATTGAATATCTTAAGTGGGTGAATCTCATTTGTTTCCTCTCTAAAATTCATCAAAATACATTTTTATACTTAGGCTCCTTAACTACATTGCCTTTCAGAGTGTCTGGGAATCATTTACTTGGCTGCTACTCCATGACTTGCTTTAATCTCTCTTTTTTCTTGATGAACTGGTCATCTAAGCTATACATTCCTCAGGTTCCTTTCAGAAATATTTCTTCTCTTTTAATTTTTATTATCTACAATTACAGCGTTCACAGACAAAAAAATATATCAACCTCTCTTTTATGATAATCTTGAAGGGACAATTGATGCAAATAGAATACATTCATTGACTTATTTCCAAATTCCCTATAATTACAGGGTTTCAACCTGTAATTCAGATCATGGAGGTTAACTTAGAAGGCCCATCTTCAGCAGAGCACTCATGCTCCTTCATTCTTAGCCCTTTTACCAGATACCAGTCTCTGCGTTACCCATATTTTTCTTCCAGAATTATGATGATAGAATATAATATAATTATCACTGCACTGCTGACCTCCTGTTGAATGTGGTATTGTATTTCATTCTCAGTATGTTTAATAATCCATGCACACACATATGTGTATTTCTCTTGAATTTGATCAGAATATTTTACTTATTCTAGTTCTAACACAGTTTTCTAAAAATAATGATGATGATGATAATAATTATAATGATAAACCCTCAAAATTCATTTCAATACTTTCAGTTACATCTGAACCACAAAGGAAAAATATCTTCATAACTTGTTGGTAAGGTACGAATTTCTAATTTCTAAAACCCTTCGCATTATAAGAATAGTTGCAAATGATTACCTTATCTGTTTTACAATGTTCATTAATCACATTGAACTTGAATATAGAAAGATTTCCTATCCAGGAGGCTAATAATTGGGCTTTATTTCCTTAGGAGGAAAGAGATGCAGTTTATAAGTGTGTCATACACATGAGACATCAGCACCCTCATAAAACATGGCAAGAAATTTATAGTGATAAAAACACATAAAAAATGCTTTCTAAAGAAAAAATCTTGAAGCTTCTGAACTGAGTTTAGTATACTACTTCTAAATGCAGATCCAGACTTTTAAATTAAGCTCAATAAGGGACAATCTAATAAAGTTATAAAATACACATCTCATAATCGTTCTCTCCTGTAGTGAAAAATACAGATTAAAGGGAATAAATGAACCTTAATTGTTCCAAAAAAAAAAGTTTAGAGGCTTCACCTAATCTCATTTCAGAAATATAAAAGGGGTACTAAGTCGTTGTCACTTCAAAAAACTAATACATGTTCATTAATATCTTCATATATTAATGTTACATTAGCCTCCTGTCAATTTTAAGACTCACTGATATCTTTGTAAAGCATCCAGAAATAATTTCATTGAAATATAGTGATGCAGGAACATAACATTTCTGGGTCTCAATCTTACTGAGAAATGAGGTCAGCAACTGGATTTAAGTTGATAATCTGTCTCCTTTGACAAATGTAGGTGAATGATTCTCCATTTGAGTAAAGGAAATTACAAACAGGTCACTACAATTATTACTAGGTGAATTAAGGGTACAGAACAAATACCATGCCTTCTCCTGAGAAACTAGACAAGTATCAGTTACCAATGTTAAATCAGGATCAGATAAACCATCTTAACAGTCCCATAACTGCGAAAGAAATAGAAGCAGTCATTAAAAGTCTCCCCACCAAAAAAAGTCCAGGTCCAGATGGTTTTAGTGCAGAATTCTATCAAACCTTCAAGGAAGATCTAATACCAATTCTCTTCAAACTATTCCACAAAATAGAAACGGAAGGAACACTACCTAATTCATTCTATGAAGCCACAATTACGCTTATACCTAAACCACACAGAGATCCAACAAGAAAAGAGAACTTCAGACCAATCTCCCTTATGAATATCGATGCAAAAATACTGAGTAAGTGTTCATATATAAAATTGGGGATTCTTCATTTATTTATTTATTTATTTATTTATTTATTTATTTTTTTTTTTTTTTTTTGTTTTTTTCGAGACAGGGTTTCTCTGTGTAGCCTTGGCTGTCCTGGAACTCACTCTGTAGACCAGGCTGGCCTCGAACTCAGAAATCCGCCTGTCTCTGCCTCCCAAGTGCTGGGATTAAAGGTGTGCACCACCACTGCCCGGTAATTTTTTTTTTTCGGGGAACAAACACAGGCTGGGATTTGAACTCAGGAGAGATGGCCGCCTCAGACTCCAGAGCGCGGTGACTGCAGCGGTGCAGCATTGCTGGCCAGTTGGATTTTTCTTGACTACATGAATGAGTGAGATTTCTTTGTAACTCTGAGATCTTTTTAAGTTAATTCCATATGCTGAGTATCACCATTTAGTTTGCTGCTCATTCATACTGCTGAAGACTTTTTTTTTTTTCCCTTTATGGCTTTTCCAGAGATTTCTGCTACATTAAAAAGACATTTTTGTTTTATACTAATATATTATTCTAACTAATTCATACTCATTCTCTACTGCTTAGATCTTGGTAGAAAAAGTTTAGGCTACAGAACCTTGGTTTATATGAGTGTAATATACACATACAAATTGAGGGAAATTGAAGGTTTCAATATTCATATTCCTTCAAAAGGATAATATATCACAGACAGTAAGCTACATAAAATTTTTCTTGATTTCACAGGGAGATCAAGCTTCAGGAGGTTAAATATGGTGAAGAAATAAACATATGAATGTAATTATTGATATTATAGATAATTTGGGTTTCATAGAAAAGAATCAAATAATTACTTGATATACTCTATTTTTGAATGATCTGCCAAAAAAGTAATTAGAGATTACATGGACATTTTAATAACTTAGACATTATATGTAAATGGTATAATTCTTATTGAAATAAATGTTATTATTTGCCTGTACATCTTATGAATTCTTTCAATGCAACTGAACAGAATCACTTAAAATATGTTTTTATGAAGTTATAAAATAATCTCTGAAAACACTATACAATTACATTGCTTCACACAATTCAATGGGAATTACTATTCCTTGAGATACTTTGAAGAATGATAAAACTTAGTTTGCCAGAGGCATAGCATTAGAAAGGGAGTTCAAGGCCACACCTACCCATGATTTCACTCAACACAAACCAGGAGTCTACATGTATCTTAAGATCTCATACGGTAATAAGGACTTAGAAAACACATCTTTTAGGTTGACTGAGAAGTCTGAGAAGCTTATCAGGGCTAAATATGGGATAAAAGAGTGGCCGCAAGATGTCTGCAAATGTTTATTGTGGTCTTATTTTACATATTTCCCTGTGTCATCTTTCTCTCAAAAAATTTTGAAGATGTAAAATTAAATGACAGTATCTTTATATTAAGAAATATAATGTTTGTCTTTGAATAGAAAAACAATCACATAGCCAAACTACCAGTGAACTCAGAATGGTGATTTCCATGTTCTTTGAGTGCAATGAATCACTGCAGCTCTGTAAAGGGAAGGTCCATCTCACCTGATTTCATTACGTCACGTACAAGGCAGAAGACTTAATCAGTTATGTCCACATGAGCTTCTAAAGAATGCTTACAGAGTTAATGAAAGATAAGGGAGTGAAAATCCCATCTCACATTGATTGAAACATAAGCAATGCCTACAACATGGTGACTCTGTGTTCAAGTATAATTCCTAGCTAATCAAGGGAAACAGATTTTCCTTACAGCTGCTTTTTCTCTTGCTGTGCCCACTGGTATGAAATAAGAAAGCAATTACAAAAGCCTCTTTTGAAAGTGTGCCTTTCACATATTTGATCCAATTTTTCTTTTCTCCTTACTGTCCTAAAGAGAATGTCACGGACTCTACAGCTTTAGCACAAGGCCATATGCAAGGAATGTGCTTTTTCATTCCACTGACCTTTTCATGGCGAATCATTTGAGCACATTGTCTGGGGTATACCAGGAGCTCGGGAGAGTGAAGAATCCAAAATTTCAGAAAGGTTACAGATGTCATTGCCACTCATTTGGTAGAGATTCTCCCCTTCCTTTGAATTTGCTCTATTAAATTCAATGTTACTAAACACTTGGTCAATAGGCTCACTTAAACAGATTAGAGTATTTAAAATACATTATTTACCATCAGGAAGAAATATATTTTGAAAAAATATATTTCAAATTAGGGATAACTCCAGTAAGGGAAGATATGCCCAGGCTGCCAAAAAAACTTGAAATGAGTCAACTGTACTATAAGTCAATCTAATATTTTAAAATTTTGCCCATCATGATTCCTAGCCACCAATAAAATTGTATTTTTTCTTGTTTGATTAGTTACATATAGTTTTGAAGACTCAAGGATCAAAGAAATTGTACCTATGTATTAATTGCCAGGGACTGTAATAGAACACAGATAACTAATATGCAATATCATATGCAGATGATATTTGCTTACTCCATGATAGAACCATATTATGGATAATGCAAGACATGAAAATATCAAGCTGGTACTGACTGGGGTGATGCCTGCCTGCTGGCTAGCTTTCATAGTTCCAGA
Organism: Mastomys natalensis; assembly: GCA_021653895.1. Taxonomy (NCBI): domain Eukaryota; kingdom Metazoa; phylum Chordata; class Mammalia; order Rodentia; family Muridae; genus Mastomys; species Mastomys natalensis. The sequence goes on along the minus strand of JAJTUV010000327.1, from coordinate 4,068,479 downwards.
AGGTATTTTGTAGCCTGCTGGGAAATGGTCAATAATAGTCTTACTCAGACACAAATTCTGTGAGCCACAATAAAGATCAGCCTGGATAAAATGTGCCCATGGTTGTGAAAGTAATATGAATATTATAGGAGTAACTATGTATTTTCTGATTGAATTTAAGCCCCACTCCACAAGAAGAAACTCATGTATGGTAAAGTAAACCAAGATGAAACCTGTACTGGAGAGCTCATAGGCCTTAGGGATCAACCTACTATTATGATTTTGCTGGATAGATTTAGAATAAAACTACCTTTTGAATATGTGTCTCTGTGCCCATATATCAATGTATCTCTAATTATCAGAAAAGCTTCTCTGTGGAGTGGCTGATGGTTGACATATAGACTCACAGCTGGTAAAATTGCAAAGAATAAGTATCTGTTGAATGCTCAGACATAAATCTTACTTCTATATCACATACTCTAAAACACAGAATATGTTACAAATGAGGCTAAAACCTGGGATGAAAGTGTTTCCTAGACATAATGAAACCATTGTCCTTGTGAACTCACAGCTACTATAGTGGTCTGCAAAAGCTCAAGGCAGGCAATATGTCAGCATTCATGTGTACCACGTCTACCTGAGATGCTATTAACCATAGATTTGCTGCTACAGAGTGAGATACACTCTTCTTTAGTGTGTCGTCCCTGAAAGGTTGACCAAACTCTAGGGGCTGGCCCCACATTAATGTGTGTGCACATGGATTGACTCTATGGTTTGTAAAAAATAATAAATTAAAAAATTAAAGACTTTAAAGCTGGGAGGGATAAGAAAAGGGATTCTGGAAGAAGTGTGAGAAAGACACACAGCCATCAATATGATCAAAATATCATACATGAAATTCTCAATCATAGTTTTTAAAAAAATGACAATCTGTGTGATGGGTCAGAAGATTAGTTGGTATTCACAACCAAGCCTGAAAAATCTGAGTTCAATCCTCAGAACCAACAGTGGAAAGAAAAAAACTGCCTCCTATGAGCAGTTTTTGATGCAAGCATATGCTATAGGATGTATACCAGTCTTCCCTGAAACACAACATGAATGACTAAATAAGTGATAGAATGAATTAATGAATGAGAACAATTTGGCATAATCATCACTAGAACTAGTGTAAAATGGTATACTTGATTAAAACAATCAAACAAAAATCTTTAAATATGTTCTAATAGTTAATATTAATTACAAAGCATAAAATTTACCCTAAAATTTATTAGACCTCTCAAAATAAAATATCTAGATTTTATATATAATTATGAAAGGCTAATTTAATATAACATATTAAATTTAACTCATTTAGAGTAAAAAGAAAATCACAATCACATTACTATCTAGAAAACGCCCATATGCCCTTTCAGGAACTTCTTACAATTGCTTTTATATTTTAGTGAGGATTAACAAAATTGCAAATCCATGGCAAATATTTACAAATTTAAAGTGATAAACAACAGATGAAATAGCTATATTTAACTTTTTATGATAGGTATTACAAATCACTTAAATTATAACAACAAAGAGCTTTCATTATTGAGCCCATATTGAAAGTTTATTGGTGTGTCATTTTGAATGCTTAGCCCACACATCATATGGCAATATTTGGTGATCATTTCCTTCATTAGTAGTGCTCAGGTTGTAATTTTGAATCTGTATCTATGAGGTAAACGAGAAACCAAGTCCCTGGAGATTGCAGAATGTCTGCAGGAGTCTCCTGCTTCCAAGAGTTGTGTCTTTGTTCATTTGTTCCTTTTATTAAAATAATCTCAAAGGTCTTCATTTTTTTAAGTTTTTTACTTCATAAAACAGACTAGACTACTGTTCTCCAAAAGTTTATTCAATGTTGGTTCGGCTACTATGTTAAGATACTAATATAGTTTTACCCGCTCATATGAATGAATGGTATTGATTATATGCATGAAAAATTTCAATTATGAAGCTCATTTTTCCATATAAGCATTTTCTATATAGAAAGTAGTTATTTCTATTTACTATATTGCTATATATGTTTACCATATTTATCCATACACAAACATGGCTTATACATGTATGTGTGTAACTACATCTTTCTAAAAATGTACAGAACTGTTGTAATTTACTTGATTTTAGAGAGCACTGTGCGTTGGATTTTAGGAAATATGGTTGTCATGTGACTTTTTATGGGGCTATATGAACAAACATTTATTTATGTCAGACAAGGCACCAATAGCAAACCAAAGCAGTGATTCCACCTAAGTTTAAATGTTGGAGGTATAGGTTTGATAGAAGTTATTTACTTAAGCATAGAATGTTAATTACAGCATCATAGGTGACTCAAAGGCATCTGGGTTGCCAAAAGGTCAATCACTGCATGGGTGTAATGGAAACTGTGTTTCCAGAATTCCCTGGCAAGCTTGCAGGTGCTTTCCTGTAAAGTATTCTTACCCAAAACCATCCAATGTGATTAATAACCTCAGGGAGAGGCCTCCTGAGTTTTCTTATTTGCTAAGCATTCTGAGTCTTAGGAATCCTACTTCTCTATCCATAGGGCGTATATAAGTTTGGAGGAAATTACTATAACAATAGTGACATAGCACCTTTATGTGCTACTGTGAAAGAATGATGAAATGGCCTGCTATGACATAAGATACAGCAAAGACACTCGAACATAGCAAATGCTGGTTGTCCAACAGTTAACAGTTCCATTGGTCATTTCCATTTTATGAATAATGTATAAAGGAATGTTTTAACTGAAAGTCACAAGTTCAACAGCTGGTAGAGCTAGAAACTATGTTCATGATATGTGTACACAAATCCCTAGTTTGTATTGTCTATGACACAAAAGGAACATTGTATAATATATACCAGGATCCCAGCATGTCTGAAAAGAGAACAATAATGGCAAATCTTTTGGGACTAAGAGGAAACACTCTGATAGCTGACATTGTCTTCATTTTATTTTATATCCCTATCACTGCCTCTTTACAGAGTCCCTCCTCCATCCCCCATTCCCCATCCCTTTCTCATCTGAGAAGGTGAGAACCGCTATCCTGGCTCCTCAGGTCTCTGCAGAGTTAGTCATGTTCTCTCAGTGAGGCCAGACAAAGCAGCCCTGTTGGGGAATGAATTCCACAGGCAAGCAACATCTTTTGGGACAGAGCAGCTCCAGTTGTTTGGGACCCACATGGAGACTGAGCTACACACCTACTGCATATGTACCAGCGCCCTCGGTCTATCCTGTGTACGTTCTTTGATTGTGGCTCATCTATGGGAGCTCCCAAGAGTCCAAGTTCAGCACATGCTGGAAAGGATATGAAGAAGGGGGAACATTTCTCCATTGCTGGTGGGTTGCAAACATATACAACCACTCTGAAAATCAATCTAGCAGTTTCTCAGAAAATTAGAAATAGCTCTACCTGAAGACCCAGCTATACTACTCCTGGATATACCCAAAACATGCTCCACAGCACCGCAAGGACACATGCTCAACTACATTCATAGCAGTTCCTTTGTAATATCCAGAAACTAGAAAATACTCAGATATCCCTCAACTGAATTATGGATACACAAAGATCCTCCATGCTTATGGATCAGTAGGAGTAAGAAAATAAAAATGACCAGACAAGGACATCAAACATTTTTCAGGAAAATTAATGGAACTAGAAAATACCATCCTGAGAGTGGTAACCTAGATCCAAAAGGACATGCATGGTATGTACTCACTGATAAGTGGATATTTGCCGTAAAGTACAGGATAGCCATGATACACTCACACAGACCCAAAGAAGTTAAATAAGGTGGAAGGCCTAAGAGAGGATTCTAGAATCTTACTTAGAAGGGAAAACAAAAGTATATTCTTTTGTTTGTGGGTGAAATCTCCTGTAGATACCTGTTAGATTTGTTTGGTTCATAACAACTGTTATTTTCATTGTTTCTCTGTTTAGTTTCTGTTTTGATGACCTGTGCATTGATGAGAGTGAGATGTTTAAGTCTCTCCCTGATAATGTATAGGTTTCAATGTGAGATTTGTTCTTCAGTAAAGTTTCTTTTATTAATGTTGGTACCCTTGAATTTGGAACATAGACATTCAGAATTGAGAAGTCACCTTATCTGGACCAAGGCCCCTGGCAAATATACAGCAAACCTGTAGCTCAGTCTCCATGGCTGCCTTGTCTGCCCTCAGTGGGAGAGGATGGATCTAATCCTTCAGAGAATTGATGCACCAGGGTGGGGGATACCCAGAGGAAGCCCCACCCTCTCAGAGGAGAAAGTGGGGGGAATGGGAGAAGGACTCTATAATGGGATACCAGGAGGGGGCAGCATTTGGGATGTAAATTAATTAATTAATTAATTAATTAAAACAAAGACTGTCATGAGTCTCAGAAATGAATTTGTACTTTGGACTTTTATGAGGTTGAGACTATAATTGGTTATGAGGACTATTGAACTTGGATCAAATGTATTTTTCATTATGATATCACTATAAGCCTATGGGGGCCAGGAAATGGAATGAGATGGCTTGAATAAAAATGACCCCCACAGGCCCACAGGAGTGACACAATTTGTAGATGTGCCCTTGTTGGAGTAGGTGTGGCATTATTGGAGAAAGTATATCATTGGGGGTAGAATTTGAGGTGTCAGAAGTTCAAGGTAGGCCTAGTAATTCACTGTCTCTTCCTACTGCCTCTGGACCCAGGTGAACTTTAGCTCTTTCTCCAGCACCATGTCTGCCTACATGCCACCTTGCTTCTTGCCATGATGGTAATGGACTAACCCTATGAACTATAATCCAGCCCCAATTATATGTTTTCATTTACAATAGTTGCTGTGGTTATTGTGTCTCTTCACAGTAATAAAATACTAAGACCAAAAAAGACAAACAAAACCAAAACAAAACCCTAGATGTCCCTCAACTGAAAAATGGATAAAGAAAATATAGTACATCTATACAATGGAATACTACTCAGGTACTAAAAACAAAGACATCATGCAATTTGGAGGCAGAAGGAAGGACCTAGAAAATATTCTAAGTGAGTCAACCAAGACCCAGAAAGATATTCATGGTGTATACTCACTTATAAGTGGATATTGATCTAAAGATACTGGGTAATAAGGAGGGCTCAAGCAAGGAATCATGGATCTTTCTCAGAAGGGGAAAGAAAACAGACCCTGGAGAAGGATGGATAAAGGAATCTGGGAGAAAAGGGAGTAAGGAGGATAACAGAGATGGAGGTCAAGTATGATAAGGGGATATGGGAAGGGCTGGGAGAGAGAACAGAAATTGATTGGGGGATCTCTGGAACTAGATGGAAACCAGGGATGGGTAAGAGTCTGTTAAGATGACCCTAGATGAGACTTAGCAGTGGGGATATGAAAACTTAAGTGGCTACCTTTTGTAGCAACAAGAACTTCTAGTGCAGGAAGGGGGACATCATCTCATCCACAAAATTTTTGACCCAAAAATTGTCCAGCCTGTAAGTTGAGCATGGAAAAAGATGGAGCAGAGATTGAGAGAGCAGCCAACCACTGACTGCCCCAACTTGAGACCCATTCCATGGGAGATACTTAACCCCTGACATTATTAATGATATGCTTGTACAAGTATACTCTGATATGCTTGTAGAGACTAGTCTAACATAACTGTATTCTGAGAGGTTTTATCCAGTAGGAGATGGAAATAGATGCAGAGACCCACAGCCCAGATATCAGATGAACCTTGAAGAATTCTATGGAAGAGTGGAGCATAGGGTTGAATGAGCTGGAGGAGTCAAATATACCACAAGATCTATAGGGTCAAATAATCTGGCCTATGAGAGCACACAGAAACTGAATCACCAACTAAAGAGTGTGCAGGGCCTCGACCTAGGCCTGCTAAATATTTGTAGCAGATGTGCAGATAGGTTTTCATGTGTGTCCCCTAACAATTGGGGTTGGGGTTGTCTCTGACTCTGTTGCCTGCTATTGTCTATTCCCCTAACTAGACTGCCTGATTGGGCCTCAGTGAGAGAGGATTTCATTTAATTCTTCCTCAAATTGATGTCCCAGTTAGGACAGGTATCCAAGAGGGGCTTGGAGGTAGTAAAGGGGAAAGGGATTTGTGAAGGTGGGAATGGAAGGAGAGAATGAAGGAGGGACCAAGACTAGAATGCAAAGTGAACAAATGAATACCTTAATGGAAAAAAAAGAATTTAGATGAGACCCAGATTTTGTGCTTTGCTTTCTTTGGTGAAAAAGGAAACACTGTTGAATAGTATATTCAGCAAACCAAAGACATTAATGCAAAAAGAAATAAATACCTACTAGGTGAGGAAAATATGAAATCTATAATATCCTCAGACTTTTGGTCCCTCATTCTTATTATTTTAGTTTTTTAAAACCTTGAAACTCACTGTGAGATTTATCCTCAAGGCAGGATTATTATTTCAGTGACCCACACCAGCAGGGTGCTAAATAATCATTTTACAACTTAACCCAAAGAGGAGTTAGCCAACTCCTCTCCAAGAGAAAGATAATGCACTGAGTAGAACCATTCTGACCATCAGGATGCTAGCTTCAAATATTGCTATAAACACTTCATAATTAATATTCCTAGTTTGCCAATTCTTCCTCTCTCTGCAGTATAAAAGTAAAATGACAATACATGCCTGATCTTTTAACACTAATGTATTGAGAGCTTTTAATATTGAGAAATTAATGCAGGTGTTTCTTTGCCAAATTAAAACTAGGATTCATAAGACTTGTATGATTTGTCTATGTTATGTATTTAGACATACACATAAAATTTTATAATTATAGATTAAATGAATTAAGGATACAAAATCATAGACAATAAAATTAATCTTTGAATATTAGGTTCTTTCCTGATTAAGTGCACATATTTCTGGGATGAAGTTTATATTTGTAAACTTAGAATAAAACTAAGATGCATATAAACCCTGTTCCCTAAGTAATGTTTTAGTAGTGTGCTAAGAACACAAGATATTTAGTAAAAATAAAAATATAAAGACAATGAACAATTTCGGCGATAACTTTAAGTTTGTTCATCTCTAAACTTGGTCTTTTATGCTCACAACAAAAATGGGAAAAGCACTACTTCACTGAGCTACACCAAAAGTTCTAAATAACCAATGCAGAGTGTGTGAAAGAAGTAGAAAGAATATAAGGAATACAGTAGGGAAAGCATAAGTGATCTATGTATGAAAAATGATTTGCTTCCTACATCTTGCCTTTCTAGCATGGTCTTCTTGGTTATGTATCTGTTCTTTCACTAGAGAAGTATAATGTAGCAATCAACACATCATTTTTACAAGAATCTTTCTGCTCCAAAAGTGTTTTTTATCTTAATTACATTTTATTTTAACAGGTCTTTAAGCATTGTGTGCCTTGGATTTAAAGATAGATAAATTTCCCCCCTTCTGCCCGGAACCTGGTCCCTTTGCCTGGGGCAGGCCCTTAGCTGGTCTGCTCCTGTGGAAATGCCGATCCTGAGACATCCTTGAGGGACCGACTGCATCCAGAGCAGAGGGTAAGACACCTTGCCCACCACCCCACGCCCAGAATTACAACTGGGACTCAGGACAAGGTTAAGGAACGAGCAGGCACCCAAACCCAGCCCCTCCGGAATACCACCTTCCTTCTGCCCAGAACCTGTTCCCTTTGCCTGGGCAGACCCTAAGCTGGTCTGTTCTTGTGGAAACACCTGATCCTGAGACAACCTAGAGGACTTACTGCATCCAGAGAAAAGGAATACCACCTCCCTTCCACTTGGAGCCTGGTCTTTTTGCCTGGGGCAGACCCTTAGCTAGCTGCTCCCTTGGAAACACCTGATCCTGAGACAACCTAGAGGACCTACTGCATCCAGAGCAGAGAAGGACCTACTGCATACAGAGCAGAGGAAGCTTAGGATCACAGGAACACAGAGACATCTGGAATCTGAGGAGATCTGACACAAGCATGATAATTGGAAAGACAGACTCCAGTCAGACATAGGGAGCACAGATAACACTAGAGTCAACCAGATGGTGAAAGGCAAGCGCAAGAACACAAGCAACAGAAACCAAAGTTACCTGACATCATCAGAACCCAGTTCTCCTACCATAGCAAGCCCTGGATACCACATCACACAGGAAAAACAGGATTCAGAATTAAAATCACTTCTCATGATGATGATAGAGGATTTTAAGAAGGACATAAGTAACTCCCTCAAAGAAATACAGGAGAACACAGGTAAACAGATAGAAGCCCTTAAAGAGGAAACACAAAAATCCTTAAAAAATTGCAAGAAAACACAACCAAACAGGTGAAGGAATTAAACAAAACCATCCAGGATCTAAAACTGGAAATAGAAACAATAAAGAAATCTCAAAGGGAGACTACTCTGGAGATAGAAAATGTAGGAAAGAGATCAGGAGTCATTGACACAAGCATCACCAACAGAATACAAGAGATAGAAGAGAGAATCTCATGCGCAGAAGATACCATGGAAAACCTTGACACAACAGTCAAAGAAAATGCAAAATGCAAAAAGCTCCTAACCCAGAACATCCAGGAAATCCAAGACACAATGAGAAGACCAAACCTAAGGATAATAGGTATAGATGAGAGTGAAGATTCCCAATTTAAAGGGCCAGTAAATATATTCAACAAAATTTCCCCAACCTAAAGAATGAGATGCCCATAAACATACAAGAAGCCTACAGAACACCAAACAGACTAGACCAGAAAAGAAATACCCCCCGACACATAACAATCAAAACACCAAATGCACAAAACATAGAAAAAATTCTAAAAGCAGTAAGGGAAAAAGGTCAAGTAACATATAAAGGCAGACCTATAAGAATTATACAAAACTTTTCACCAGAGACTATAAAAGTCAGAAGATACTGGTCTGATATCATACAGACCCTAAGGGAACACAAATGCCAGCCCAGACTGCTATACCCAGCAAAACTCTCAATCACTATAGATGGGAAAATCAAGATATTCCATGACAAAACCAAATTTGCACAATATCTTCCCACAAACCCAGCGCTTCAAAGGATAATTGATGGAAAACGCCAACACAAGGAAGGAAACTACAACCTAGAAAAAGCATGGAAGTAATCTTCCAACAACCCCCAAAAAAGGTAGCTACACAAACATAATTCCACCTCTAATAACAAAAATAATAGGAAACAACAATCATTTTTCCTTAATATCTCTTAACATCAATGGACTCAACTCTCCAATAAAAAGACGTAGACTCTCAGACTGGATACATAAACAGGACCCATAATTTTGCTGCATACAAAAACACACATCAGTGACAAAGAGATACACTACCTCAGAGTAAAAGGCTGGAAAACAATTTTCCAAGCAAATGGTCCCAAGAAACAAGCTGGAGTAGCCATTCTAATATCAAATAAAATCGACTTTCAACCAAAAGTAATCAAAAAAGATAAGGAAGGACACTTCATACACATCAAACGAAAAATCTACCAAGATGAACTCTCAATTCTGAACATCTATGCTCCAGATGCAAGGGCATTCACATACATAAAAGAAACGTTACTAAAGCTCAAAGCACACATCGCACCTCACACAATAATAGTGGGGGATTTTAATACCCTGTTCTCTCCAATGGACAGATCATGGAAACAGAAATTAAACAAAGACACATTGAAATTAACAGAGGTTCTGAACCAAATGGATTCAACAGATATCTATAGAACATTTCATCCTAAAGTAAAAGAATATACCTTTTTCTCAGCACCTCATGGTACCTTCTCCAAAATAGACCATATAATTGGTCACAAAACAGTCCTCAACAGATAAAAAAAGATTGAAATAATCCCGTACATCCTATCAGATCATCACTGATTAAGGCTGGTCTTTGATAAGGACAGAACCAAGGGAAAATCCACATGCATGTGAAAACTGAACAATGCTCTACTCAATGATGACTTTGTCAAGGAAGAAATACAGAAAGAAATTGAAGACTTTTTAGAATTTAACAAAAATGAGGAAACATCATACCAGAACTTGTGGGACTCCATGAAAGCAGTGCTAAGAGGAAAACTCATAGCTCTAAATGCCCAAAAAAGAAATTGGAGAGAACACACATTAATAACTTGACAGCACACCTGAAAACTCTAGAACAAAAAGAAGCAAATACACCCAAGAGTAGTAGGCGTCAGGAATTAATCAAACTCAGGGCTGAAATCAACAGAGTAGAAACAGAAAGAACTATACAAAATATCAACAAAACCAGGAGTTGGTTCTTTGAGAAAATCAACAAGATAGATAAACCCTTAGCCAGATTAACCAGAGGGCACAGAGACAGTACCAAATTAATAAAATCAGATCTGAAAAGGGAGACATAACGACAGAAACCGAGGAAATTCAAAAAATCATCAGATCCTACTACAAAGGCCTATACTCAACAAAACTGGAAAATCTGGATGAAATGGACAGTTTTCTAGACAGAAAAAGGTACCAAAGTTAAATGAGGAGCAAATAAACCATCTAAACAGTCCCATAACCCTAAAAAAATAGCAGCAGTCATTAAAAGTCTCCCAATCAAAAAAAGCCCAGGACCAGATGGTTTTAGTGCAGAATTCTATCAGACCTTCAAGGAAGACCTAATATCAATTCTCTTCAAACTATTCCACAAAATAGAAACAGAAGGAACACTACCCAATTCGTTCTATGAAGCTACAACCACATTCATACCTAAACCTCACAAAGACCCAACAAAAAAAGAGAACTTCAGACCAATCTCTCTTATGAATATTGATGCAAAAATACTCAATAAAATTCTAGCAAACCGAATCCAAGAACACATCAAAACAATCATCCATCATGATCAAGTGGGCTTTATCCCAGGAATGCAGGGATGGTTCAATATTCAGAAATCCATCAATGTAATCAACTATATATAAACAAACTCAAAGAAAAAAACCACATGATCATCTCACTAGATGCTGAGAAAGCACTTGACAAAATTCAACATCCCTTCATGGTAAAAGTCTTGGAAAGAACAGGAATTCAAGGCCCATACCTAAACATAGTAAAAGCAATATACAGCAAACCAGTAGCCAACATCAAATTATATGGAGAGAAACTTGAAGCATTCCCACTAAGATCAGGGACTAGACAAGGCTGCCCACTCTCTCCCTACCCATTCAATATTGTACTGGAAGTCCTAGCCAGAGCAATTAGACAACAAAAGGAAGTCAAAGGAATAAAAATAGGAAAGGAAGAAGTCAAAATATCACTATTCACAGATGATATGATAGTATACTTACGTGACCCCAGAACCTCCACCAGAGAACTCCTAAACTTGATAGACAACTTCAGCAAGGTGGCAGGTTATAAAATCAACTCAAACAAATCAGTAGCCTTCCTCTACGTGAAAGATAAACAGGCTGAAAAAGAAATTATGGAAATGACACCCTTCACAATAGTCACAAATAATATAAAATAGCTCGGGTGAACCTAACCAAGCAAGTGAAAGATCTGTATGACAAGAACTTCAAGTCTCTGAAGAAAGAAATTGAAGAAGATCTCAGTAAACAGAAAGATCTCCCATGCTGATGGATCGGCAGGATTAATATAGTAAAAATGGCCATCTTGCCAAAAGCAATCTACAGATTCAATGCAATCCCCATTAAAATATCAACTCAATTCTTTACAGAGCTCGAAAGAGAAATTCTCAAATTTATTTGGAATAACAAAAAACCCAGGATAGTGAAAACCATTCTCAACAATAAAAGAACTTCTGGAGGAATCACCATCCCTGACCTCAAGCTGTACTACAGAGCAATAGTGATAAAAACTGCATGGTATGGTACAGAGACAGGCAAGAAGATCAGTGGAATAGAGTTGAAGACCCAGAAATGAACCCACACATCTATGGTCATTTGATCTTTGACAAAGGAGCTAAAACCATCCAGTGGAACAAGGACAGCATTTTCAACAAATGGTGCTGGTTCAACTGGAGGACAGCATGCAGAAGAATGCAAATCGATCCATTCTTTTCTCCTTGTACAAAGCTCAAGTCCAAGTGGATAAAGGACCTTCATATAAAACCAGATACACTGAAACTAATAAAAGAGAAGGTGGAGAAGAACCTTGAATACTTGGGCACAGGGGAAAAGTTCCTGAACAGAACAGCAATGGCTTGTGCTCTAAGATCAAGAATAGACAAATGGGACTACATAAAATTGCAAAGTTTCTGTAAGGCAAAGGACACTGTCAATAGGACAAAACGGCAACCAACAGATTGGGAAAAGATCTTTACCAATCCCACATCTGATAGAGGACTAATATCCAATATATACAAAGAACTCAAGAAATTAGGCTCTAGACAACCAAATAACCCTATTAAAAAATGGGATATGGAGCTAAACAAAGAATTCTCAACTGAGGAAATATGAATGGCCGAGAAGCACCTAAAGAAATATTCAGCATCCCTAGTCATCAGGGAAATGCAAATCAAAACAACCCTGAGATTCCACCTCACACCAGTCAGAATGGCTAAGATCAAAAACTCAGGTGATAGTAGATGCTGGCGAGGATGTGGAGAAAGAGGAACACTCCTCTATTGTTGGTGGGATTGCAAGATGGTGTAACCACTATGGAAAACAATCTGGCGGTTCCTCAGAAAATTGGACATATCACTACCTGAGGACCCAGCTATACCACTCCTGGGCATATACCCTGAAGAAGCTCTAACAGATAAGGACATATGCTCCACTATGTTCATAACAGCTTTATTTATAATAGCCAGAAACTGGAAAGAACCCAGATGCCCTTCAACAGAGGAATGGATACAAAAAATGTGGTACATTTACACAATGGAATATTACTCAGCTATTAAAAACAATGAATTTGATAAATTCTTATATAAATGGATGGAACTAGAAAATATCATCCTGAGTGAGGTAACCCAATCACAAAAGAACATTCATGGTATTCACTCACTGATTATTGGATTTTAGCCCAGAAGCTTGAAACACCCAAGATTCAACTCACAGACCACATAAAGCTGTTGAAGAATGAAGACCAAGGGGAGGGGGGGTGGCTACAGTCCCTCTTAGAAGAAGTAAGAAAATATTCAAGGGAGCAAATATGGATGCAAAGTGCAGGACAGAAACTGAAGGAGGGGCTCTCTGCAGACCATTCCACCTGGGTATCCATCCCATGTGCAGTCACCAAAGGTAGATGCTGACGTGGATGTCAGGAGGTGCATGCTGACAGGAGCCTAACATAACTTTCTCCTTAGAGGTGTACAAGAGTCTGACATATTCAGAGGCGGATGCTCACAGCTAACCATTAAACTGATCATGGGGTTCCCAACAGAGAAGATAGAGTGAAGACTGAAGGAGTTGAAAGGGTACGGGACCCCATGAGGAGAGCAACAATACCTACCAACCAGAGCCCCCAGGGTCCAAACCACCAGCCTGGGAGCACTTAGGGAGGGACCCATGGCTCCAGCTATATATGCAAGGGAGCTATATATAAGTGGGAGAAGAGTTCCTTGGTCCCATGAAGGCTGGACATAGTGGGGGTTGGTATTCGAGGGTGGGGAGGTGAAGTACTGGGGAGGGTGGGTGCAGGTACACCATCATAGAGGCAGGAGGAGGCGGGAAGGGATAGAGAGGTCCTGGGAGGGAGGGGGGAAAGAGATAAGGGGAAAACATCTGAAATGTAAATAAAAGTTCCAATAAAATAAAAAAGATAGATAAATTTCTTTCCAAGGCCAATATTCAATGGCCATTGCAATCCTATTTGTCAGTCTTCTGTGCTGGTGCTTTCACAGTTTGACTTGTGGATCACACTCTTTCAAAACTGTAATAATTTGATCTCCTATAACCTTCCATATTGAATTACTGACTTAAGATAATGTCAGTAAGGATCATAACTGACAATATTAATTGCTTGTTTTAAAGTATGATAGCTAAGCATTTTATGTAAATTTACTTAATCTTCAAATAAATCAATTCTGGGTATTATTACTCTCTATAATTGGAAACTAAGGTAAAGGACTTTCAAAAGATGTGTGAAATTGCCATTTAGTTCAGAGGATCCAAGCAGAGATGTAATCTTAGCCTCTATGAAAACTGCATTACAGAATCAATAGTATCGGGCAGCAGGATCAGCACCTCTCAGCCCATCACTTTAACCTGGTCTCCTACCTGATTTGGTGGAATGCAAAATTGAGAATTGTTGAAAAAAGTTAAGGAACTATAGTAGAGCTTGTGTTAAATAATATGATTTCTCTTACATGTAAATTGTATTAGATTCACATTCTACTTTCTGTAAGTATAATATTCCTTTCTAATTTTTTTATACTGTAACAATAAAGTTTAGTGCTTTTGATAAAACATGTCTTACCCTCAAAACTCAAAATATTCATTATCTAGTTCCTTGAGAGAAATAGCGAAGAGCCTTAGGAAAATGACGTCATTTAAAGGGGGTGGGTTAAAATATAGTGAATGTTTTCATATCAGGACTTAGCTCAAAAGGAACAAAAAGCCACAATAATTAATGAAAAAAGAAATGAAGGAACAATGCTGTAAAGTAAGGGTAACTATTGCTGCTTTATGTTCTTAAATATTCTTCCCACCGATATTCATAACAGAGCAATTAATGAAAATAGTAAGTGGGGTTCATTGGGATGATGCTTCAGCCATTTGCCAGAATCTACTAAAATTCTAGTTTAAAGTAATAGTAACAACCAAAAATAAGCAAGAACATTATGAAGAAGAGTTTAAAACATTTAATGTACTAGTAATCCTAAGCAGCATTATTTTCATATTTCTTTATTTTTATATTAAAAATTATATTATATAAAAAACATATTTACATTCTCTGTTAATATATTGACTATTAAAATGTTTAAATTTTTTGTACAATTCTGACTTGAATCAAAATATTAGAGAAATTTGTTTTTAAGTTTAAAAAAAATATCAATGTTCATAGTTCACAATCCTGAGTTTTATCCTTTAATAATAAAGTAACACCTGCTGTCTTCAATGTACAACCTTTCATAAGAATCAAATTCACCTCTTGGTTTTACATATTTGATTATTCCCCTAAACAATGGTGTTTAGGTATTGTCCATTCTCTTTTATCCTAATTTAATTGGTAATAAATATAGAGCAGAGACATATTCTAAGAATAAGAAAATAGCCCTTTTGGTGTTACCACTACGTAATTGTAAAATATTTCTGGACCTAAGTAATTATTATGAATAATAGCTGATAGTTTTAGGCAATATGGTGTTTTGAACAGGTATGGCTCCCTTAGACTTAGCTTGTATTTGAATGCTTAGTCCATATGGAGTGGCATTATTAGGAGTTCTTGCCTTGTTGGAAGAAATGTGTCACTGTGGGTGTGGGCTTTGAGGTCTCCTATGCTTAAGTACATCCAATGACATAGTTTTCTTCTGATGCCCATGGATTAAGATGTAGAACCTCAGCTCCAATTCCAGAACCTTGTGTGCTGTGCGTGCATGCTGTCATACTTTCCATCATCATGATGATGAACTAAATCTAAAAACCGCGAACCAGCCTTAGTTAAAATATTTTCCTTTGTAAGAGTTGCCTTGGTCATGGTCTTCACAACAATGAAATCCAAATTATGATTGGCAGCACAGTCTCACTGCTTATTTATAACATTAACTAGTTTGTCACATGTATGATAAAATAAAAACCCAACACAGATTTATACTAGACAAATAAATATCTTAGTTTTCATTGAGAAATGTTAATATGGAAGCAATAACTGACTCTTGTTTGTCATTTCCAAAATGGTATTCTGTCCTATAAATATTATTTTAAATTATTATATCAGTCTCAGAAGCTGGCCCTCAGAATGATGCTTTTAAGCAGCTAAATTACTACTGTAATAAAGATAGCATTAAACCTGAAGATGTTTCAGTGAAGTGGGTACTTTCTAGACATACTATTAATGATAAAAATTGGGAGTTCCTTCACAGATGACTTATTGTGTACAATATAAAAAAATTAATTGTGTTTGCTGCTCATGACACAGAAGAGTTATTTGGTATAAATAAAGGCATAAAATTGATGCTTAATTTCTTTAGAATTACAACTGAGATGGGATGAGCTGCCAAGGTTCCTTTTATACAGCAATCTTATTAATGTATCTTGGGATAGAATTCTTGTCAGGAAATGTGAAATTCAGGCTACACTGCTTGCTTAAAATGTGTATTTCTAGAGTGTATATCCAGTTGAAATCACTGACAAAAATGTCAGATTTGTGTCCCTCATTATCTAAGATAGAATCAGTTGTAGTGATACAGAACGAGCTCTAACATGGCAGTGAGCAGTGAGTGCTGAGGTATTATCTCTGCTAGGCCTCTCTCACTGCATGCCCTTTGCCAGAACTCCATACCTGTTGACACTGTACTCTCTTACCACTGAAAGATGGGATGCTTTAAGTCAATCCTTCTCCACTTCACTGTCCACTGTGAGCTGAATTATTCCTCCACCAAATTAATATACGGACATCCAAACTTCCAATACCTCACAGAGGGACTTTTTGTGAGTAAGATCATTGGACACCTAATTAGCTGAGTCACAAAGAGGTCACGTTGAAGCTAAATAGGTTTCTTAGTCCAAGGTAATGGATTCTAATTTGGAATGACTCAGCAAAATAGGACAATCTACAAATCAAGCATAAGGAAATACATGACAATAAATATGTTATTCCCCCTTTGATAAATTAAGACTCTATTTGAGAGGAAAAACATGAATTAACTGCTCTTCACTACAAATCCCACACATTTTCAAATTGTTAACTTAGATTCAGGATGACATGTATTTAGTGGAAAATCACAAGTAAACTTATTATATAAATATATGTACATGTATATATATAAATATATATAAATAAATATATATAAATATATATACATGTATATATATTTATATAATTAAGTTTTCCTTCCTTTTTCTTTCTTTTATTTTTCCTTTTGTTTTTGTTTACTTATTTGTTTGTCATTTGTTTGTTAGTTTTTGAGAGAGAGAAAATAATCCAAGTGCTCTCCAGGCCAACAAAGGATTAGTGCAAGCCAAATCTTAGCCCTGGAACTGGCAGATGTTTTGTTTAATTGTAATGGGAACTTTACAGGAATGATTAATTAATAATCTTGGGGCAGCAATATTATCATGAGTATATATCATATGTATAAGCTTTATATGTAATTGTGTCCTCGGGAGAAGAGGATGACAGGACTGAGTACTGCAGAAGAGTCGGTGTGTCGAGGGGTGGCAACAGAACAAGAATCTACCCTGACACCACAAAGGGATCTTGAGTCCAGAACTCAAAATTTTGCAGAACCCAGACAATAGAAAACAATAACTCTTTCTCAACATCTTTTGGAAAGGAAGCATCCTGCTGAACTCTAACTGTATGTAGCTCAAGGTATGAGGGAGGTGAGATGGATGGACACTGGACTTCTGAAACCCTCAACTGTGAGGAACTTGTGGGTCTTCCACTGCTTTGTTGTAAGAAAAACCACACATGGTTTGCTTCACTTGCTTTTTTGTGAGATTTAGAAAGACTGACAATCTCTCTCTTTCCTACATAATTTTCTCTCAATTGAGGGTATGTTGGCTATTATCTCTTGCTAAGATTGATTCCCTGATAAGTAGAGGAGTTTTCTTCTCTTCTTTACACCATAGGAAGCAGTTTCCCATGTGTTAAAACAAACTGAAAATTGGTAGATACATATTGTAAATATCAGTATTTTAGGTACACCATGAGCAAGGATGTCAAAGTATATATCAGTTATTATATAATATATAATATTTTATATTATATGTTATAATTATATATTACATGTTATATATTAATTATTTATCAATGTATAGTGTCAAGCAGACACTGTCTCTGGACTGTATTTAGAATGAGACTGAATGTGCATCAGAAGATGTGAGTTTCTCTGAGCCTTTCGAAAAGCATATATTTCATGACTATTGGGAAATTTCCATCCATTTGGAATAATGAAAAAAAATGTTATCAGTCAGAATCAGCGTTAAGAGGGCAGGTTTATAAAAAGGAAAGGCATTATTTGCCTGTATCCAACCTCATTGAAATGAGACTTCTAAATGTTTCTCCTGAGACAATATAAGACAAGACCCATTTTCTCAAGGACTCTGAAGTCATGTTCCCATAGCTTGAGGTAAAATAGAAGAAACAATTTCTTATGTCATGAGAAGAGTAACATCATGCCTATGAAATGAAAAAAATAATGACTAAATGTTAAATCTCATACAAAGAAAGCATTTTTAAAACTAGTAAAAAAAAAAAAAAAAAAGATGACATACTATCTAATAAGAGGCCATACAGAATGACTAATTGAATGGTTCTTGATGGAAATAAACTAAAAGCGATGCAAATCTTTTCATAATTCATTTTGTATTCACATTATATCCCAATTGCAGCCCACTTCCCTCCTCTCCTCCCAGTCCTGTTCTTACAGATCTCTCCCTCAATTACTCTTTCTCCCTTCTCTGCAGATACCAATCCACTCTGAGACATCTAGTTCCAGCAGGACTTAGGCTCCTCCTCTCCCACTGAGGTGGAACCACGCAGTCCAGGTAGGGGAAAGGATTCTAATGGCAGGCCACATAGTCAGAGACAGCTCCCATTCCAACTCTTAGGGGACTCACATGAAGATCAAGCTGCACATCTGCTAAAAATGTGTTGAGGACCTAGGTTCACTCCCTGAGTGTTCTTTGGTTAGAATTTCAGTCTCTGTGAGCCTTCATTTTTGTTTTTTGTCTAGGCTCCGCCCCACAGTTACCTGGCAACATCCAGGTGTGCCTAACACATCATAAAAAGGGCTGCTTGACTCTCTCCCCCTCTCCCCCTTTCCCTCCCTCTCCCCCTCTCCCCCTCTCCCTCCCTCTCCCCCTCTCCCCCTCTCCCTCCCTCTCCCCCTCTCCCCCTCCCCTCCCTCCTCCCTCTCCCTCTCCCTTTCCCTCCTCCCTCTCCCTCTCCCTTTCCCTCCTCCCTCTCCCTCTCCCTCCTCCCCCTCTCTCTCTCTTGCTCTAGCTCTCATTCTCTGTCACACACACACACTTTCTCTCACTCTATCTCGCTCTATTTTATCTACAAGAAATTCATCTTAGCTTCACAGATGTGCACATCTTTAAAGTGAGTAAATGGAATAAACTGTTCTGTAGTGTTTGGAATTAGAACAGATCCCATCGACTGTTGGAATATATGGAATGCTTAGTCATCATGTTTGAAAGTAATTCGGAGGTGTGACCTTGTTGGAGGAAGCTGCCAAGGAACATCCTTGGCTTAGAGTGTGGTTCTGAGAAAAGGGGTGTCTGGGAGCAGTGAAAAGAACAACTTGAAGTAAACTCGTGGGTCTAAGCTCACAACCTGTATTCTGTCTCCTAGTCTAAGAGATCTCTTTGCCCATGTCCTGCTTGATTGTATGTGTGTGCCTGCGTGCGTGCGTGCGTGCCTGTGTGTGTGTGTGTGTGTGTGTGTTTGTGTGTGTGTGTGTGTGTGTATTCTCTGGATAGTTCATCTCCTGTAGAACACAGATCTAGTCTTATTTCATATATCAATCTAGGCATTTACTTTTGGTTATCTTAGGAATCAGCATCCTGTGACCCCATCCCTTTGATTCTTAGGAGACAGCAAATATACATTTTTTTTTCCTTAACATTGCAAAAGAATTCAGAGATCTGTTGGCCTTGTTAAGCACAGACAATAAGCTAGGTGGGTGAGACCCTGCCCTTAAATTACCATTTCTACCACACCTGAGCCTAACCTCCCTCTGACCTAGGTTGACCTTGATCTCAGGGATCTGCCTGCCTTTGTATCTTTCTGACAAGCTGGCTTGTTTCTTTAGATTCATAAAGCCCCTCATAATTCATATCACATCCTTATATTTTGCATAGTTGAGAAATTATATGTATTTTACAAACAAGCCTTATGCCCAGAGCAACCATCAACACTCCTGGAGGTTCACACCTGGGCCCTGTACCAGGGGCAGAAACCATGTCATTCTTTGCCTATCTATCCCTATGAAAGTCACATTGGCCTCAGCAGGAAGTGTCTCACTGAAGATAGGTTTTGAGGTTTAAAAAATCAAACTAAGCCCAATGGCTCTCTCTTCTGATTGGCTGTGGTTCAAAATGAAGAACTCTCAGTTCTTTCTCCAGTATCATGTCTGGCAACATGCCACCATGCTTTCTGCCATGATGAGAATGATGATAATGGACTAAACTTTTGAAACTGTAAACAAATCCCAATTATGTGACATATTCCATTAAGTGGAACCAAATATGATCAGGAAGCAAGCAGGTGTTGCCATTCCAATATTTAACCAAACAGTCTTCAAGCTAAAACTGTATTTTTCTCCAGAACATAAGTCGTCTCGGGGGAAAAATAATAGTGACTCTTCAGAATTAAGTGGCATTTTACATCAAATGAGACTACCAGATATCTACAGAATATTTTACCCAAACAAAGAAGATATACAATTCACTCAGCAGTACATAACAGAATCTGTAGAACAGAGAACTCGATAGCCCACAAAACAAACACAGAAGAATGGAAACAATCCTAAATCCTGTTTGACCATTGTGCAGTAAAATTTAAATTGAGAGCAAACTCTAGTAAGTGCAAAAACTCAGGGAGCTTAGAAAACATCACTAGATGATGAGTGGGTCAAAGAAGAGTTCACAAAAGAAATCAAAACATCCTGGGAACTAAATGGAAATGAACGTAATGCACTGAAACCTTGGGATGCCTTTAAATAAGTTCTTAGAGGGAAGTTTGTAGCCCTGGGTAACTATAGTTAAAAAAACAAACTATAAAATGTCAGAAAAAAACAAAAACAAAAAACTTAAGAATGTAACTTGAGTATTTTGAAAAATAAAACAAACCAATCCCAAAACCAGGACACTTTAAAAATAATAAAAATCAAAGCAGAAATTAATGAAACAGAAAAAAACAAACAAACAAGCAAACAAAAAAACAGTGAATCAAGGATTTTAAAAGCTGGTTCTTTGAGAATACAAATGAGATTGAGAAATCTTTGGCTCTTTAGAACAAGCAACAGCAAGAAATGAATCAGAAGCCAACAAGAACACATTATAAACAAAGAAAGAGAGGAAGGGGATACTTTAAAAAGCTGTAGCAGATTTGTGTTGAAAAACTTAAGTGAAAGAGAAATTTCTTGATCCATCTAAGCTGACAAAAAAATAAAAATACACACACAACCAGCACAGAATGTTAAAAATAATAAGAATGATACAAAAGTATATTGCAAAAATGTACTTGTAAGTATTTTCTCAGAATTATACATAGACCAGAATAATATCATTAAAGGGATATTGTGATAAGTAAAGGATAATTACAGCAAGGATTTGGGATACGTCTCAGTTGCTAGAGTGTTTGTTAGCATGTATAAATCCTTGGGTTAGACACCCAGAACTCTGAAAGCCAGAGGTGTGGTCCTGCATGATTGTAATCTCAGTACTTGGGAGGCAGAAGGATTAGAAATCCCAGGTAATCTTCAGCTGCTTATCAAATTAGCACATTAGAGGCCAGTTTGGCAACTAGGGTAACACACATGCACACACACATACAGAGAGAGACACAGAGAGAGAGAGAGAAAATATAACAAAGACTAATACTAAAATTCTAATAATGAAGATAATATTGAGTACCAAATGGGAAAATATACTAAAGATGAAAAAAAAAGAAAAAAAAAAAAAGGAAAAAGAACAGACAAAATATGTTATAAAAAAAAAAAAAAAACACAAAAATTTAACTTTAAAGCCAATATACTCCATATAAAAACACTAATTCACCAGACTGGGTTTTTTAGAGTGTCCCCATTCATACACAGGCAGAGCAAACACCCTTTAGAAATAATACTAAGGTTTTAAAATCAAAGGAGTATTAATCATGAGAAAATAGAAAAGGCCTCATAAATGTTACCTGAAATTAATTTGAGGATAAATAAGTGTGTCTGAAAAGAGAGGTATTTTATATTATCAGTTAAGAATATATGATTACATATATATTCTTATTTTTATATTTTATATTCTTATATTTTATATTCTTATATTTAGATATATATGAAAAGTGAAAAAGAACACATTTAACTATTACTGCATATTAAGTCCACTTTATGTAATTTAAAAATAAGTATGCGTATCTTAATAGTACAAGACCTAAATAGTAGTATCAGAGAAAAAATTGACTTACCTACTGTTTTAGATAACCATAACATTTTTAAAGTAGATAAGTATTGCTAACTGGGGTACCTATTGATTGCTTTACTAAATAAAATTCAATACACTTAGGAAATACATAATTAACTTATAATTAAAACATATGAAGAAACATACCTTAGAGGAAAACCTCCACTGTTGGGCTGGGTGAGAGAAAAAGATAAAGATAATACACATACACACACACACATACACATACATGCACACATAGATACATGTATATGTCTTATATGTTTTATATCTATAATTCACAAAATATATTCTAGTAAATATTAAATGACATAAATTATGAAAATCAAATATATGTAAACAGAATGCTCACATATAGAAAAATACCAGCAGGGTAGGAAACTTATATGCAAAATAGCAGTTCTCATTATATAAATATTGTCTAACTCATAAAGTCTTGACAACATAGAGAAAATGAAAAAAAAATTGTTACTGAAGCAGATTCAAGAATATCTGTAAATATATAGTCTGTAAATATAATCATTAATTTACAATTACTACCTTGGCATACACAGGGCGTGGTAGCATAGTGCATGCCTTTAATCCCAGCACTTGGAAGGCAGATGCAGGCGGATTTCTGAGTTCGAGGTCAGCCTGTTCTACAGAGTGAGTTTCAGGACAGCCAGGGCTACACAGAAAATAAATAAATAAATAAATAAATAAATAAATAAATAAATAAATAAATAGATAAAAATAAAACCTTGGGATATAGTCAATCTCAAATCCTAGTTCCTTTACCAGGTAAACACTAACCATTAAAAAATAAATCACGATCAATATTATCACAAAGTCAGAGAAGAAAAAATTGTAAACTCCGCAACTTCTTTTACTAAGCCAGAATTTTCCTCCTATCAAAATAAGGCAAAAACATAAGAAAAGAAAATTATAAACCAACTTTCTCATGAATACAATTTCAAATATACTAAATAAAAAATATAGCAAATTGAACCTAATAAAGTAGATTTTCTTCTAACAATGAAAGGTCAGCTTGACATCAGAAAACCAAATCAATTTAAAATGCTGCATTAGCTGAACACAGCAGAGATAGCTATGATGATTTCAAATGACACGGATAAAGCATTTGCCAAAATAATAAACCAATTTCTGTTACAAACTCCAGCATTCCTAGGAAAAATGTCAAGAATTTATCACTAAGGAACAGTAGATGTTCACTAATGACAGAGAAGTGCCTTCTCCTCCAGAACACAGCCCTCCACAACAATTGCGTTACATATTCATTCTAAAACAAACAAAAAATGATCTGTGTGTGTCTATTTGTATACTGTGCATGTTTGTGTTTGTACACGTGGGCATACATTTCTGTATGTAGTATACATGTGCCTTGGCTCATGCTTGGAAGCAACAAATCAAGCTTGGACATTAACCCTCACCTCCTCCTTTGTGACAGGGTTTCAGTTCATTGGTGATTATGTACAACAAGATGTCCAACATGAGACCCTTGCAGGATTCTCCTTTCTGCTTACAGTGGCCTTGTAGGTGTGTCTTCGATTGTGGCTTTTGCTAGCTCTGAAGGACCTGGTTTAGGTACTCATATTTGTACAGCAAGTCCTTTACCCACGGATCATCTCACTAGTCTACAAAATTGATGTTTCCTATATGGCAGAAACCCCCTTTCTCTATCAAATAATTAAAATAATAAATCCTGTTAAACTAAAACCATTATAATTATAGACCCTGTTAGAAAGCATAAATATAATTTAAGGAAAATTGGTTAGTCAAAAACAAACCATCATGAAAAAATATTAAACTAAAATCTAAATTTCTATTCCTTAAATATCACTATCATGAAAATGTCATTGTGTAACCAATTATTTTCATACTAATTAAAAAGACTCTACTAGGAAATTAAAATATGGAGCTGGAGGGATGGCTCAGTGGTTAAAAGTACTTCCTGATTATTCTCAGAACACACATGGCAGCTCAAAACCCTCTACAATACTAGTACCAGGGATTTCAATGCCTGCTTCTGGCCTCTCTGGTTACTGCATTCATGTGGTCCATGTACATAGAGTATAGGTAAAACATTCAAACACATTAAACAAAAGAGCATTTAAAAATAAGTTATAAAATGGAATTTATAATACTAATTTAGTTGAATGGAGCTTATTAAAAATATACAAGCAACATTCTTATCGTAAGTGCATGAAAACACATACCCAATAAAAATGTTCAAAACAGTCAAGGCCAACTGCAGTATACAACAAGGTCTATTTTATAGGGAAACTCCTGTTTCGTATTCAGACTATGGGATTAGTTGTGCAACTTTATGCCTTTTTCAAAATTCACAAAACTCTACGGCAAATGAAGTAAATTTTTCCTTATGTAAATATGAAGATGAAGAAAATATTTAAATAATTGTTTTCTCCAAAAGATAAACATGCCACTGAGCAATTAAATAATACTACCATTGGGAAGATGGGCATTAAAACAATTATAAAATTAAGAATACTAAAAATATGAAGAGTCAACTTAAATATTATGGAGAAACAATTTCCATTATGGCACCTAACCAATTTTGCAAAGTATCTCATGTATTATTAGGAGGTGGATTTCAATTCTCAGTTATTTTGTCAAAAGAAATAAAAATCAACATTCAAAGAAATTGCTGTACTTGATCATATTGATGTATAATGCCTTCCATAGTAGGCTTAACTCAACGGCCAAACTGTGCTTCATCTACCATAACTGCTCACATGTGAAGAATCTGTTTCATCTGCTAAAACATCAGGACAAAAAAATGAAAGAAAGATACTGAAGAGTCTACATTTAAAAAAAGTATTTCTATATCTAACTAAAAATGAACAAATTAGGAATCTACCAAGTGGTGAGAGATTGTATTAGATCTGATGCAAAAATTACATTATTATTAAGAACAGTAATCAGGGAAAACTTGGAGGTGAGGGACATATTTATTAATTGCATAATAATACCATTGGTATCGTAATCTTCATGTTTCTAAATTGGAGTGCATCAGATTATGTGCATAATTTAGGGTGGCAATCAAACCTCAAAGGTGTTGGAAGCACACAGAAGGAAAGCAGAACAGTGATAGTTAGGAGATTAGAGATGGAGAGAGATTGGTCCAGGAGCTGCCTTTGGGGCTGGAGAGATGTCTCAGAGGTTGAACACACTGTGCTTCCAGAGGTCCTGAGTTCAATTCCCAGCAACCACATGTTGGCTCACAATCATTTGTAATGTGATCTTGGTGCCTTCTTCTGATGTGCAGACAGAATACTGTATATAATAAATAAATAAATCTTTAAAGAAAAAAGGAGCTGCCTTTGGATGCAGTTAAATTTTCCAAGATGAATCACTATCTTGGAACATTTGTGTGTGTGTGTGTGTGTGTGTGTGTGTGTGTGTGTGTATAAAACATTAATAAAAATCTTTGCTGTTCATATACTCCTGGGTGAGAGGCCTTGATCCAATGGAGCATATAGTTTGGCATAGCGTGGGGTCAATTTTTATGAAAAACTGTGTCTTCCTCCTTCAAACTATCAACCATCAATAGATTCTCATACCTACTTAGGTTGTATGCACAAGATGAAGCCAGTCAACACTCTCGCATACAGAGGGAAGGAATTGGCTATGACTTCATGGGTACAGATGTCCTGTTTTGTCTAGAAGAGAAAGAGAGACAGAAAGAGAAAGAGAGAGAAAGAGAGAGAGAGAGAGAGAGAGAGAGAGAGAGAGAGAGAGAGAGAGAGAGAGAGAGAGAGAAAGACAGAGACAGAGAGACAGAGAGGATTATTTGTGGCTGAATACTCTACAGAAATTTAATCTCTGCCCTTCAGCCACTATCTATACACAAATAAATTTCTCTGATTACTTCAAGAGCTGCACTAATATATAGGCACAAAAATATGAACACAGAAGGCAGTTTGATAATATGTCTATTTAACAGAATAATAGAAGTAGGTACACTGTGGGGTCTGTGAGCTCCCCAACCACGAGTTTGCGGTCAGATTTGCAATGCCAGGTGTGTTTCTTTTGTGGAGCAGGCCTTAAGTCCAAACACAAAGCATCTGGTTCATGCTACTATTGCACTTATAGGCAAATCTTGCATAACTGATCTTTATTGTAGTTCACATGGCTAATAGCTGTGCAACATTGCTGATGAAGTTTCCCTACCAACAGCATGCATAGCGCCTTCAAGTACTATGAAATACACCCAGTATTGTCAAAGCAGGAAAAAGATTCCTAGTCACTATCAATCTGATTTCTCTTTGTGCTATCACTACTACATACTGTATTCAGCAATAGGTTTCTGCCATAGGTTAATGGTAGGAAATTGAGAGCCTACATTAATTTGTGGGGAGGTAGTGTTTTGTACACCTCTTAAACAAGAACTTGAGCATTGTTGGATAATTTATGTAGAATGTGTTAAACACAAAAATCTTAGGAGATGTTGTAGAAAATAATTCAAAGAGTAAGCCTCCTGAAAAAATTAGAGGCTATTCTGGACCGAATACTGAAACTTGGAGGAAGAAGAACTACTGATGTAGAACTGTTGACATTATGGCAAAAAATGACATAAACTGATGGAGTTAAAAATTAGTGATGGGCCATAAGAGGTTAGAACATTGTATTCTCACCTCAGAGTAGGTGTTGGTGAATTTTACTGAAGATGAAATCCATCAGAAAAGCAAGTATATTGTCAGGATTTAGCAGAGTGACAGCTTTGAAGGCGTACTTCCCTAGAACTATCAATATGACTAGATGGCTGTCACTTTATGGAGGTCAAATGAGTACCAAACCATAGAATTGCCTTTTTTTGCTGAGGCAGTGGCTTTGATGTTGACCTCTGAGTCTTTGCACTTCTTATGCACAAGATAATCCCTTAGCACTCAGTGGCAGATAAAAACAGGGCATGCTGTTAAGAGGGCAGGATGTCATTTCTGCTAGTAAATTGAAAATTAATCACCCCCAAAGAAAATACTACTATTTCTTTCCCTGCTAAAAGTCTCTGGCATGTAAATAGACTTATAAAGTTGGAGGTCACTATGTTTGTATATTTAAACTGATTCAGCAAGCCAATCAGATGGATTCATGGAAAATCAAGAACAGAAATTCTTTGTCTTGTTTCTATTTTAATTACCACCCATTATGTTACCATCAATGTAAACCTCAAGTCTTATGAAAAAAACTTCTGGGCTCCAACCCTGGCACTCAGTTTACTGAGGAAGTCAGTAAAGGGGTATGGAGTCAAAGACTGGGGTCAAAGTTGCTTTACCTTTGTCAATTCTTTTATCTTCTTTAATGCTATGTTATTCAATGGCCCAAAGCCTCTGGCTTCTGGTAATATGACTCCCTGTGACATTAGCAAGGAAATAAGAAAAAAAGCTTAGTTACCCAAGTTCTTTTCTCTCTGGTTCAAGGGCTCCTTTCTGACCAGGTGGAGAGGCTTGACGTTCACTAATTCTACATGAGCCAATGACAAAAGAAAAAGGAGAAGTCAAGCACATACATAGACACACACAGACACATATTGGCTGGGCCTAACTACCCATCTCACCAATTCTTCAAGTGTTTATGCATTCTTACATACATACAGATATACCTACACCCATATATGTATATATGGATAGACAGTCAGACATAGACATATAAACATTTGGTGGATGGAGCTGAGTCCCAAATGCTATACTTTATTCCTTCTCTCAGCCTTTTTTGTACCTTAGACAAAAGATTTTTACATTATTTCCTCATAGGAAAAAGAATGTTATACAAAAAGGGAGTTACAGAAGGATATTAATAGTAAATTCAAAGCAGAGTTTCATTCTATAAACTGATTATAAGTTCAAAGCAATAATTTTATATACTCTTGCTTTATCATAGTGCACACCTGTGGTTTCATCCTTGGACCTGACCAAAAATGAGTCTTTTCCCTTGATCATAAATCTTTTCCAAGCCTAATTCTCTGCTAGTAAAATTATGAAAGCTCATTGTATGCTTTATTATGCAGATGTTTCTTACTATTCTATGAGGAGGGGGCACATTCTATTCTTGATTCTTTATTATATCCTTCTGGCAGAACAACTAAGACCATCTCTTTAAACTTTCTTCTTAAAATTATTTGAATCAAATTAGGAATGCAATAATTAATTCATCTAGCATTAAATCATGAAAGTTCATCTTTATGTGATTGGCAGGAAAAATTTCCAATAGGATGGGTTAACACCCAGGCACCATTAACTTATGTAATAATGGCATGAAAGGCATACCAGCAGCAAGAAGCAATCCTGGGACGAAGTCTCTGGGGTTGTATCTCTCCAGAGTGCACCCCTTGCAGTCATGCAAAATGATGGGCCATCTCCAGGATCTTAATTGCTTGCCATAGCATTTCCTGCATGGTTTCTGATAAAACAAACAAACAAAACAAAAACAACCCTCTACTTTTAAAATATCTTTATTGAATTAACATAATAGGTAAGTCGTCAGGGAAAATGCTGCCAAAACTGATACAGAGCATTTTATAGAGTATTTCAAACTTCTAATTTGTGATGCAAATAACCTAATCCCCTAACAGTAAGTTCCAATCTTCTATTTTCTTAGAAGATTTGTTTACTTTCTTATGAGATGTGACTCTTATCTCCATCTCACTTGTTAGGCTTGGAATCCAAGAATGTGCCTCTTCAGGATTGATGCCTGCCCTTTGAATGCAGGCATTAAAGGAGAAAGCTCTTCAATATTTCCTAGTCTCTCTGAAGGTAAAATCCAAAAGCTGGTAATCCCTAATTAGCAAAGCTGATTTTTACATGTCAATCCTTTCCCTTTAACTTTTGTTTACTAAGAAGCACAAGTGAGAGATATCTTACATCTGACTTACAGATGTATTTGGCTAAATATGAGTGTCTCTAGATTTATACCTTTTCCAGACACATTGCAAAATTCCATTCTTCACATAGGTGACTCCAACTTTATTTGGTCTACAACATTATAATTATCTACTTATCTCTTGACATATAGCTATAGTGGTACCAAAATTTGGTTATTTAAAACAATGGTGGAATAAACATAACTTGACAGATGTCTTTTTTATGTTGCCTTATAGTACTTTGGTACAAACTCAGTGAGGTAATGTTGACTTATATGGAAGCCCAAAATTTTGAACTGATTTTCATATTGGTTAGACCATTTGCATTTCTAACATTGATAAATAAGGGCTTCCTCTGCCTTATATTTTTGTCAACATTTTCTGCTTGTCTTCTCAATGGTGGCCATTCCATCTAGATAAAGATTAAATCTTAATATAGTTTTAATATGTTTTTCCTGTTATCTAAGTATGTTGAATATTTTTCATGTGTTTATTAGTCATCTGAGTTTCATCATTTAAGAAATGTCTATTTATTTCATTAGCCTATTTATTAATTGGGTTGTTTGGTTTTTTAATGTTAGTATTTAAAATTATTTATATATTATGAATGTTAATTATGTCACATGTACTGCTAACAAAGATTTTCTTCCTTTCTGTGGGGTGTCTTTTATTCAATCATTTGATTCCTTTGTTGCATTGGATTCTTTTAAATTTTACACAATCTCAATTTTCAATTCTTGATGCTATTTCCTAAGCTATTAGACGATTTGTTTGGAAAAATTCTTCCATATTTTTACTCTTAGTCTTGAACTATGAGCTACCTAGAACACATATACACATACCACATATCACACACACACACACACACACACACACACACACCTACAACAATCTCTTTTTTTCTTTACCCTTATAGCTGATTCTACAGTTTCCACTGCTACAAGATCTGACAGGCACCTTACCAAAAGGATTTTCTGTACGTTTCTAATCCTCACTTCCACAAAGAAAGTTACCTGAGATCCTAAACAACAAGTGGCTAGAGATGGAACATCTTTATTACAAATATACATTAGCAAAAGAGCCAAACATCACCTCCTTTTTATATCACCTAGATATCATAGGCAACTTGTGTTCAAATGTGTACTATGGGGTACTTATCAGCTACATGACCTGATACGACATTTCTCCATAGCTTTGAAATTTGTAAGAGGAGACCCATATTTACACTTGTGGGTCTGAAATCTTAGAAACCCTTACATATTCTACGTATCTATAGCATTAATAACTTGCCTAATACATCTCTCATCCAAGAAAATAATAATCTGTCTCATTTTCCCCTTGAGCCTCGAATCCCATACCCTTACTTGCCATTACTTGGATGGGTGCCCCCTTGAAGCCGACTGTTCTTTCAGGGCTCCTTGAACTTTGCAGTTGTTTTACACCCAAAGGCAGCCTCAGTTGAGGAGTCTCTCAAGTTATCCATCTGCCCGCTATCTCTGCATCAGACAAAAGTCAACACTAAGTCAGGTACTTTTCTAAGGTTTGGGTCAGCCCCCACTTTTGTAAAGCAAATGAGTTTAAGGTTGCTTAATCTTACCCAATTTACTGTTGGTAACACTAGTTCCATGGTTAGGAAGAAATAAAAGAACATGAGGACACTGGCTGTCCTTACCTTTTTCTACATGGTTGACCACCAGACCTAATGGTTTCTCAAAGTCCTTAGAAACTTAGTTTTGTACAGTTCAATACCAAATGAGTAGATTTTCCCTATTTCAGGGCCACAGTCTATCTTTAAATATGCATTTCCCTCTGCCAATCTTCCATTGTTTTCCAAATTATGTTATAACACAGAAGATCTAATCCTTTCAAAAGCTTCCTTCCCTTGCAGTTTGAAAACAGCAATTTTCTCTGTAGAAGTCAGCACAGCCTCCTTCCTAGCCAGACCCTGCAGAGCTCACAACAGCCCTGCTTACCTATGACGCCAGCAGTGAGATTCTCTTTCTCTTCAGATATGGGGCACTTTGTGGCTTCTATTTTTTATTTTTCTTCTGAGAGCTTTTCTATTAAAATGTCCACAATTCCCTATACTTCTTGCTTCTTTCCCTGGGTATCACTGACACCTACCACACATCAGGTCTTCATCTCCCTCATTCAGGTACCCATCTCCAGAGCTGCCCTTCTCCTCAGCCCTCCTCAAGGAAAAATCCATTATGTCTCCACTTGCAAGTTCCCCTCCTGAGCAGAATGAAGCGAGCATCAAATACTCAGATCATCCAGGATAGTGAGTCTATCCCTCCCCCACTGCTTGCCTATGACCAGAGTTAAACCATATTTTATCCCTGGGAGTCAGCTTGATTCCAAATGGGGTCTCCCATTTTTTAATTCCTCCCATCCTCTGATCTATCAACAAAATACATAGTTTTAACCAAGCAAGCAAGCAACATATACTACTTCTGTAACCCACAAATGTCTCAACCACATCTTTTCTCTTCAAGATTCCCAGGACCTATATACTAGAGGCAGAACATTTTAATTCTGCACACAGTACACTTCTCAGCCACACCAACTAAAGATAGCAAGCCTTTCAACCAGAGTAAAAATATAATAATACAAAAGGTTCTACTACTTAGGTAGTAGAACTTCCCTGTCCTGTCTGGTTAAATGCTCCTACATATTCTCCTAAAACAACTTTATGAGGAATATCCAAAGCCTTCTACTCTGTCCTTTGTTCATCTATGTGGTTAAGTGCTGCCAAGTTACATGCTAAGTCATGTGCTGGCTAGGGGTCATATGTCTTCCTAACAGTTTTATTTAATATATTTTACATGATCTATTTATGTCCATAAAAATGAATAAAAAACTATGGCTATATCACATTAGAGTTATAGGCTTGAATTTAAAGATGTATACCAGCCGGGCGATGGTGGCGCACGCCTTTAATCCCAGCACTTGGGAGGCAGAGGCAGGCGGATTTCTGAGTTCGAGGCCAGCCTGGTCTACAGAGTGAGTTCCAGGACAGCCAGAGCTACACAGAGAAACCCTGTCTCGAAAAAAAATAAATAAATAAAGATGTATACCTATATACCAGTGTAGAAGTGTGGGCATGTCTGGATATAGCTGTGTATATATGGTTATATAAACATTTAAGGTAATCAAGGTTTTAATAAAAGATGAACAGGTACATCTTGAAATTTGAAGATACAGATAATCCTAATTTGATCTTTTACCAAAAGATATTATACTACATATAGTCAAAATGTAACATGGTGAGGTAAAACTGATACATCTGCCTACAACAATGGGCTTTTAAATATTAGTCTAGTCACAATATATTCATCTTTTTGTTGGATAAAGCATCTAAGATTTAACAGCTGACCATGCAAATGCTGAGTGTGTTTCTCACTTGCTTTAATAGTAGCAAAATTTTATTTAAAAACCTTAATCTTCTGTGAGAAATTCTTGCCATTTAATTATAAAATATATATATTCTGAATAAATGCTTAAATCTATTTTTAAATTTGGCCAATTATACATAGATTTCACCATGCCTGCTTCTTTCAGTCCTCTACACTGATGATTGAATATATATGATAGCAACTAATAAAGTGTCAAATTTAAAGTTTTAAGTCTGAAAAAATTCTGTCAATTCTGCTAAAACTGATTGACTCCTTTTGGAAAATCATCATTATCTTTTTACAGAGTAAGTACATGCCATCTTATTAAAATATAGTGAAAACCACACAGGTTGTCTCCTTTAAAGAGAAATGTGTACCAGCATGAAGAATTTTTAAAGATAAATAAGTAGCATCCACTTACTTTTCCCTGTAGAAATAACTCAGTCAGAGAACAGAAATCAGCAGCTCCAGATGTTTAAACAGCTGTTGAACACATGTCTGCTTGCACCTCATCTAGAATACTCTGAGCATGTATGTATATATGTTTATGTATATATGTATATATTTATGGAACTTTTATATAATGAGAAACATAAAATTCTTAGATAATAGTGATACTTTTATTAAGAGAAGAAATACAGTCAGAAAAAAAGTGTATTCTTAAAAGTCATGTGATGATGTTCCTTGATAGAGTATTATAGCCCATTCTGATTTCTGACTTCTGGATCCATTCTATTTTGATGATATTTAGTGAGGAGATGACAGCGGCTGCGGAAGAAACTACTGTGTGAAAGAATAGATTCATCTGAGGCTCGGTGAATCAAGATGCATTAATGGTCCGATTTTTTTTTTTTTTTTTAAGAATCAATCTTTGATGCTGAGTTCGATTGAAAAGATAACTGTGGGAAAGTGTTATTAGTCTTTTTTGAAATTTCTGTTCGCTCCTTCAGAGGACAGTGGCCTAGGTATCCATTTGGTATTAACAGAGATTGAAAATTAACTCCTACAATCACTCAACTTCAA
The DNA here is from genome assembly GCA_021653895.1 of Mastomys natalensis. NCBI lineage: Eukaryota > Metazoa > Chordata > Mammalia > Rodentia > Muridae > Mastomys > Mastomys natalensis. The sequence goes on along the minus strand of JAJTUV010000327.1, from coordinate 4,034,931 downwards.
AATCAGGTCAGGTTGTTCTGTAAATGAAAACCCCACTGAAGCTGTTTCTCTTATCCTCTTCTTTGTCTAAATCAGGATCCTAGACTTCAAAGCTAGAATGTAGTCTTTCAGAAGCAATACAATCAGTGCAGACAAATGTAAAAGCGGCAGCCTGGCCTCTTCAAACTTTGAAACTAAGATGAAAAGAATGATTTAAAATTCTATGGACAGTCAAATGTCCTATTAATCATAGAAGCTGATCCCATGGGAGTAACTTTTCTGATGCACCTTTCTCAGGAGCAAAGGCTGCTGTCCCACGGTCATTAAGGCAAGATAACTGAGTGAATTTGATTTTTAAAAGTCTATAGAGAGTTCTTGAACTAATCCAAAAGTTATAACACCTTATACATGTCTTTTGTGTAATAATTGGTCACTAAAAACTTTCTAAAATCAATTTTAAAAGAAAAGTCACATTCCTGAACATCATTATTGACTCTCAGTCCTATACTTCTAAAGATTGACTATATTTCTCAATTCCATGTTATCACCAGTAAAGGAAAAGACAGAAAAGTCATTTTAACATGCTTTTAAATCTTAGGAAAATATGATTTTAATATAAACATGTTCTTATGGTTTCCCAAGTCTAGTATGGAAGACAAATTCCATAGGTGATTGTATGTACTTAATAATATTCTACTTTCATAAATTAATGGTAATAAAGAAAACCCTACCTCTGCAAGAGAATTGACTAAAGCTTTTAAGTAGGGGTAACAACCATATTCAGAAGTCATGAAAGTCTATGGTACATTTGATGAGCTCCATATCTGCTAAGATGTAAATCATAATATTAAAGGTACACTGAGGTGGATGCCTCATAGCAAGACAAAATCTGAACTTTGGTCTATAGGTGATAAGCAATCAATAAACATGACCTCATGACACATTTCTTTTGTCTTAGTTTGTGAAAAACTAAATTGGGAGGGATATGATGAGTTTGAGTTGAGACTGATCCATGCAAATATAAAATATGCTGCCAATTAGTGGAATAATTCAAGGATGAAGATAAGATAAGGATGAAGCAGAACGGTCACCGTCCATTTGTGTGGCACAATCAACAGATAATACTATAATGAACAGGGAGAAGGAAGTAGTTGGAATTTGAGGTTACAGTTGAGAAGATAAAGTAGTACAGACCATCACTGTGGAAGCCTCAGTAGGTGAAGCACATTGAGGAGGCTTCATAAGTCAAAACATTTAAAGGATATGAGATACAGTCATCCACTGAACTGATGATTTGAGACTTCCTCAGTTGAAGAACTCACTCAGGACATCAATAATTAACATAGGAAAGTACAAAATAAGCTTTCAGGAGGAATAGCATTTGAGAAATACCCATGAGAAAAGAAAAGCCAAACAGAAGGCTAATGAAAAACTCACAAAATTAGAAATGGTTGCTGGTGCTATGTAACCTACAAGAGATCATTTCAGAAAGAGCACAGCCAACATTCAAAGAACAACACATGTACCACAATGCCTGCATGTTAACCTACTTTCATCAGTTTCTCATTAAGTTTTTAATTTTTTCTTTTAAATAGTTAGACGAATAAGATACAATGTGTTTCTTTTTGTTTTGGTTTGTTTTCACTACATACAGACACAAAAGTGCATTGCACTTTTAACTGTATTGCTCTTTTAATCGTTATCTCCCTGTCAGTTAGGGGTCACAATAGACTGAAAGTAACACAATATTAAAATTTCATGTTTTCCACACTCGAGGATATCATTTCTTACCTTAAAGAGAAGTTACAGTGCCTATCTAGTTTGTTATATTAGCTTGAATGCACTTGTGAATTTACCACCTTATGTATCAGTGTCTAGCATTATGTCACCGTATGGCTTCTAATCTCAAGGCCAAAGTGGCAAATAAAGTTATATTTATGAGAACTGACCTGACAATTTATCATAAAAGGCACACCAGTAAAATTATGCTAGCCACATCTGATTTTGATTATTTAAAAGAGGTTTCCCAGGATCCTTGCTCAATATTTATTCTCATGAAAGTCTACCTGCATTTGAGATTAGAAATATGGTTTTTATTTCTAGTGGCAGTGGGCCAAATTAAAAATTGGAGTATAGATATACAGTGAGTGCTTAGCATGTCACTAGTGGTGACTGTATAGATACCCAACCTCCTATAGAAAAATTCGAGTGACTTAGAAAATATTAGGATTTTTAATTTATTAAAATTTATTATTATTATTATGATTTTAATTAGGATTTTTAATTTATTAGAATTTAAGTGGCTAAAAAAGATTATGATTTAGATTATTTTTAATTTACTAATCAATTCTTCTAAGGTAGCTAATAGTCAAATGGAAAAATATAAGCAAAAACTAAAAGTTGACTTTTTAAGTTTTTCACTAAGAAGTAGAATACAGAGTCTTGGGACGATTACCTGTGATGTAATGCACTAAAATAATTTTAGGACTGGGGCAGTGTCCAAGTTGATAGGAAACTTTACCAAATAGAGAAAAGAAATGGAATAAAACACAGAAATATAGTATGTCTGTGTTTGAGAAAGTTGAAAATATTATTCAACTCCAGAACTGAAGACAAACTGTAAACCTCAAAGACTAAGTACAAAGATGAAGCTGGGAACTGGGGAGAGTTGAAACATCCAGCTCCTTACTAGTAGCTACTAAAGGAGTTTTTAATGAAAGTTAATTTTTCTAGAAAAAATCCAATAAAACTTGTGTAGAACTTGTATTTGATTTGTTAGTTTTCTAAGTTTTTACAATTTTCTAGGCAATGATTTGTTTCAGGCACTGCAGAAAATTGATAGTAAAAGAACTATCCTGTTTTACAAATAACTCTTCAGGAATTCAATTTAAGTCTTTATGTTTGAAGAGATAAAATATTAAATGTATTTTAATCACAGATCAAACTTTACACTAAGTGGTGATATTAAGGTTACTCTACAGGAATTTGTAAACTTCTCAAGAAAGATGATCTAATTAGTAAACACAATTCATATTATACTGAATTAGCTTTTCTAATCATTTAATGTATAGACTCATGTGTTCATTATTGTTTTGATAATTTCAATAATGTTATCAAATTACTGATTTTATGGGGATGTTTTGTGAGCTATACTTTTCTACTAGATAGCATAAAGACTATGTATATTTACTAAATTGATTATCCTTTATTATTACTTATCCTTACTACAGTGGACCTCTCTAATATTAACCAAAATGCATCAACTTCTATGTACAATGATATGCTAAATATTGTGTTCTTTATAAATGTGAATATTTCTGCATAATAACCCAGGGAACACTGATTTTTTTGTTTGTTTGCTTGTTCTATTATTCTTCTCTCATACGTTACATCCTGGCCTGTTTCCGCTCTTTCCATTCCTCCCACTCTCCCTTCTACCTCTTCTCTCACCACATTCATTCCTCCTTTTTTCCCTTTTTTTAAAAAAAAGTGAACTTCCCAAGAATATCAACAGAGTATGGCATAAAAAGTCACAGTGGGACTAGGCACATACCCTCATATCAACCCTGAATGTGGAACCCAGAAGGAGAAAAAGGATACCAAGAAAATACAAGAGAGTCAGAGACAACCCTCACTCCCATCCTACTGTTAGGAATCCTACAAGAACACCAAGCTACACAACAATAAGGTATACACAGAGGGCCTAGCTCATACCTATACAGACTCTGAGATTGTCACTTCAAGTTTCTGTGAGCCCCTGTAAACCCTGCTAAATTGATTTTGTGGCGCATGTTTTCCTGGTGTTCTCAACCCCTCTGGCTCCTGCAATCCATCTTCCTACCGTCTGCCGGATTATTGCTCCATCTAGTGTTTGGCTCTAGGTCTCTGCATCTGCTCCCACCAGTTGCTGGATGAAGTGTCTCTGATTAACAATTGAGCTAGGCACCAATTTATGTGTATAGCAGGATTTCATTAGAAATCATTTCATTGATTTTTTTTTGACAAGTGTGTTTGTTCTTTCCTGGGTCTCTAGGTCTCTGAGCTGTCCTCTTGTTCCTGCCATCCAGCCAGTGACAGTCATAGACTCACTCTAGTGATAGTAAGCTTAGTATCTGTGCTATTAGTGTTCTCTTCAGGAAATTATCTTGTGTACCAATGAGTTCAAGGCAATTCTCCACTTTCTCTTCCGTCGCATTCAGTGTACCTCGTTTTATGTTGAGGTCATTTATCCACTTAGACTTTAGTTTTATTCATGGTGATAGATATTAGTCTATTTACAGTCTTCTATAAACCAACATCCAGTTATACCAGTGCCATTTGTTTCAGATGATTTCTTTTTTTCATTGTATATTCATGGCATTTTAATCAAAAATCTAGATCAATAAGTGTGTGGATTTACTTCTGGGTCTTAGATACACTTCCATTGATTAACCTGTCTATTGTTATACCATGTATCCCATATGTATACCTTGTATTTATAGTGGTTCTATAGTACAGGTTGAGATCAGGGAATTCTTTTATTGTACAGGGTTGTTTTAGCTATGCTGATTTTTGCTTTTGTTTTTCCATATGAAGATGAGTATTGTCCGATAAAAGTCTGTATGAATTGTATTGGAATTTTGATGGGAATTGCATTGAATCTGTAGATTGCTTTTGATAAGATAGTCATTTTTAGTATATTAATCCTTCCAATTCATGAGCATAGATAATCTTTTCACCTTTTCATATCTATTCAAATACTTTATCCAAAAATTTGAAGTCTTTGTCATACAAACCATACACTTGCTTGGTTAGAGTTACTGCTAGATATTTTATATTATTTGTGGATATTGTGAAGTATATTGTTCCCCTGACATCTTTCACTGCATGGATCATTTGTATACAGGAAGCCTACTGATAATTTTGAGTTATTGTTTTTTCTAGACACTTTGCTGAAAGTGTTTATCAGCTGTAGCAGTTACGTGGTGGAATTTTTAGGGTTACTTATGCATACTATCATCTCTCAGTAATGATATTTTGAGTTTTTTCTTTCCAATTTATATCTCTTTGATATTCTTCAGTTTTCTTATTGTTCTAGCTAAGACTTCAAGTACTATATTGAATAGATATGGACAGAGTAGACAACTTTCTCTTGCTTATGATTTTAGTGTAATTGCTTTGAATTTCTCTCCATTCAATTTGATGTTCACTATGAACTTGTTGTATGTTGCCTTTAATATGTTTAGGTATGTCCCTTGTATCCCTCCATCTATGGTGATTCAAAGTTTTGCTTTCTATAGTACTCTGGGCTGGCACCTGTGGTCTCTTAAGGTCTGCAACACATCTGTCTAAGCTGTTCTGGCTTTTAGAATCTCCATTGATAAGTAAGGTGTAATTCTAATAGGTTTGCCTTTATATTTTACTAGGATTATTTCCTTACAGCTTTTAGTAATCTTTCATCATTTTGTACATTCAATATTTTCACTATTAAGTGACAAGGGGACTTTCTTTTCTCATCAAATCAATGTGTTTTTCTGCAAGCTTCTTATAGCATTATAGACATATCCTTTGGTTAGAAATTTTTTCTCCTATGATTTTGTTAAATATATTTTCTGGCCTTTGAGCTGGGATTGTTTTCCTTCTTCTGCTGCTATTATTTTAAGGTCTTTTCATAATGTGTTTTCTTAATGTCCCAGATTTCCTGGATACTTTGTGCCAGAAATTTTTTTATGTTTAACATTTTCTCTAATTAATGTCTCTATTTCTTTTACCATATTTTCAACATTTAAGAGTCTCTCTTCCATCTCTTGTATTAAATTGGTGATACTTGCATCTGTAGTTCCTATCCACTTACCTAGATCATCCGTTTCCAGAATTCCCTCAGTTTCTGTTTTCTTTATTGCTTTTGTCTCCATTTCCAGGTCTTTAATAGTTTTATTCATTGTCTTCACCTTTTATTTTTTCTTGACTTTCTGTAAGGGAATTATCCACTTCCTCTTTAAGGACCAATATTATTTTCATAAAATTGGTTTTAAGATTCTTTTCTTGAGTTTCAGCTGTGTTGGAATATTCAGACATTGCTATAGTAGGATAGCTGAATTTTGTTGGTAGCATACTACCTTGATTGTTGTTAATTTTGTTCTTACACTGGCAGCTGGGCATCTAGGATTATAGTTCTCAGTGCCAATTTCTGAGTTGGTATTTGTTGGATCAGTGTTTTGGTTCACTGGTTCCTGTTTCTTCTCTGGTCTTCGGCCAGACTGGAGTAGCCGTTGGTTGAGTAAAGTTTCTCCACCTGAGTTGGGGCTGGACTTCTGGTCAAACATGTGGTTTCTGCCTGCAGATCTGGCAGATAGTGTGTCCTCTGGTCTAGCAGGGTTCCTTTGCTGAAGTTCTGGCAGCCAGTGTGGCTTCTGATCAAGCAAGGAGCTTCTGTTGGAATTGTGGGCCAGAATATTGTGAAGTGGACAGGAGGTTGTATGGAGGTAGACTGTGGAGACAGTTAGTGAGTGGTGAAGAGCCGTGGATGGGGAGGTTACTTAGGGATCTGTCTAATGAAGGGGCTTCTAGGGGAGCAGGGTGAACACCAACTACTTCAAGGGAAGGTGATATTTCTTCCCTTTCATTCAAACTTTCCTTAGAAAAAGTGTTAACAAACAACAAAACAAAACACATATGATGCAATTATTTCTAATTTTATCTAAAACTTTAATTTTGGAAATAAATCATACCCATTAATTAATACCTAGCAGTTACTTCTGTGCCTTTGTATTAGAGATTTGTTCTGCATTCGTGTGTGTCTTTATTTAGGTGGTCATACACTGGTGCTCTATGCTTGTGAAAATAAAGAATAACAAAGTCATTCTGACATTATTATGAACACTAAAATAAGGTAATAAAAATTTATTTTTTCTCAGTAAAATGAAATAAGTGTTCAAATATGGTTGAAAATTTATACATATTTTATATCTGCACTTATACATGCAGCCACATGCACAACTCTGACATTGTTTCTAGAATGAACCACTGTAAACTACTACTAATGAGGAGGGAGGAGGATATTTCTATAAGCATATATTAAATGCTACTTATCTTTCCCACTTTTTAGTTATTCCTTTACACAAGATTAGTTTAAACTGTATTACATTTTTTCCTTTCAAATTAGATTCTATCCTTTTAGAATTATTAAAATTTATAGTATATACCTGGCATGTATATTATACAGTCATCAGAGAGTCTATAAATCTGTAGGTCAAACCAAGATATCATTTCAGGTAGATTTAAAGTTGAGGTATTATCTTAAATTTAATACTTAGCACACAAAATATTCAAGAACAATTTATTCTATAAATATGTTAAAATTACATCTGAAGAATTTTTGTGAATATGTTTTCAAGATTTTGTCCCTGCATTGTATCAATAATCATTTTCACTCTGGGCAATAATGACAACACAACCAAAATGGATGACATCTGCAAAATAAGCTCCTAGTGTTCCAGAATGGGAACTTGATTTTCTTGTGCCTAGACTGAAGAGCAACATGAACATCTGTGTTTAACACATGCTTCAAGGCCAAACATTATATATTAAGAAAAGCTTTCACAGCCTATAAAGCCTCTATGAATATCTAGAGGGATAATCTCTTGGGTACTGTGTGGAAGCATCACCTGTTAATAAATATTTGATGGTTCATTGGGAAGAAAAAGTGGAATTCTGGGAAATAAGCACAGAGTGTTTGCTACCTGGACTCTGAATAAGTTGTATGTGTTGAACTGATGAGATGTAACTAGACATGCGACAGACATAGGGTAGTATAAAAGAAATATTATAAATTAAGAGCTAGTTGAGAAGCAAGCTTAACTTAGGGTCAAAGATATAAGTACATAATTCTCCTGTCATTATTCCAGAACTGAGGGAGAATAGAAAAGACAAAAGTTAGAAATGGTGTCCAATATGAGGGCTCTTAGAATTCAAGCTTAGAGTCTGAGTACTCCTAGGAAAAAGGAGGTTTCCATGAATGGTTGGGCATGAAAACACAACTTAATCTGGGTACATGGAAAAGCCTACAACCATGAGAACTGAGCAGGTAGAGGGACCAACCTATTGAGGTTAAAGCCAGAAGCCAGTAGTCTGACAGACTGTGGTAGCTGAGTAGCAAAAAGAGCCTAAACTCACAGAAGTGAAGCAGAGGCAGAAAGACTTGACCAACACCAGCTGCAGACACATTGAAATGATGTGAAAAGCTAAAATGTCAACAAACTTGGTATGATACTTGGGAAGTTATTAAGGAAAGAGTTAGAGAGAAATTAAAGAAAATATTTTCTGTCTTAAAAATAGAGAAATATATATATATATATACATACATATATATATATATATATTTGTTTTATATATATATTTGTTTTAGATTTGAAAGCTGATATTATAAGCTATTTAGACTAATTATGAAATTCAAACAATAAAACTTGTAGTCATGTTAGGTACTAGTTTAGTTAATTATAAAAATAAGCTATATTTAGCTTGCTGTAAACGCTTTCAAAGTTAAACAGACAGTACATAGTTAGAAATATGAAATTTTACTCATTCAGATAAACTGTAAATAGATGAAAGATAGCTAGATAGATGATAGACAATCTTCAGAAAATCAGAGGTCTACACACAATATGACATTTAATGACCTATTAACATAAGGCTTTTCACGACAGTGAGACACAACTGTTCCTAGCAGCACACCCACCCCACATAAAGATAATGAATATCTAAAATCCTCCATATGGAGTTTGCTCCTATGTGGCATACTATGAACTGAGCAAGAGGTTGCCTTTCCACCCCTGCTGACAGTATATTGTCCTAACTTAACAAGATACAGGAAAGTTGACTGCCAAGATTTGCCAGGACAAGATAGGCAAGTCTTTAAATATCGATGCTTCACAAGAACAAAAAAAAAAATCTATCAAATATTCTGGGCCAGAAGACTGAAGATGATGCTCCCACATTGAAAAGAAACCGTAGATGACTCTCCAGGTAGCCCTCAACCTTTCATTTCTATAGTGTTGGAGGTTGCTTGCTCTGCCCTTCGTATTTACTCAAGTAATTTTTATCTTCCTCAGATCTCTGATGTGGTTGAAGATTAGATAGTTATAGTTTCACAATTAAGATCAAGTTGCTTAGGATTTAAAATATGTTTTAAAATCTAAAAGGATATTTTTAGTCTGATAATGCAAGTTATGATAGAAAATGACTTAGGATCAGAATTTTTTATCTCACTGACAAATAATGGAGTACTTCCTTCAAGATTGCTAAATACAAATAGACTGAACATTGTAAATATAATTTTTACCTGATAGTTTTTGTAATTATTCTTACTGTACATAATATATTAATGTTAGAGTAAAAGCCTTTATTGTACTAAGATGGGGAGATGTAGGAGTAATCTCTTGGGCACTGTTTGGAGGCATCACCTGGTAATAAATGTCTGATGACCAATATGGTGAAACAGGATTAGAAGATAGAACATTGCCAGAGAGGCAGGAACTCAGGAAACAGTCAGACATAGATGATTCACTTGGACTCAGAAGACATATAAAACTGAGAGGAGGTAACTGCTATGTGTCATATATAGAATAATACAAACAGGAAAACATAAGTTAAGAGCTGGTAGGAGAGCAAGCCTAAGGTAAAGACAAAGGCATAAATCATAAAAAAGAATCTCTATGTCATTATTCAAAAACTGAGGAAATGCATAAAAAAATGATTACAGACATCCTCTTTTATTGAGTTTGTAATGTTCCAAACAGAATGAACTGGCTGAATACAGTTATGGAGAGGACAAAGTAGAGAAATGTCAAGGAGCCATCAGAAAATATTAATAAGATTTCTTCTTTTGGGGAAAGAGGCTGCTCTGGGCAGGTGGTAGGAAAAATCATAATTCTGAAGGATATTAGTGTTAGAAATTCAAGCTATATGACATTGAGCTAGCACTATTACCATCCAGGAGAAAATGAAGCCACTGCTCACTGTGGAATTGGCATGTTTTACTATTTGGAAATCATGATATCAGAAGAGAGAATGGCAAGAGCATCAAGAAGTCCAAATCAAAGTAAGCAGGGCTGGTCTTGGACCTCCTCCTTCACAGCCATCAGTACCTTTGAAATCTTCTCAGAGTAATCATAACAAGGCCAACTTTTTATACCTTCACTAATCCTGCCAAAAACAATCCACACAAAATAAATTCTGTCACAAAAATAGAACAATGAAACTCAGAACATAGCTTCCCTAAAATTTTATTTGCATAAAATTCTATTCTATATTAAACTTCATGTAAATGAGTTACAGAGACCAAAATGGGAAAGAGCACAGCTAGAATTCACAAAGTTATGTCATAGACACCTATTACAAATGTTAAATATTGAAGTATCCCTGCTGTGTATCTATTGAATTTTTCCTGCTTCACTCAAAGTACATGCTCCAATAGCCTCTCCTTTTCTTGACAACCCTCTTCAACACCTAGATATTTAATGCATTATTGCTACATGAAAATTTCTTTGTATTTATTAACGTTAAACTGTATATATGTAGGTCTTTTGCCTACATGTATGTCTGTATATCATGTACTTGCCAAAGAGGTGAGAAGAGGGAATTAGATACCCTGGAAATGGTGAGCCATCATTTTAATGGAGTCTAATTAACTATGGGTTTTTTATATTTCTAAACTATTTTTCTTTCATTTATTAATATTTCTTCTCCACCCTTGGTTTCGAAAAAAATTGAAATACAGAAAATTAAAGGAGAAAAGATTCATGAAAAAATGGGAATAAGTATACAAGAAAAGAATAACAGCTTTTTAAGTTCTCTTGTAAACCAGACACTGGTTAAATTATAGACTATAACTCAGTGTGGGCTTAGCATGAAAGCCTGAAGACCTGAGCTTAAAATTCAAGGGCCCATATAAAGTTAGAAGCAGCTCTGTATTCCTGTCCTTCTATAGTGAGATGGGTAGAAGGGTCAAGAGAATCCCTAGACACTTGTAAGCCAGATAACTCAGCATTAATAATACAGTGGTAAAACGAACAACCATAAAAAGATCATGTCTCAAGTATGTTGGAAAGTGAAGACTAACACGCAAGGGCATCCTTTGACTTCAACGCACACATCACCTTCACACACACACACACACACACATATACACCTGAGACTTCTGATAATATTAAGATAAATTGAAATTTTTCCAATATTCAAAAATAATATATTTCTGGGAAAATAGCTAACTTTTTCTGAGAACACTACACATGTCAGTTGAGCTATAGCTTGGTATTAGATGATTTACACAGAAAGACAAAGGTATTAAAGATTCAGTGTCTTCTGGTGGAAAGACATCAGCAGTGAGATGCACCCGTAGGAAATCACAAGCCCTTACTCCTTAGCACATCTTCAGGTGGGTGTAGGCTGATGCTCCCAGACATAGGCAGATGCCCCATGAGATATCTCACAAATAGATACTGTTTTCGATAGTAACAAAAATACTGTTTTCTTTGTGATTACTTTAAACAAACTTTGTCTAGCATTCACTCTATTCTAGGGTGTCCTTAAAATTCCAGCAAGCATTTTATACTTCTATGGAATTCTATCATTTACATTTTCTAGAGCTGCATCTTTCTTTTGAACCATCAGTGTTGGCAGCAAGAACATTTGTCTGTTAAGACATCTAGCCAGTCCACACTTTTTCTTATACTCACCTCTCAATAAAGTAACTATTCTGTTGTACCGACCAATAAAACAAACAAACAAACAAGGTTATCCATTTGTGAACTCCTTATGAGTCATGCACAAAATAGTTTTTGTTTCATGTTATCCTCTGAAGTCAATATTACAACCTCATTAATTCAAGTGGAATCTTTTTTTTGTTATATCTGAGTGTGTTACTTGCCAAGAACAATCAATGTCTGTTATAATTTTTCTGGAGAAAAATTCAAATAGTCATGTTGAAAAAATTTTGTAACTACCCTTGCTCACTTAATGCCAGAAGTATTCAATCAAGATGAAGCCATCTATGCTTTCCTTTATGAAACACTTACGGCATTCTTCTCTCTTATTCATCAACAAGAAAAAATACTGACAATATGACATTTGCTGTCAGCCTTTGTGGAAAAGGAACATAAATAGCCAAAAATTAATTTGTAATCTTTCAGACAGAGCCAATTATTTAAAGATAATTTATCTAAGAGGGAAAAGAATTGTCTAATGATGACAGACTGTAATCATATAAACATGCACAAGACTACTACTTTTAAAATAAAATTTTTTCTTACCACCCATATTTTTAACTTAATTTTATTGTTTTTGCTTATTTATTTTACATACTGCTCACTGTCCCCCATCAGTCTCCCCCTACCATAATCCTTTCCCCTTCCCCTTTCTTCTCTAAACAGGTCGGGGTCCTTGGGGATCCTTCAACCAGATACTTCAATTCTCTGTAAGGCTAGGCTCTTTCTCCCCCATTGAGGATAGATAAGGCAAACCAGTTAGTAGAACATATCCCATGTACAGGCAACAGCTTTTGGAATAGCCCCCATATGAAGCTGCACAGCTGCTACATATGAGTGTGGAGGCCTAGGTCCAGCCCATGCATGTTATGTGGTTGGTAGTTCAGATAAGGAGAGCCTCAGTGTCCCAGGTAAGTTGGCTCTGTTGATCTTCCTGTGGAATTTCAATCCCCCTAGGGACCCACAATCCTTCCTCCTTCCATAAGAGTACCCAAGTTCCATCTGCTCTTTGACTATGGGTATCTGTATTTTATGACTCAGCTGCTGGTGGAGCCTCTCAGAGGACCACATGCTATTTCTGCAAGCATAAGAAATATTCATTAACAATGTTAGAGATTGGTGCTTGCCCCTGGGATAGGTCTCAAGTTGGACCCATTGTTTGTTGGCCTTCAGTCTTTGTTCAATCGACCATGCCTACATTACTTTTAAACAGGATAAACTTTGGTTGAAAGTTTTGTGGGTGAGTTTGGGTCTCTATTGCTCCACTGGGGCTCCTGTCTGGCTAAAGAAGGTAGTCTCCTCAAGCTCCATATCCAATGTGTAGTCATTCACAGGAATGTTACTCTTGAAACTTAGTACCTCTCTTATCCCAGGTCTCTGCTTGGAGAGGCCTCCACCTCCTCACCCCTGTCAGTTGCGTACTACCATTCATTTTCATGAAAATCTAGTCATTTCTCCTGTCCTTCAACAAACCTTATCTTGAATTCCTCATTCCCCTCCCCATTACTTCTCCCTCCCTGTTAACTCACTCCATCTGCCTCTTATGACTATGTTATTCCCCAGTCTAAGTGAGATTCAAGGTTCCTCACTCTGGCCTTCCTTCTTGTTTAGCTTCTTTGGGTCTATGGAATGTAAAATGGTACCTGTATTTTATGGCTAGTATCCACTTATAAGTGAGTACATACCGTGTATATCCTCTTGGAACTGTGTTACCTCACTCCAGATGATATTCAAAAGTTCGATCCATTTGCCTGCAAAATTGATCATGTTTTGATTTTTAGTAACTGAATACTATTACATTGTATAGATGTACCCTATTTTCTTTATCCATTATTCAGTTGAGGGATATCTAGGCTGTTTCCAGTTTCTTGTTATTACAAATAAAGCTACAATAAACATAGTTGAGCAAGTGACTTTGTGAGATATTGGAACATCTTTTGGGAATATGCCCAGGAGTGGTATAGCTGGGTCTTAAGATAGAACTACTTCCAGTTTTCTTAGAAAATGACAAATTGATTTCCAAAGTGATTGTACAAGTTTGCATTCCCCAAAACAATGGAAGAGTGTTCTCCTTGCTCCACATCCTCACCAGCATGTGCTATCTCTTGAGATTTTGATATTAGACATTCTAATGGGTGTAAGATGGAACTTCAGAGTTGTTTTGATTTACATTTCCCTGATGACTAAGAACTTTGAACAATTCTTTAATATTATAAACATTTTTGCAAAAAACAAAGTGGCATCTTTAATTTGAAATTAGCAAAGTTTTCAGAACTTTGTGAACCAAAAATATTCCTGCTAGTTTTTATGGCCGCATAGTCTACTGTCTCAGAGATCCAGCAAGTTCTACCTATGTATTGATATCAACCATATGCCTTTAAGAGTTTCACCTCAAATACTATCCTGTCCTTATCTATGAAGGTGTGGAAAAATATTTCAATGATTATAGATTCTTGTATACTATATGTCCCCTCCTCAAACCTTCCTAAACAGACTTTTTATGATTGACAACCAAAAGTATTCATCTCTTAAAAGAGATATTTTAAAAGAGTTTCTTCACTCTCAGTGGTCTAAAGTATATCAGTTATGGGAGCACCAAACATAGCAGTGAAACTCTAGAGAAGCAAGCTCTTTTCATATATAATGAAGAAACTTGGAATTTATCTGAGTGAAAAGCTATGTGAGTAAAAGAAGAAAAACTTCTCAGGCATACTGTAGACATAATTCGTCTTTGAAATCAGAAATCAGTCTTACACTCGAATACACTATTCATAACCAGAGTCCCATGATGAAAATAATAAACCACATCTGAATTCCTCAGATGTAACATTAATCATCCATTTTATTAGCATTTATTTTTTATAAAAGTCCAATTATTACAATATTGATTGTATTATGGATAATTTTACATTTGAATTCAACAAATACTTTTAGAGAAATATGCAAAAAATGTTACCTGGAATACACTAATAGAGGACCAAATTCACAGAGCAGCTATGCCAGGTCTTGGTTCTACCTTGAATGTGGAATGATTATGTTTTTCTTGTATCTCTAGTTACCCCCTACTAAGTATTGTTGTCTCTGAGGTTGGAATACTTGTGTCCTCTTTTCTTCATACTAATTTTGCATCATGTTATGAGGCTTATTTCTACACAAATATTCTCATTTTATGAATTATTAAACCTGGAAATTTCAAGATAGTTGAAAGGTACAAAATGAGATCACTAGACATAGTACCTTGGGAAATAACTGACTTTTCTCATGCAAGGTATCAGAGCTGAGTCTCATATGTGTAATGCACACATAAAGGAAAAATCTCTAAGAAATGTACCACAGACTCTGACTCTGGATGTATTGTCTAATGAGACCCACTTCGTCTCATCTGTTAAACGTTTCAGTCTCAACTCATTGGCACAAATATTATTACACAGACTATGACTCTGGATGAAGTGAGTAATGAGACCTACTTTGTCTCATTTGTAAAACATTTCAGTCTGAACTCATTGGTACTAATATTAGACAATCATAATTTTATATGTTTTCTTTGTACTGTGGGTATTTATCCTTTGCATTGACATTTTTCTTACCATTTTTGAGTTTGTGGAAAAGCAAGATAGAACAGACTATGTAGCACCATAAAGAAAGAGATAACTGAATCTCTAGGGATTATCTTCTTAGACTATGGGATTTGTTGTCTTCACCTAAGTGGAATAATTAAGGCTTCTGATCCTTAGACACTCTACAGCAACAGTTAAATATTTACTATAATTTTATATAGTTATCAGGATGGTGGGCCAATGAATTCTTTCCAGACTCTTAAATGTATACATGTGGCTATCTTTTCCTCAGATGAGTTTTATGAAGCTGTAAGAACAAAATAGTCAAGAAGATTCTGCATAAGTTGCTGAGATGAATAAGCAAACAGTGTCTCTATCATTATCCTTCACTACACTGGCTAGATTTGCACAAGCTAATGAATAATCAAGGTAGACTCTTAGACAAAATATCAATACATAAATAAGGAAAATGACTGCTCCATATGTAAAAAGCAAAAGCCTGATGCAGTTTTAGCAGAAACAAACCTAGGAAGCAAACAATCTCTCTATGACCCTCAGCAAAGAAGAGTGAACATAAGACAAAGAACTTCCCGGTGCCCTATTTCTGAGTCAGATCTTCTCTTCAAATCTGAAAAGTAAAACATGATCTCTTTACTGTTGCATATGATGCCCTGCTTCTGAATAGATAATATTCAGCTTCCTCATGTGTATGCCATCAAGTTTGAGTATAGACATTTCCTTTAGTTTTTTGAAAAGTTTTCCCATCCCACCTTTGAGCTTCTGCATGATACTGATCTTAGTAGCTAACTACTTCATAGTGACAACTCTGGACAAGAAGTCACAGTTTTTCTTTCTGACTGTTCTCATTAATTTACATAATATCTTCATCCATTTGAACTATATAAAATTAGTTTCTAAAGTTATCAGTATCTGAAAATAGATACAATAAAGGAAAAAAAAACAAACCCAAAAATATAACATTTAAATGAATTTTTGAGAGAAATTTCTTATATAAAATTTTCTTATATGCTATCTAGAATTCTATAGTTATTAATGTAAATATTAGATACATAAACATTATATTCTGGACTCTCTTTACTAGTATGTTGAAGTTATCATGTAGAAGATTAGTTGAAATAAACTTTAGCTTATTTAAAACTCATGATACACTTTTTGTATTTTCTTTACACTTTTAAATTTCTGTTTGTTTGATTGTTTATTAGATATGTTCTCATTATATGAAGCCTTGTCTGGCCTTGAACTTGCAGCAATGTCCCTGTCTCTGTCACTGCTTTTGCCTCTGCCTTGAAAGCAAGGAGCAAAAACTTGTGTCATCACATCCAGTATATATCTTTTTACTACACAATACCTTTTCTATTTGCCATCTCAGTAAGGTAATTCTAAAGGAGCAGAGGTAGAAAATGTATCCTATCTAGCATAAACCTAAAGTGATGTCTTAACAGGACCAGTGCTTGAATTTCATCTTTAAAAAAATGGATGGAATTTCTTGATAAGAAAACCACAGGTAATATGATGAGTGGATGGATCTGATTAGATACTTTATAGAACCAACAGAAATCCAGTACTGTCAGGAATAGTCCTGTGCATGTCAATGTCAGTGAGGTTGTGAATAACACTGCAGAAAGTAGGGAGTGATGAAATACAGGGAATCTAAATGAGAAAAACATCCTTAGTTAATAATTTTATCTTTTACAAAACATGGAATATTTGATACTTTTTAAAAGTGCCACACAATCAAATTTATGTATCACAGAGCAATCCTACAATTACCTAGCAATGATTAAATCTTGATCATGAGAGTTTATGTGTGCTGTCAAAAGAATAATTATTTCCAAAATATGTATGTATTCTAGTCACAGCTGCCTAAAGATATGTTGGCTCCTGGGCAATTAATCAGAAGAATTAGTAATCAGGTGGAACTATAAAATTTCAAGGGCCTTTAAGTATAGAAACAGATGAGTCTATGTCAGAGTAACACACAAATATTTGGTGTGCCATTGCCAGTTTTGAAGAAAAAAGAGGGATACAGTCAAGCAAAACAGGCCATCTCTAGAAATTTAGAAAGCAAGGCAATATGCTCTTCTTTAGAACATCTAGAAAAACACACCCAACATCTTTGCTTAATTTCTTGACATCCATTTTGATCATCTAACCTCCAATTCTCTGAGACAGTATCTGTGCATTGTGAGAGAAAATTGCTATAACACATAACCTTATGAACTTACTTGTGATGTTGGAAACTGACTCAACCTTCCATCTCTTCCACATAATAAAGACCTATTATGTCATTTATCACTGAAGTAATTGAAATGTTCAATTATAGCACATTGCTCACTGCTGGCAGGATATACATCACAATAGGAACTCAGAGCAGAAGATATAATAGTACTTGCATTTCACTGTGAAGGTTAGTATATGATTGTTAAGTTGATGCAATTTAGAATAACTGTAGAGGAGCATTGCTAAAGGATTGCTCATATTAAATTAGCATGTGAGCACATGTTGGGGGCAGGATTGTCATAATTCATTTATATAGATGATCCAGACTACTGTGGATGGCACAGTCCTTTAGATGTGGAGTCCTGTACTTTACAGGAGTGGAGAAATCAAGCTGAATGCAAAAAGTGGATATGATACATTTATTTTTACTCTGTGCTTAAATGGAAATATGACTAGCTTCCTCAGGTTCCTGATACATTGACCTGCCCTCATGATGCACTGCTACTTAGAATTGTGATCTAAAAATAAACCTTTTGTCCATGGAGTTGCTTCTTTGGGATATTATATCAAAGCAATAAAAATAAAGCCAAAACAATTATCTTCATTGTTATTTGCAACAATGTGAACATATAACACTGGGTTAATACAAATTTTAGAGTTATTATATTCATTAGAAAAAACAGGATTTAAAGAAACATAATACTATAAATAGCAAAGAGAAAGTGATGTGATAAATCTTTAAGAAAAAAATCAAAAATGCTTGACTTACACTGAAAGTAAAACATGTGAAGAACACATTTGTTTCCCATTTTGCATGATATACTACTACATTACACAAACATCAACTGTGTAATGACCCATGTCAATTCAAATTGACAGTTATTTTGAGAGACAGTCTCAAATACACAGTCCTTCTCCACTTAATCAAAGCATTAAGATATTAGACATTTCTGTGATGAGCTACAAAAGAAATAGATTCTAAAGAAGACAAAGTCAGATACCCACTGCATCTTCTCTGTATTATCTTCAGTAGCTTCATAAAAATATATGTAATAATCACATTAACTGCCTCTTTCTCTCTGGTAGTCTAATATACTTTAATAAACACTTGCCCACAAAATAACCACAGTGCCCTGCAATTTTTAAGTGCTCTAGTCTAATAATTATCTTCTCTAAGTAGCTGGTTTTAGCCTGTTTCCAACAGGAGACTTTCTCTGTTGCCATGGATTCTGGATATACAGCATTTTGATAACTCTTGAACCAACAGCTACTGAAGTAGATATTTTCCTTTACCTGATTTGTTTATTAATAGACACACACTTACATATTGAGAGCACACTTAGGTTGTCATCCTGCTGAAACTAGTCCTTGGACCTCTGTTAATTTTAAGCTTTACACATGACCTAGAGTAAGGAGGTGACTATGAACTAGCTGGAAATTCTAATCAAACAAAATTGCAGACAAGGAAAGTTCATACAAGTGGAGTTCAATGTGTACTGTAGATAAGTGGGGTATGGTAATCAGAATATAAACAGGGAGCCTTGTGAAGCACTCTACAGACTGGATATAAATGATTATGAAACAAGCAATTCCATTCAATAGAAACTCATGAATTTGGGGTCATAATTTGAGAATAGTCTATCATAGAGGATACAAATTGCATGAAGCTTTAATTAGGTCAGAGAAAGGACAAGATCCACTAAAATGACTTGGTTTGAAGTAGATTTCCATTTTAATTTATTTTAACAAAATAAATACAGTTGGCAATGGAAATATGAGGACTCATGTATAGAAATTTATCAAATGTTTATTCTACTATACTAGCCAAAATATAATAAAAAGTCATATCGAATAAATTCAGCTGTGTTTCATGTGTGTGCAAGTATGTATATTGTGTGGAGTCTTATGCAATTTAATAACTTTTGATGTATGCACACACCTATAAAATAACACATCAGTTACGTTAAATACCTATTTCCATTCATGAACTAATTGTGTACATACCACTTGAAAATAAACCTCTCAGGAAGCTGTAGTTTTCATCTCAGGCTCCACAGATGAGTGAGACAGGTTACAGAATGTCACATATGGAGACCAGCACAATATGCACTTTATCTTCGGCCATTGTCACTTCTGAGAAGCCCTGGAAGAGGTATATACCACTTCATCTTTCAATGCTTTTAATCTGTTCTTCCACTGATAGAAATTTAGATTGCTTCTGCTTTAGACTATTTACAAACCTCTTCTGAACTGCCTTGAATATGTCTTCATTTTTAAAGATATACTTTAATGTACTTTAGGCATTGCTGACAGAGTAGGTGTGACTTTAATACAATGGAAGATAGCCAAATATGTTCCATCCTTACATCCATTTATATTCTCACAAATAAAGCAGGTGGTGCTGTGCTATCAGTGCATATTTTTGCCAAATTTTACATTTAAAATACACTATTTTGTGTGGAAGATTCTTATTTTTAGGTTAGAGTTGCATACTTATGAAAACTAAATATACCTAATACATTTCAAGAAGCCTTAAGAAGACAGTGTGTCTTGGTTTGTGTTTTATTGCTGTGAAGAGACCCTATGGTAACTCTTATAAAGGAAAACATTTAATTAGGGCTTGCTTACACTTCAGAGGTTCAGTCTGTTATCATCATGGTAGGCAGTATGACCATGTACAGGTAGACATGGTGCTAGAGGATCCAAGAGTTCTAGATCTTACCTGCAAGCAGCAGGAGACTGTTTACCACATATGGTTTAGCTTCACCATAGAAGGTCTCAAAGCATGCCCCCATAGTGACATACTTCCTCCAACAAGGCCACACATACTCAAGTAGTCCATTCTCCTAATCGTGCCACTCCTATGGGACAACCATGAATCTATGGGGACCATACCTATTTGCCAGAAGCCAACAAGAAGAATCTACAAAGTAGCAGGTGATCTTCCTGAAATGGTCCACCTTGATTTAAAATCTATGATAGATTTGCTCCTGTAGGCAAAACCCAGGAAAATTTCATTTTAGAAAATATTCCTCTTATGAGTATGCTTTTCTTGTTAATATATATATATATATATATATATATATATATAATATATATATATATATAACATATGCATACACACACATATGTCACTAGGTATTAGCCCACCCTTTTGAGCAGATCTCCTCACAACTCTAAAGATGTACTGTCTTTTAGTGATGCTAATATACGCAAATAGATGATTTCTTAATTTTTAATGATGATCCTATAAGAATTCCTAAAATCATAGTAATTACTAAGCTCTTTTAATAAGACTGCTATTAAATCGTTTCTGATGTCAAAACTGCAATAAAAACTCTGACAGCTTTCAGCAATACCAACCAACCAGAGCCCCCAGGTCTAAACCACCAGCCTGGGAGTGCTTAGGGAGGGACCCATGGCTCCAGCTATATATGCAAGGGTGTTATAGGTGGAGAAGAGATCCTTGGTCCCATGAAGGCTGGACG
Organism: Mastomys natalensis; assembly: GCA_021653895.1. Lineage (NCBI taxonomy): Eukaryota > Metazoa > Chordata > Mammalia > Rodentia > Muridae > Mastomys > Mastomys natalensis. Next base: position 4,013,925 of record JAJTUV010000327.1, on the reverse strand, counting down.
TTGTAGGGGGCGGAATATGAAGGTGGGGAGGTGAGGTGCAGGGGGTTTGCAGGGACACCCCCATAGAAACAGGAGGAGGGGGGATGGGATAGGGAGTTCCTGGAAGGGGGAGAAATCAGGGAAGGGGAGAACATCTGAAATTTAAATAAAATTTCCAATAATAAAAAAAAAAAAAAAGACTGCTATTAAATCGTCTCTGATGTCAAAACTGCAATGAAAACTCTGCCAGCTTTCAATAGTCATGTATTAATTGCTCCAGAGATAGGAAGCAGGAATCTAGTATTCAGAATACATTCCAAGAGATTGTAAAACTATTAATCAACAGCCATAAAAAGGAAATTAAGGATTTACTGTAGGTGCAGGACAGAAGATAAAATATTGACTGGGTTTATCTATACAAAATTTCATAAGTACCTTTGTCACAAAAATTATAGGTTTTAACTTTCCATGAGCCTGTTCAGCATATGATAGATAATGAATGTTTAGCCAGATAATTACTCTTAATGATATGTATGTAAACATTCTCTGTTGTAAACTTCTTATTTGATTTATGATTTGAATTTATATGTAAACTTGTGGTGAACTTTTTACCATGTGGTCATGTATTTTAAAAGATGTATAAGTGCTGAGGACAAAATGTGGAAACAGAACTGAGAACTTTTTAGACAGAACTAAACACAGGAACTTAGAAGTAAAGGCATTGGGAGTAAGATCATTGTTACATCATAGCAGGAGTAGAAAGCAAGATTAGAAGAATGCAGAGTAGAATAACTTATAAACTATAAGGCAATTTAAAATATTAAAGAGCAATATTCAGAATGCAAAGGGAAAGAAGCTGAAGAGAGAGTAGAAGGATCAAGCAAGATTTTCCTTACCATGGGACAAAACAGGTCCTTTCTTAATAGCAAGGCAGGCTTAGTTTTACTAAAGAGAGCAAAGCTTTTTTCATACAGACTTGGTTTTAATTCATTTAGCAGTAATAGGGTACAACAATTTTCTTTCTCTAAACAATAAAGGTTGGAGCTCATTTTTCAACCAGAATGAGTGAGTTCTTTCTGCACTGGCTCATGGTTTTTTGCTCCATCTACATACATAAGTATGGATGTGTGTGTATGTGTGTGTGTATGTGTGTGTGTGTGTGTGTGTGTGTGTGTGTGTATGTGTGTATGCATATGTGTGTAAGTATATAATTATGAGATAGAATGAAAACTGGGCCCAACTAGTTCGAATGGAGATGTGTTACCTCTATATGAATTTTTGTGAATTCAATCCATATTTGTTTGTGTAAAAGTTCTTTCTTCCACCCTCTCAAAGGCCAATAGATTTAGAGAGCCCAGTGGACTTAAGCCACATCACCCCCTACACAACCCACCCCTCCACAAACTCCGCTACCCTCTTGGCCAATGACTCCTGCTGGGCAGATTTCCAACTTGTCTGCTCCCCTGAAGACACCACAATCTGAAGGTATCCCAACAGTTCCAGAGCAAAAAGGGCAACTGGGAAACAGACCTCATAGTTCAAAGACCTCCCTAGAGAAGAAATACACATAGGGAAACAGCTTGACTGCTCTTCTGAAGACCCAACAGTCTGAAGGCCTCCCAGGAGATCTGCTTCAGACAGGGCAACAGATCAGCAGCTTCTCTGCCACTCTAATGACCCCAAAATCTAAAGGCATCCCAGAAGAGCCACTGAAGCCAGAAAAACAGATCACCCGCATACATGCCCCTCTGAAGACCACAGAGTCTGAAGTCCCTACAGAAGGTCTGCTACAGCCAGGGCCACAGGCATACCAGGAGATCTGAAGCAACCCAGGGACAAAAGAGGCAGTCTCCAAACAGAGACACCCAGACCAGCAAACACCAGGGATAACCAGATGGCGAGAGGCAAGTGCAAGATCATAAGCAAAAGAAGCCAATATACGTGGGAATCATCAGAACCCATTTCTCCCACCACAGCAAGACGTGGAAGCACCGACAAACCTGAAAATGAGAAAGCTGACCTAAAATCCTATCTCAGAAAGATAATAGGGTCCATGAAGGAGGATATAAATAACTCACTAAAAAAACAGAAAACCCACATACTCATGGATACTGAACAACTCTCTACTGAATGATAACTTGGTCAAGGAAGATATAAAGAAAGAAATTAAAAGACTTCCTGGAATTTAATAAAAATGATGACACACCATACCCAAACTTATGGGACACAATGAAAGCAGTGGTCAATTCATAGGAAAGGAAAATTCATAGCACTGAGTGCCTTGGTAAAGGAATTGGAGAGATCATACACTAGCAGCTTACGAGCATATCTGACAACTTTACAAGAAGGAGAAGCAAACACACCCAACATGAGTAGATGGCAGGAAATAGTCAAACTCAGAACTGAAATTAACCAAATAGAAACAAAGAGAATAATGCAAAGAATCAGAAAAACCGTAAGTTGGTTCTCTGAGAAAATCAACAAGATAGACTCCCTAGCCAAACTAACTAAAGGGCGCAGAAACAATATCCAAATTAACAAAATTAGAAAAGAAAGGGGAGACATAACAACAAAAATGGAGGAAATTCAAAAAATTCATCAGATCCTACCACAAAAAAATATAAAATAACCTTGGATAACTCTAACCAAACATGTGAAAGTCCTGTATGACAATAATTTTAAGTCTTTGATTTCTATTAAAGATCTCAGAAAATGGAGAAATCTGCCTTGCTCATGGATTGGCAGCATTAACATAGTAAAAATAGCCATCCTACCAAAAACAATCTACAGATTCAATTCAATCTCCATCAAAATCCCAACACAATTCTTCAAAGACATGGAAAGAGCATTCTCAAATTCATCTAGAAAAAAAAAAAAAAAACAGAATAGTGAAAACAATTCTTCTGGGGAATCATCATTCCTGACCTAAGCTGTACTACAAAGCAATAGTGATTGATAAAAACTGCATGGTATTGCTACAGAGACAGAATGGTTGACCAATGGAATAGAATTGAAGACCTGGAAATAAAACTACACAGTTTTGGATCTTTGACAAAGAAGCCAAAACATACAATGAAAAAAATAAAGCACCTTCAATAAATGGTGTTGGTCTAACTGGGAGTCTGTATGTAGAAAAATGAAAATAGATCCACATTTGTCACCTTGCAAAAAGCTCAAGACTAAGTGGATAAAGGACCTCAACATACAACCAAACACACTCATCTGTTCAAAGAGAAAGTGAGAAAGAGCCTTGAGTTCATTGGCACAGGGAGAAATTTCCTAAACAGAACTCCAATGGCTCAGGCTCTAAGATAAAAAAACTGATAAATGGGACCTCATAAAATTGAAAAACTTTTGTAAGGCAAAGGACATAGTCAATAGATCAAAATGATAACCTGCATACTGGGAAAAAATCTTCACTAATCCTGTATCTGATAGAGGACTAATATCCAAAATATGTAAAGAATATAAGAAGCTAACAACCCCAGAAGCCAAACAACCCAATCAAAAATTTGTATACAACTAAACAAAGAATTCACAACAGTGGAATCTCAAATGACTGAGAAGCACTTAAATGTTCAAAGCCCTTAGTGATCATGGAAATGTAAATCAAAATGACCCTGAGATTCCATCTTACACCAATAAGAATTGCTAAGATCAAAAACTCAGGTGAAAGCACTTGTTGGTGAGGACATGGAAAGAAAGGAACACTCCTCCATTGCTGGTGGGATTGCAAGCTGGTACAACCTCTCTGAACTTTAGTCTGGAGGTCCCTCAAAAAATTGGAAATGGATCTACCTGAAGACCCAGCTAAGCCACTCTTGGGAATATATTCAAAAGATGCCTTCCATGCCACAGAAACACATATTCCACTATGTTCATAGTGGCCTTATTTGTGATAGCCAGAAGCTGGAAACAACCCAGATCTACAACAGAAGAAGGATACAGAAAATGTGGTTCATTTACACAGTGGAATACTACTCAGCTATTAAGAACGAGGACATCATGAGTTTTGCAGGCCAATGAATGGAACTAGAAAATATCATCCTGAGTGGAATAACTCAGACCTAAAAGTACATGAGTGGTATGTACACACTAATCAGTGGATATTAGTCAAAAAAGTACAGAATACCCAAGATACAATCCACAGAACTCAAGAAGTTAATATGTCAAGGGCTCAAGTGAGGGTTTCTCAATACCACTTGGGAAGAAGAAAGCAATCATGGTGGAGTGGGGAGAGGAAGGAAGTTACTTGGTTGGGAAAGGGAACAGGGAGGGGAAGAGGGGAACATGATCAGGTATTGGGGGAAACAGGAATGAACCTCTGAGGGCTAGCAGAAATAATGGAAATAGGCAACCTTGGGAGTTAGGAAATAGGGGCAACCTACCAGAGACCTGAGGGTGAGAGACTCTCAGGCCTCAATGGGAGGGACCTTAGATGAAGTGAACTACAGTGAGGAGAGGAAATGTGTAGAGTCCACCTCCAGTAGAAAGACACATCAAGTGGAGGGATGAGGTTGCCATCCCACAGTCAAAACAATCTTTCTTTGCATATATTTGCACTACAACTAGCATATTACCTGTAATAAAAGGCACATAACCAGGGCTTCACAATCAGTAAATTCAGTAATATGCCTTTAAAAATTTTTGTTTCTAGGTTGATTTTGTGATTTCTGAGATTCTCTTTTCTGACTTTTCTCTTTTTTCCCAAGTCAGCCCAAGCTTCATTCAAGCCTACCACATAATTTCTAAGGTAGGTCCCATAAATTTTCCTCATATTATGCCAGCTTTGCTGCTTTTATAGCACAAAAATTACTGTGTTTACCCCTTGAGCTCATAAGAGGAAATGAATGGTTTTAACAGGGGAGAATGGAATTTTGATCAATTAGGTCAATTGATTGTTCATGTTAATATATTTATCATTAAACTGCTGAAATTTACATTTAGGTCAAGAGGACAAAGCATATTTGCCTTGTTTATATATGTATACATGTGAGGGATACAAATGATGAAAAAAAACATGTCTTTTTTCCTTGAAACTCAGTTTTCTCAGAAAAAAATGTAGTTAATATGAGTACCTTATCAGCAGTTCCTAATCAAAATATTGCTGAGAATGCAAATGTTAAAATATGTACTATTGTTGAATAATATTTGTAAACACCTGTGTGCCCAAATTAAAAGTCTAAAAGTAAAAACATAAAGAAGCAAAATTATCTCCATTTGAAAAAAAATTTAATCTCATGCATATGATAATCCCTACCCTCTAAATGTTTTAGAACTCTTAGCAAAGACATGAGATATAATAGTCAACATACAAAATTCTTATATGTACCTGAATTTTAACAACGATCAGACTAGAAAAGAATTAAGGAAAATTAGTTTGCTAATTAATTTTTAATGAGTGATTGATTACTAAAAATAATACATAAATATATCCACATCAGGGCTAGGAACTGAAGACATAGCCTTCAATACAGAAGAAAATCTCTCATATCCAAACAACTAATTTGTTCAGAATAAATTAATTCCTCAAAATCTGAACATAAAAACACCAAAACCAAAATCTAAACAACCTTCATTAAACTAACTGATGACATGGCATGTCCAAAATCATGAATCACAAGAGGCCAGTCTCTTAGACTTTTACTGCTGTGAACGGATACAATGATGAAGGCAACTCCTACAAAGACAATATTTAATTGGGACTGGCTCACAGATTCAGAGGTTCAGTCCATTATCATCAAGGCAGAAATATGGCAGAGCCAGGAAGACATGGTGCATGAGGAGCTGAGAATTCAACATCTTGTTCTGAAGGCAAACAGGGGGAGACTTGCTCCCACGAGGCTAGGCTGAGGGTCTCAAAGACCTCACTCCACAGTTTCACCCTTCTTTCCACAAAGCCAGACCTACTCCAACAAGGCTACACCTCCTAATAGTACCACTCTTTGGGCCAAGCGTATTCAAACTACCAAAGCCAGTAAACATATGCTTTAAATTATTTATAAACATAGTCATCGGTTAAGTAACATTAAAATTACATTCACATTCCATCTCTTCTCAGGCAGTGAGGTGATCTTCAGAAAGCAAACCACAACAAAGATAGCTGGTGAAGATCCTGTAAAGGAGACCACTACACACTGCTGGTGAAAATTTAAACTGTACAAGGCTCTAGGGAATACAGTATGAAGAAAGCTAAATAAATTCCAAGTAAGGCTACACTAGGTATAAGCCCAAAGATATTTAAGTAAACCTTTTGCTGGAGTACTTACTAGCTTAGAGTATCTATTGCTATGATAAAACACCATGATCAAACGTAACCTTAGGGAGAGAGCACACAACTCCCACGTAACACTTCATTGCTAAGAGAAACCAGGGAAGAAACAAAAGATAAACCCGGGAGACAAGAACTGAAGTAGAAGCCATGAAAAGATGTTATTTACTGGATTGATCACTTATGGTTTTCTCAGCCTTCTATCTTAGAGCACCCAGGACCACCATTCCAGCCCACAAATGAGCTGGGCCCTCCTAGCTCAGCATCCTCATCAAGAAAATGACCCATATGATTGCTAACAGGCCAATTGTAGGAGACGTTTTTTTTTTCCAATTAAGATTCTTTCTGCACCATGTAATCTAGCTTGTGTTCAGTTTGACATAAAACTAGTCAGCACATTTTCATGTATACTTTTATTGCAGTATGATCTCCACAAGCCAAATTATGGATTTATCTATAGTGTGTGTCAATAGATAAATGCATAAAAATGTGGAACAATGGGATTTTATTTGTCCATAACTCCTGGATATAATGATGGATGTTTAATATATTCAAGAATACACGTTCAACCCATAAAAATGAACATTTTTTTTCTGCTTGTGGTTTCTAGGTCGTACAGAAAAACATTTGTATTTATGAAATAAGAAAGAAAATGTAAAATAAGGATCCCAGTAGGAAAAGATCAAGATTGATGAGAAGAAAGGGGGAGAGGAAGGAGGCTGTGATCACAGTATATATTATAGTTAAATACAATGTCTTAAACAAGCCATCATTATAATACAATAACTTTTTTTTTTTTTTTTTTTTTTGCAGATTTAATTCATTTATTTTTCTTGTATAAAAACCCTTATGTTGTAGCCACAGCTGGAGCCTGGGTCCTCTGAACAGAGACTCTGGTGTGGGTCTTCACAAGATGATCAGTGAATTCCTGATAAGGAGACTTGGTGAACACAGTCTCTTTCCAGAGGTCGGGGGTCAGGTAGCTGTAGGTCTTGGAGATGGCATCAAAGGTGGCCTTGGCAAAGTTGCCCAGGGTGGCAGTGCAGCCCCTGGCTGAAGTGTAGCAGTCGTCTATGCTGGCCATCATCAGTAGCTTCTTGGGCACAGGAGCAGAGACAATGCCAGTGCCTCTAGGGGCAGGGATGAGACACACCAGCACAGAGCCACATCGGCCTGTCACCTTGCAAGGTACAGTGTGGGGCTTGCCAATCTTGTTCCCCCAGTAGCCTCTCCGCACAGGAACAATGGAGAGCTTGGCCAAGATGATGGCCCCTCGGATGGCAGTGGCAACTTCCTTGGAGCACTTAACACCAAGACCAACGTGACCATTGTAGTCCCCAATAGCGACAAAAGCCTTGAACCTGGTCCGCTGGCCAGCCCGAGTCTGCTTCTGCACTGGCATAATCTTCAGAACCTCATCCTTTAGGGATGCACCCAGGAAAAAGTCAATGATCTCAGACTCCTTAATAGGCAGGGAGAACAAGTAGATCTCCTCCAAGGACTTGATCTTCATGTCCTTAACCAGGCGGCCCAGCTTGGTGACGGGGATCCACTCCTTGTCTTCAGCTTTTCCTCCACGAGCCCCGCGGCCTCGCCCACGGCCACGGCCTCGCCCACGACCGCGGCCCCTGAGACCGCTGCCGAATCCTCCGCGGAAGCCACCGCGGCCTCCTAATCCTGGGCCCCCGGGTCCTCCGGGTCCTCCCGCTGCACCGGCGTCATCCGCCATTTGGTGTTTTCCTGAAGAAGAAGAACTTTTTATGATAAAACGACAAAAATTTAGTCTTTAGATTTTTCCCGTTTTATTATTTCCAAATTCAACCTTCCCTACATTCTGTGTTAACCAGTAGCCTAAGTTCAATGTCAGTCAATTTCTGTGATGTATTTTGCAATTTTCAGTATAAGCATATATCCATTCCTAAATAAAGTTGAATATTTCTATTCATAAAAATGTGAGTTAATCAAATCATATTTTAAGTATTCTTAAGACATATTTCATCTCTGTATCTAATATTACAGTTTTGTTTTAATTTACATTAATGGAGGTAGTTTCACATTTTTGTATTTACTAAAATAAGGTTTGTAAACATGATATTTAATTATTGATTCTCCATATGCCATTTCTTATTTCTCTTTGACTAATATGAGTAAATTTGCTATAAATATCCATCTCTGTATCTCCCACAAAACAAAATTTATTATAGTGAGAATTTTTAGATCATAAGAATCTGTATCTTCCACCGTATTCGGAAACACCAACTGTGAAGCACTTTATTTCATGATTTTTTTGTCGTTGTTTCACCTCATGGTTTTCCCAAGTTAGATCACCTGTTTTTATAATTGATTGTTCTTCATCATCTTGATGATTCAAATAAATCATCAAAGCAGAAATTACTTCTTATCACGCCTCATCACTTATTCAACCCCCAAATCAAAGTTCTATCAAGGAGAACTATCATGTAATTAGACATGGCTCTATAAAACAATAGAAGGCTAATCATTTTGGAATTCTTTATCACAAAGAGATCTCATAGTTCCATTTATTCAGCCATAGAAAATCATTCTTATAATACACCCATATAAATTAAGCCTCCAAATACTAAAGTGCATTATTCACACCCCTTTCTCATGACTGTATAGACATGCTATCTATTTGAAAAGACCAGAAAGAAGTCTTTTCTTTTTTTTACATATATCACATCCATACAAACATAATAGACATGCTTTTGTTTATTGCTTTTCATATTGAAAAATAATCTCTGCCAGCAACGAAATTACTTTTTCACTTAGAAATCTATCATTTGCTGGGGAAAATGATTGTGTGTAGATAAAATTACTTTCATATATTCATTAAGAAATCTACAAAATGGTCTTCCTGTCTTCTTTTTAAATTGCATGCACAAAATGTGCTTTCTGAATATTATTTGTTTCAGAATATACCACATTAATATCACACTTGCTTTACCATATAACTCATTCAGTTGGAATCTTAATTAGACTCATATTTTAAGTGAAAATAGAGAATGACTTATATATATATTCAAAATACGTAAGACAATACATAACTCTCTCTTAAAGTACAATGTTCTTAAGGGAAAAGGACAAAGATTGCTACTTTAAGTAACTGACAGTTTTTATTTTCTTGGTTCCTTCAGTATTACACTGTATTCTGGCCCTATCCTATACCATTACTAACTCTAGAAATCCTATGTTTAATCCTATGGTTAACTCTACTGCCTTTAATAGCATACAAAAGGGATGAGATGTGGTGCATGAACATTTATTACTTTGTCTGAGTATTATGTGATAAGATATATTTCTTTTTCTTTTAAAAAAGATTTATTTTATTTTTAGTTTTTTTACTTTTTTATTGATTCTTTGTGAGTTTTACATCATATATCCCAGTCCCACTCATTTCCCTATCATTTCATGTCTTCCCTCACCACTACAACCCCCGTCCCAAATAACACACACACACACACACACACACACACACACACACAAAACAAAAACCACACAAAGCATAGAAAACGTCTCATCTTGGGAGCAGTAGTATGTCACAGAGTGGCCCACAGTCTATCGCTCTGTCTAAACATCTTCACTACTGAATGTTCATTGCATTGAGTTGTTGGTCTGGTTCAATATATTTGGCTTCTCTAACACTATCAATATTGAATGCTCATCTGCCTTCTTCCTGGTTATTCTGTTGTGTTCTTGATATACATTTTCGTATTGGCCATTTCAGAGCTCTGGATCTGATCCTGGGTGGTAGCTGAGTTGGTCACCCTGCCTACTTTCCCTTATCCACACAACCCAGGTGAGCTCTCCAGCACTGCCTGACTAAGCCACCCAATGGTAGGAAGCAGGAACAGTTCTACTGCTCTCATGCCTTTGGGGTTGGCTTATCTGCACCCATTTCTCCAGAGACAAATTACACTGTTCTGCCAAGTCAAGGTGTGTGCCCTACTCTCCCTACTGCTGTAGCCTTTCGAACTGGGACAGCTCTTCTGCTCTCACAGACTTAGGGCTGGCTCACCTGTGTATTTGCCATCAGGGCCAGCTCCATTGTGTTGCCCAGGTGAAGTACAGGGCCCACTTTTCCAAGTGCTGTGGATGGTGAAAGGCAGGGCCAGCTCATGGGGTCCTCATGATCCTGGGGTCAGATCCCTTTACGACCTCAGGTGGTGAGGGGTAAGTGGCAGAGGGCATGTTTCCCCCATGTCAGCTCATAGAAAAGGGGTGGTGAACCCAGTTCTCCCGTGCTCTTGTCCCCAGGGTTGGCCACCAGGGTCAGCTTTGCTGTGCCATTTAGGCAAGTTTTAGGGCCAACTCTGCCAAGTACTGCAGCTGGTGAGTGTGGCAGAAATAGCTGCAGCGGGAGGCCTGTGATTAGACAGGGGAAAAGGAGGTGGAACTAAGGGTAGCAGAGAGGGAGGTGCAGGAAGAACGGAGGAGGAAGGCGAAATGTAGGCAGACATGAACCCTCATGGCTTTAGTAGTCTCAGGTAGTCATGTATATCAAAAGGTTAAAAAACTTGTTTAAATTGTGTGGGCATCTTGTGTATTGAAATTTTATTGATAGGTAAATCCATTGGTGAACTATAAGTATTAAGAGTTTAAGATTTAAGATTTACCAGGTGAAGAGTGTGGTGGCTGATCATGGGGTGGATTATCGTGGTGTGAGGCTAGCGTGGCCACGAGGGGAGCTCTGGAGATTTGGAGACCAGAGAGCCTACCAAGATGAGAACACCTTGCTAGTGACAGGGAGACCGCTGGTGCCAGCATTAGTGTGGGAACATGCGGCTGAGCTGGTAGCCAAGCAGGATGCCTCTTCCTAATACCTCTACAAAAGAGAAACAAGGTTAGCTCTCCTGAGCTTATGACCCTGTAGGCAGCTTTCCAAACTGCCAGAGGTGATGAGAGGCAGTGGAGGGGAGGAAGGTGCAACTCCCATCTCTGCACTTGTGCCACTCCACAGCAGATGCTGTGTAGTCAGCTTTCCCATATTCACACTCTCAGGGACAGCACACACACATAGTCACACACACACAGACACACACACACATACACATACACACACACACAGACAGACAGACAGACAGACAGACAGACACACACACACACACACACCAGAGCCAGCTCCACTGTGCTGCCTGGGTGAGGTACAGGACCTGTAGGTAAGGTCAGTTATACACACAGCTTCTTGACATCCGCATGGTCCCAAACAGCTGTCTGGACAAAGGACATAACTTTGTTCTCTAGTGGTAATGTGAGCCAAGGATATGGATTCAGACATGGTCTTTAGTGGCAGCTTGGGTTGGGACTTCATCATGGCCCCAGATGTTAGGGCTGGCTCACAATAGGCTATTCCTCTTTACTCTTGAGTCTTCAGTTCCATCTTCATAATGCTCAAGCTGCTCTACTTCTCTTTCTCTCCCATTTGACCACTTGATACTCGTACTTTATGGTGGCTACTGCTGTAGGCTGGCCAAGTGGCTGGAGGACCACTGGGTGACTTCCTCCATCTATGCTGCTTGTTGTGGCAGTAAATAGGTGTCCATGATCCATGAGTGCTGTATGGTGGAGGGCATGTCTGTAGGCAGCATGATGGTCTGCAGGTCTCTGTCTTCCTCTTCCCATGCTGTGCTATCTGGATTTGACTTTATTTTTATGAATCTTAGGCATAAGACAACTTTGGCTTCTGAGTCTGCCATCATGCTACAATGAACAAAGGACTGCCATCTGCTCTTCCTCTGACTGATATAAGATCAACAGCACCAAAATAGTGTCTCTTTACTCATCACTAGGCAGACAAAAGATACATTTTAAAATCATTCCAGATAGGTATTTACAAATGTCAACTGTGCCACAACATTAACATCTACTTACTTCTTTTTTTTTTTATTTTATTTAGTAAATAATGAAGAATAAACTCAATCACAATGACGACAAACAATAAAAGCAATCTTAGGAGAATTTTCAGTGGACATGGTAGTCCACTGATTTTCTGGAAAATAGAAATTATATTGAATAAGGAAAAATGTTATATACGAAAGGCTGAAAATCAAGTAACTGATTAAATTCAAGAAGTATGCTTATGTCTGAATTATAAAACAAATAAAAAAATGTTCTGCATAAGTGTCACAAATATTACACAGAAATATTTATGCTAAAAAGTACATATCTTCCATACAGTTTTGTTTATATTTTATAGATTATTAACATATATTTTTTAATTTGATGAAACTAGTCAGATTTTATCCAATAGTCTTATGATAATTAATTTATACAGAACAAATAAAATCCCATCAAAACAGCATGAATGGATTATAAAATGTAGTCAAAATGGTAATTTCTATAGCAGAAAATTTTGTAGAAGTCAAATAGACACAAAAATAAAGTCCTCTAGACTATATCCTAAATGTGGTGTGACAAAGTAAACAAGATACAGAATAGATATTGGTTAACTCTGACCACGTTCTAAGTTTAGGTTTTGTTCACTTTATAGACACTTGCAGTAGATCAAGGTTGACCTGATCTAGTTGCCTTCAGATGGATTTGTCATAGGTTTTTCATGTTAGCGTCTATGGCTCCTTGGCACTGTGTGCTTTTTAGTTCCTGAGAAACTGAGGTACTTCCTCAGGCAGTGGAACCTGTGTATCTCTACATTCCCTAGTAGTCAGCAAAGAATATAGAAGTTTGATAAAACAATTAGTCTTAGATCTTAATCTTGTATAGCCTATATAGCTTACAAACATCATTGTATCTGGTAACCATCATTATATTATGGTTTTGATAAGACTTTGATAAAAAGTCTGATTGCTTGTAATAAACTTGTCTCAGCCTCAGTCTTGTTGAGACCCCAACTCAATATAATTAATTCCCACCAACCATATCATGAGATGCTGGTTTAACCTCTGTAGTCATGTTTGCTGCATTTCCAAATTCTGCCAGGACTTTGCTCTGTGTCCCAGGTCTGCCTCATTCCCAGATCCTGATATCACATCTCTTTGTGTCTATCTATCCTCTTTTCAGAATCCTACCAGTATAACATTCTATGCACATGATTGTTACATTCCCAGATTTTGCCTACTTCCAGTTGGATACCTATATCAGCCTCATATTTTACACTCATTAACCCCTACCTGTAGAAAACTGAGGTTGTAAAGTCTCAGTTGGAGAACTGTAGACTGAAAAGTCCTTACCTCCAATATTTTCTATTTTAAAGTGATCGGGACCTCAACTGGAGAGAAAGTACTTAGATTGGTCACTAAAGCAGCAAGTGTTACTATTACCAGAGTTGATTTAAACCACATTTCTCAATTTCATCTTTCCTCACATCCCTTTTAGAGGTGGCCCATAGTTCTTTATTTCTAAATGTTACCAATCACTCGGTAGTAACTCCCAAATAGTTAACCAAATAAGATTAGGTAGATCTGTGCCCACTTTGGCAGCACATATACTATAATTGGAAAGATTAGGTAGATCAAATACTTTCAATCTCCATAGGTGGGCATCAACTAAGTATCTTCAAAGTTATCTTAACACTAAAACCATCACAACCAAATATGTTATATTTAATTTAAGTGTCTAAGTATCAAATTTTTACATTTAAATATCTTGATATGTACTGCCACAACCTTTCTGGCATCACAGGTACTGCTGAGGTAGGACACAATATTGGACAAATGTCAAAGACTGACATCTCTGGCCTTGTATCTCTTCTACTGTTTTAGGAGCCAGAAGCTGATGGCCTGTGGAAATGTAACCTTCTCTTGTTATCTGTGGCTAAAAGTAACTGGTTTCTGGCAATTAATTCCTGCTGTTAACAGTAGGGGATTAAAAAAAGAAACTAACCACTCTGGCTTTTTGTTCTTTGAATCTGGGCCATTCACTGATAAGGCAGGAAGCTCAGAGTTCATGAACCATTTGAAAGCCAAGAAAAAGGAAAAATAAGGAAGTTGTGTATGCAGAAAAGATACTCATTCAGGCATGCAAAAAAAAAATATTCACTCACTCTGGATGAAATAAAGAAAAGAATCTCCAATCAACCTTCATTCACAAACACAGGGAAAAAACACACATTCTGAATAAAGCAGAGAAATTAAAACTCCAACAATCTTTGTTGTAATAGAATCACAGCTGTCTGGACAGATCACACCAGGCCAGAACAGTTCCATGGAGAGAGATTTATTGGGGGTGGGGCACTAGGAAGGACAACAAAGTGGACAACAAAGAAGAAGGAAAGAAAGCAAAGGTCTGGGTTTGGGGGTCTACCTTTTATTTGGGCTGTGACATAACCACATGCACTGGTGATGCAGGTAAAGGTGGGCAGGTGGACCAGGTGGACGCTGGGAATATATGGCAATTGCCATGGCAACAGGCTCATGGGTCCTTTCATGGTCACCTTGGAGTGATGTCACCATCATCGCTAGATTTGGAAGTGACCTGAAACTGTAAAGCTGATTCCTGACTGTAAAGCCAGTTCCTGATGTTAACATACCTCCTTTTTTCTTTTCATAAAGAGAAGGAAAACAAAAGGAGGAGGAGGAAGCCAATGGTGAAAGGCTAATACGGGCATCGGATCTCTTAAACTGCTTACTGATATCTAGGGGTGTCATCAATTTTGGGGCATAGCTGACTTTCAACATTGGGGTCTGCTTGGTAAATGTTTGCATCAGGCTCCTCTGTGAATAGCGGCTGGTAATCCTGTAATAGGAACTGATTAATAGTTTGGTTACAAATCTTTTGTATTTGTTGTTGAAGGAATCAGGATTAATGAGACAGGGAGCAAATAATAACACCAGGAAAATGACTAGGAAAGACATGAAAGGGATTATCCTCTTCCATATACGGTTTTCAAAAACCCAGGAGTCGGAGTCCTCGTGTTCCCTGAAATTCTGCATGTCTGATTGTAGCTCCTAGATTTTATTTTTCACTATCCCAGATGGGTTGATGTAGAAACAGCATTCTACATTGAAAATCAGGCAAAGGCCACCTTCTTTAGCTGTCAAGACATTTAGCCTCTGTTGGTTCTGAAGCACCACAGCTGTGAGTGAATCGATCTTTTTCTGGATGGTAAGTATGGTTTCAGACAATTCTTGAAAACCAGTGCTAAGTTCGGAAGTGAACTTATCATGTTGGATTATGGAAGTAGTTATCCCTACAATTCCAGTAGCATCACCTATGGCTATTCCTGAAGCAACAAGGAGTAGCACAACCTGAACTGCCCTCTTATGTTGGGCAGCTATAGTATCTACAATGGATTGGTTGAGGCTAATTTTCCTGGATTTCTCCTAGCTCAAGGAAAAGAAATACCAAAGTGCAAACTCCTGACCAGCTGGCATATAGGCAATGATATACCTGAGCACCACAAAGAATTGATGTGTTTTGGACTGCAGGGTATTGAGGCAGAGATGAGATATCAAGGGTTGTGGTTCTATTGCAGTCTAGGAAGCTTAGCTTTCCTACAGAATGTGTCCTGGAGGTCCTAAAACAGTTTGCCACACCAAAAAGAAAGATAGAGGAAGGATATGGAGTCATGACAACATCGGAGTCAGGGAAGCTGATAAAAGGTGAGGTAACATTATTAGGCAGTATCACTAGAGAGACTGTAAGTGGCAATTGTGAGCTAGTTCCAGGTGATACACATAGCCAGCAGT
Organism: Mastomys natalensis; assembly: GCA_021653895.1. Classification (NCBI taxonomy): domain Eukaryota; kingdom Metazoa; phylum Chordata; class Mammalia; order Rodentia; family Muridae; genus Mastomys; species Mastomys natalensis. Next base: position 3,998,013 of record JAJTUV010000327.1, on the reverse strand, counting down.
CTTTAAAGCAACCAGGTCTGGTGACATTAAGGAGTTGGTATGCCAAGGTCAAAGATCTGAAGCAAAAGGTGAAATGACAAGTTAGTGCCATTTATGAGGAGGGATGTCAAGGAGGTAAGGACCTCAGAAGAGTGTTTGATTACTTTTCCAATATCTAGAGGTTAGGCAATGGAGACATGTTTTCTCTGGATGCAGACAGTACTTACTGGGGACCCGGCTTGGTTTCTGTGGTAGAGTTTACCAACAACTCTTGTCTCCTACCTGGAATCTCATTGGTCTTGTATATAGAAAGAGTACCTTGCATTGTTGATAAAAAGAGTGATTAGTCCATGATCCTAGCATATGTATCTGGCAAGATCAATATGGGCAGCCCCCATATTTGTCTGGTCATTTTTTACAATCATCTTTTGTCTAGTCAAAGAGAAAACAAGCAAAGAGATGATAATACTTAGATGGGATAACAGATACAGGGATGACAGCAATTTGGATTGGTTCCTGTCATCAAGCTTCAGAGCACTTTTCTGACTCTATTAGGAAAGACTGTTATCAGTGGGGGTTTCCTGAACCTCAAACTTTCAGATGTTAGATCTACCCTGGATGGAAATGAACAGCAGGGGGAGGATGAGAAGCCCATGTCTAATCCAGTGAGGTGAGTGCAGCTGCTGGAGTGAAGTCTTATTTTCTGGGACTGGGGACAAGGTGGGTGGTCTCAAAGTCTTCTGGAGCTTAAGAGAGCTCAATCCTGTTAGGGTCAACACGTAGGAAGAAAAGTCATTTTTAAGTGGAGGGATGAAAGATTTGAGGTGAGACAGGTGGACCCAATGAGAGAGTCCCTCAAGTTTGGCAGCTGCAGCTGGTCACTAGAATTACCATGTAAGGAAGGGCCCTGCCATTTAGAAGAGAAGGGTGAGGGCCAATGGTTTGGAAGGGACAGAAGAACTTGGTCTCCAAAGTTAACAAGCATTGGACAAGGGACAATGTGTGACCATGGTAAATGGTGGTCTGCAAAGTTCCATAGGAGAGAGCAGAGTAATGGAGAATGTAGATGGTTGGGGGTGGAGGGTTGGGGAGAGCATTTAGATGAAAGACCAGGAGTTAGGACCAGACATCCAAAGGGTGGAATGAGGAGAGGTTACTTGGGGAACCTGAAAAGAGCCAGAGGTAGGAGTTTTACCCAATCAAGGTGAACTTCCTGTGACAGTTTGACAAGAGTGGTTCTTAAAGAGTGGTTGGTTCTTTCTACCTTACCTGAAGATTGGGGATGGTACAGAATATGGAAATGCCCAGTGATATCTAGGGCTTTAGATACAGACTGAGAAATTTGGGAAGTAAATTCAGGGCCATTGTCTGACTGGAGGGAAGCTGGGACACCAAATCAGCAGATGATCTCTAGGAGAAGGATATCAGAAACAGTCTGAGCCCTTTTGTTAGTTGTGGGAAATGCCTCCACCCACCCTAAGAAGGTGTCCAACAAGACCAAGAAGTACTTGGGAGGTTTGACAATGGGCGTGTGGGTAAAGTCAAGTTGCCAGTCTGTTCCAGAAAGGGAACCTTTAACCTGATGGGTAGGAAAAGGGCTATGATATCTAGAGTTCGAGTCTGACATCTGACAGATTTTACAAGAGGCAGTGATAGATTTTAAGAAAGTTAAATCCTCAGGAGTAGGCTATAGGTGGGTCTTAACAAAATAAGACAACACTTGGTTGTTAGGATGAAAGAGTTGGTGAAGATAGGACAAAGTTTGATGAATGTCAGGGAGTGAGGGTGGGGATGCAGGTTGCAGTGTGAGAATGTTTTGGGGTAGGGTGAGACGAGTCTAGGCCCCTAAGGGCTGCAGCTCTAGCTGCCTCATTGGCTCCAATATTTCCCATGGAGACAATAGAGTCATCTGTCTGGTGGGATCTGCAGTGTACAATCCCAATAGCTGTGGGGAGATGGTTCACATTAATTACTGATCCTCCTTTAGTCATAAGTAACCTGTGCTCCTTCCAGATAGTGGTGTGGGATAGGAGGATATGGAAAGTGTATTTGGAATATGTATATATGTTGCAATCTTGTCCCAGTGCCAGTTGAAAAGCACGAGTAAGGGCTATTAGTTCAGCCTGTTGATTGGTGGTATGAGCAGGAAGAGCCTGTGCCTCAATCACCTCGGTGTCTGACACTATAACATAGCCAGCTCTTCTGGGTCCTTTGTATAGAAAGGAGCTGTCATCTGTATACCAAGTATAGATGGCCTGAGGCAATTTGCCCTCCTATGTGTGAAGGATGAGGTAATAGTTCCTCTAAAGTTTCAGTGCAGGAGTGAGATAGGGAGTGGTCGAGGAAGAAGATTAGAAATATTAAGAGGTGGGCATGATTGGAAGGTAAGTGTGGAGTCTTCTATTAGTGTCACCTGAAGAGAAAACTCTGGAGGGAGGTAGAGTCTGTAAGTCTTTGTAAGTTAAAAGCTGTGACAGGTTATGAGAAGAGAAAACAGTTATAGGGTATCCAAAGCTTAGTTTTTTGACTCTCAAATAAGGAATTCAGTGGCTGCTATGGTATTAATACAAGGTGCCCATCCATCGATAGTTAGATCTAGTTTATGCTACAGGTGCAAAAGAGGGTCCCAGTTGGTGACCTAGGACTCCAAGGGCAAATCCTTCTTTTTTAGTTACATAGAGGGAAAAAGGATGAGTTAGGTCAGGGAAATGTAAGGCTGGGGCCTTAAGTAAAGCCTGTTGGAGCCTTTGAAAAGGCTTTGTAACATGTTTGAAAAGAGTCTCATAGGTGGGACCTAATGCCACTTCATATAAGGGGCAGGAAAGGAGGAAAAAGGAAGGAACCCAGGAAAAATAAAAAACTAGCTATTTCTAGGAATGATATAATCACTTCCTTTGTAAGAACAATTAGAAACCGAATCACATTCTTTCTATCTGAGGCAGTAGCCTTGTGGGTTGGGGTAATTGTGAGTTCCAAATAGGTGAACTGAGGAGTAGACAGTTGGATTTTAGAAGGTTAGACCCCATAGCCACAACTGGAAAGGAAATTCAGAAAAGCAGAGGTGTCAGCTTGGCTAATTTATAGAGAGGGTCTAAGAGAAGAACTTCATCTTCATAATGAACAATCTTAGATATAGGGAGAAACAGAGAAAGTAAGTCAGAAGCCAGGACCTAGACAAATAGGTAGGTATGGGCTGTCCTGGAATCCATGAGGTAGAACAGTTCAGCTAAGTTGGGTAGAGAAGTGGATATTAGGATCTGTCCAAGTAAAGACAAATATGTTCTATGACTGGGAATCTAGAAGGATAGAGAAAAAAACATATCCTTGAGATCAGGGGCTGAAAAGTCAGAAGTCCCTGTGAGGATAGTGGAAAAAAGTATTTAAGGATTAGTCATAAAATGATAGAGAGAGAACTACTGCAGAAATAATGAGCCTGAGGTTTTGAACCAGGCAATAAGTTCTATTAGGTTTTTTAACTGATAGTACAGGAGTGATGAAAGGGAAAAATGTAAGGTGAAGGAGTTCTTTTCTTAAGAAGTCAGAAATGATAGGCTTAAATCACCTAAGGTTCTGGAGAGACAGAGAGAGAGACAGAGAGGCAGAGAGAGAGAGAGAGAAGAGAGAGAGAGAGAGAGAGAGAGAGAGAGACAGAGAGAGACAAAGAGAGACAGAGAGAGAGAGAGAATTGAGCTTGGGTGATGTGCCTGGTAGAACCCAGTAACTGGATGACAACAGGAGAATGATGTTTAGCAAGAAAGGGGTTCTGGACATTCCAAACTTGTGGATCTACCTGAGAAGCTGGTAAAAGAACCAACCTCTTAGGGTTAAGAGGTTAACTGCTTAGAAGGAGTAGAAGGGCTGCTTGGGTTTAGGCAAATGGGGGGAATAAAGGAAACAGAGGTTCCCAATTTAGCTAGAGGATCCCTTCCCAATAAGGGGATAGGACACGCCAGCACTATAAAAAAGAATAGGTGAGAAGTACACCACTAAAAATGCAACTATGTGGTGGGGTCTGGTGAGGAAAGTAAGACTGTCCTCCTACCCCAACAATAGGCAGATGAGGGTGGGGAGGTGGGTCCTCAAAACTCTGTCAGGACTGAATAAGTGGTTCCAGTGTCCAAGAGAAAGGAAATGTGCCACCCACATACCCAGGGTCTCCCTGCTAGTGATGGCAGTAGTAAGGTCAAGGGATCTTGGGCCTCTTCAGTCATCCAGATCTAAACCTAGGAGATTGGCTGGAGGGTTACCTGGGAGTGATGTCTCTGTCCTATGTGACGTGAGGGAAATTGACAGCCCAATGTCTCTCCTGATGGCACCTAGGGCATGACCACATTGGCTTGCAGGAATTAGGGTAAGCCTTCACCCAGTGATCTTGTTGACCACATTTGTAGCAGGAACCTGGTAGTCTCTGAGCCTTAGAAGATCAGGAGTCCAGGGCAGTGGCTGAAACTGGTCACACAGCCTGTGCCAGCATATGGTAGTTTTGTCTTTGGGCCTTTTCATCTCTCTCATGGTACACTTTGAAGGCCAGCACCAAGACTTCTGCCTGTGGCGTTAGAGGCCCCTTCTCCAACAGTCTAAGTTTAGATTTATGTTGGTATAGCTCTGGCAAAAAAAGTAGGTCATCAGAAGTTGCTTGCCTTCTGGGTTTTCTGGGTCTAGATTAGTATATTGTAATAAGGTCTTTGTAAGGCATAATAAAAACTGAGATGGGTTTTTTTATTTGTCGTGGATGACCTCTTGGAGTTTTTCAAAATTTACTGGTTTTAAGGCTGCTCTATGGAGACAAGCCAGGTGACAAGTTATGAATCTATCCCTGGATAAAATACGACCTCAGTCCTTATAATTCCATAGAGAATCTTGGTCAGCTACTGCCTCAGATCCTATTGGATATGTTCCATCTGTTTGATGAGTCATGTTTGCATGTATTCTTACCTGCTCCCAAACTTGCCTGTGTTCATCAGAAAATAAATTATTAGTGAGGATCGTATGCACATCGTGTAAAGTCAAGCTATAAGCAAAAACTATAAGACTGATTAACATACTGAAACTCTTTAATAAAGGAAGAGGAGTTAGAGGTATAGGAACCAGTCTGCTTTGTATTTGAGAAAATTTACTAAGCAAGAAAGGAGCATGTACTCTGACAAGACCATCTACCCCAGCAGCTTCCCTTAAAGAAAGGATAGATGCTGGGTCAGGTGTCCCAGTGGGAGAGGGACTTGGGAGTTTGGCTGTGATCTTAGAGCCAGTAATGAGAGGGCTGAAAGTAGATGCCAGTGCAGGGTGTTTGGGGTGACCTGCAGCTGGCACAGAAGGAGGGGAATGGTCTGGAGAGATTGAGCAAGAAGGCTCTGGGGTGTGTGGTGAGACAAAGAAAGTGAGGTGGTGGTTTGGTTTTCTAAGTCATAGAAACTTGTTTGTTGTGGAAAGGAGGAGGTTTGTTAGCTAGATTGAGGGTTGTAGCGTCATCTGGTAAAGGTTTGATGGCTAGGAGAAGTTGGGTCAAGGAACAAGAAGAGCACAGAGAAGGGTTGGAGCAAAGATAGTTAAATCCTTGGGCACAGGGTTCCTCTTTCCATTTGCCAGACCACTGGCAGATCCTGTAAAGATCCTATAAAAATCCTGTAAAATAATTGGATTTAATGTGCCATTGAGTGGCAACTTAGAGGCATTGTCTAATGGGTACTGAATCCACATCTTACTTCCAAAATGTACCAGCTTTGATATCCTCAAGTCAGGGATTAACTTTAGAGATTTGAGATTGTTCAGGAGATGTCCCAGTAGAGAGCTTGGAGGCAAAGTTGAAGACAATGAGGTGCCCATTGGGTGATGGGAATGCTATTGAACTATTTGTACCAGTGTCCAAGAAAGTTCAATAATGAATGCAAGCCAGACTAGATGTCCAGGTAGTCACATGGACCATCTAGGGGCTATGGTGAGTCCCAGACTCACAAGAAAGTGTTTCTACCTAGGCCTAGAGTTTTAAGAATGGCTGCAAGAGCCCAAGAGGGGGTAATTAGAGTCTGCTTTCTAGAGGCAAGTCACCCAAGGGTCGAAGTCTTATCTTGTATGTCAGCTAGAAGGCTGAACATAGGGACCATGGCCATGAAATGCCAACCCTTTAGCTCATAGAGGCTGACCAGACCTTTCTGAGAAACCAGGGCCCTCCTTGCTGACTGGAGGTAAAACCTTACCAATCCTCTGATGCTTGTGCAAGAATTCTAGCAGTCTGATAACAGGAAAAGTGGAACTGTCCAAGTGGCAGTCATGTCCTAAGGAGGTTCAGCTTGTGGGCCTTAACCCACGTGGCAGAAGCTAGCCCACTTGGTGGACTGCAGCAGCAGCTCACATGATAGAAGTCTGTGTGGTCTGCAGTGGCAGCAGCATCTTACCTGGTAGAAGTCTGTGTATCCAGCAGCAGCAGGTGGTAGTGGTTTCATCTGTGGTGGCAGAAATTCAGGAAGGGGTGGCTGTGGCATCAGTAGCTGGAGTGTGTGTGGCGGGGCACTCAACATGCGGCAGCTGAGGAGTGGCTTCTTCGTCTGTGGTTGAAACACACAAGGCATGCTGCAGGGGCAGGGGTGGCCCCATATGGCTCACAGCTATGACTCTGCATTTGAAACCCACATGGTACACATGGTGGTGGTGGTGGTGGGCAGCAGTGGTGGCAGCTACAGTAGAAATCCACTAGGTCCATGGTGGTGGCTGAGGGCCACAGCCAGCAATGTCACCAAGTCTCTGCAGCATGCCTGGGTCTAAGTGATCCCTGAGTCTTAGCACCAATGTTGTGTTACAATCGCAGCTTGTCCGGACAGATCACATCAAGCCAGCACAGCTCCATGGGAGAGAGGTTTATTTGGGGGTGGGGAAGCAGAGGGAAAGTCAAAAGGGGGTGTTGAAGAAGAAGGAAATGAGAGCAAAGGTCAGGGGTGTCTGTCTTTTATTTGAGCTATGACTTAACTTGCTGGTGCAAGTAAAAGTAGACAAGTAGACCAAATAGATGCTGGGAATATATGGAGACTTCCACGGCAACAGATACAGGGGTTCTTTCATGCTCACCTAGGGGTGACTTCACCATCATCACTGGATTTGGAGGTGACTTGTGACTATAAAGCTGGTTCTGACTGTAAAGTCAGTTTCTTATGTCAACACCTTTATTTTCTGTTCTCAGTACATAATATTGTCTCTAAAAAATTACCTCCTACAACTATCAGGCAGAATCATTACAGCAGGATAAGGAATTACCTGATTTTCTAAATACTTTACATTCTAATAAGTTCATAGTTAGTTTAAGGCAATAATTCATGTCATAAATAAATAAAACTTAAATAACTACAATGTAAGAATGTAGGAACTTCAGGTCTCAAGAATCTCAGGTTTTGGTAAACTCAAGAATTAACTGCACCAGGGCACATCCTGGGAGAAGCATATTCCAGAGACTAAGAGGGTCCCAAGATAAGAGTTTAACAGGGGAATGAGCCCTTAACACAGTACACGGGGGTAAACAGAAGCCACTTAAAAGATAGGATGCAAATTTGAGTTACTTAGAAACCAGGCCTAGGAACAGAAGCCGGGCATGGGAATGGCTGTTTGAAATCTTTCATGGTTATTGTTTCAAAAGTAATTAACTGTCCTTGTGAATTCTGTAAAAATGGTATATAAACTGCCCTTTTGGTTGGGGGTTCTTCTTGCCTGCATGCAAGAGAACCCCAGTGCACTAGTTTTTATCAGTTTATTAATAAACCTCAGGTTATTGCAATGAATCCCATCCGTGAGTGTTTCTGGGGGAGCATGTCTTCTGGTTTGGAATCTTTAGGTCCAACATTTTGGAGGTCCCACCAGGATAAGCTGTCTCAGAACCCCACGGCTCAGGGATCGAAGGTGTTCACTCAAGCAGGTGTGTTTTCTGTTTTGTCTGTTTTGTGTTTTGTGTCTATAAAGTGTCTGTGCCCTTGGCAGGGGCAACTGTCTGTATACTGTGTCTGTGAAGTGTCTGTACGCCTGTGGCAGGGGTAACCATTTATATAGCCTGGTTTCTGTGCTCATGGGAGGAGTAAAAATTGGGCAAGCCGTGGAGAGCAGTTTGTTTCAGGTTATGAGTCCCAGGAGATAATTTGTGGGTAGTGGAAGTGGCAGGACAGATGTGTCAGCATGCTGCAGGCCACGGGACTCTGGAGGACATGCTGGAGTTCAGTTGTCTGGAAGATAGGGTTAGGAACGACCCTCTTCCCTCTTAAGGTGGTCTTTGGCCACAGCCGACTGAGGCGGCATTTGATGCACTCTCGTGGCAGTGCGTCCACATCTAATTCTGTTTGTGTTGTTCATTGTTTGTGGTGTTGTGTTAGATTGCTGGTGGTGTTGTGAACTGTGTGTTGATTGCTGTTCCTTGTGTTCTTGGACTTTGACTGACATTTTGGACTGAATCTACCGCATTAAACATCCTAGTTAACTACTAAAAAAAATTAAAAAGGGGTAACATGGTCACCGGCAGAGAAGGAGATGGAGCCGGTGCAAGAGAGTGGCTGCAGAGCAGAGAGGCAGGTCCTTTGGCGAGTAGGCACTGCCATTCAGGCAGCCCACCCATCACACGTAGGGTATTCTCCAGGTAGTACTGCAGGGAGGGTGCCCTCGCCAAGCCCACGATAGGCGGTCGGTGGGCAACAGCTCATGGCTCTCCTAGCGGCTCCCTTGAACTGCCCAGCTGTGCAGGTTGGCCACCAGCACCAGAGGAGAAGAGCATAGTGGCTGCAGCTCCTGTTCCCCGCTCTTCCCCGCTCTCCGTAGCTAGTGCTGAGGAATCCAAGGGCATCCATAAAAAGATAGGCAGGGCCCAGGTAATTAAGAACCTGGCAGAGGTGAAGGTCAACTTCTGTGAGCCATGGCAGCAGGACAGGACAACCCACCTGCTGCTGGCAGGGGCTTTGACCATTGGCCACTGCTGGTGAGAGAACATGGTGGTCCGAGTAGTGCCGTGGCTTTTCAAAATTATCACCTGTTTCAGGTGGCACACCAATTTCGGGCAAGAGTCCACTAAATTTTTTTTTTAAGGTAAGTAAATAGTGCTGAGACAAGTCACATGACTCCAGCTTGGGAACTCTGAGACACCAAAACTACTTGCAGGCAGGCCACCTGCTGTGAAAAGTTAGAGGCTGCTCTGAGTAAGGAAAAAAAAAAAAAAAAAAAACCTTCCTTGATAAAAAACCTTTCTTCCCCAAGACCCTTGTAGGTTCTGGTTGTCAGGAGTGCTCTTCAGGACCGAAGAGCAAGAGAGGATACAGGAAAGAAAGAATATTCCCTCAGACATGAGAGCACCATCAATTGACCAGGCCATGGTCAACAGCAGATTGCTTCTGACCAGGTCTGACAGAGGTCTTCGTGCAGCAGAAGGTAAGGGACATCTAAAAGACCATGTCAGATCTCAAGGGGGCTACAAGGCATGTGAGGATAAGCAGGGCTCAGATGAGTTGCCCACAGCCTTTCTAAAATGGCTCACAGAGACATTCTGTCAGTACACTCTGTGGCCTTTATAGACAAGGCTATTAGATATCAGGAAAAAGCTTCAGAGGCTAAAGGGACTGCAGGATAACTTGTTAAAGGGTTTAGTGTAGGTTGCTGAGGAAGTCTACCATAACAGGTAGACATAGAAAGAGAAAGAACAGAGAAAGAAAAAAAGATAAAAGAGAGATGAGAAAAAGAAAGGTGACAAGAAAGGAATTTCTAGAGAAGCTTGGCTATAGTAGTTAAGAAAAAGCAGAGAAGGGAGACTCCAATCAAAAGAAGATAGAAAACTCCTTGAAAAGGACCAGTGTGAACATTGCAAATAAAAGAGCCAGCTGCTGAGCCCGAGAGTACCCTAATAAATGGAAGCCGGGGTCAGAAAATCCCAGGCCTTGGAAAAAAAACACCCCCAAATGGTGAAGATATTAGCTCTGAGTGAAGACAGGGATTGGGTTAGATGGGACTTGGATCCACCCAACTCTTGGTGGACACAGAGACTCAACACTCAGTCCTCCTCCAAGCTGATGGCCCCATTTCAAAGAAAAGATCTTGGTTCCAAAGAGCCACTGATACCAAAATGTACTACCCAAAAATTAGTAGATCAAGAAATGGGATGGGTATCCCATTCATTTATGGTCATCCCAGACTATCCCTACCCTTTGTTGGGTCGAGACTTACTCCCCAGGATGAGGGCCCAGGTACACTTCCTGCCTGATGGGCTGCAACTAACCGGCCCAAAAGGAGAACCCACGGGTAGAGAAAAGACTTCTACTACTGACCCCTGACAGGAGCAAAGGCAACCTGCTTTACAGACAGGAGCAGTTTTCTCCACGCTGGTCAGAGACAAGCTGGTGCTGCTGGGTAGACGGTACAAATGTCATCAGGACTGAACTTCTACTCTCCAACCCCCCAAGGCTCGTTGGTGCAGAAAGCAGCCTTGGAACTTGGGGCTGGAAAGAAAATTAACATCTACACAGACAGCAAGTATGCCTTTGCCACAGCCCATGTCCACAGGACTATATACCAAGAGAGAGGACTGCTTACATCAGAAGAAATCTTAGATCTCTTGAATTCCCTGATGAAGCAAGCAACTGTGAGTATTTGTTGCCCAGGTCACCAGAAGGAAAGAGACTCAGTGGCCCAACACAATACAGGAGCCTATCCTGGTTACTGGCCTACAAGAGACACGCACTGGGGATTGGAACTAAGTTAAGAGATGGCCTCACTTAAAACACACAGAAGAAGAAAGAACTCAGATTGCTAGCTACCCTGCCAACTAGTCAAAAAAAAAAGGCAATGCTGCACACAAAAAAATATATACTTCCCAGAAAGCAAACAAAGATTTACTAGGGTCAATGTACAGATAGACTCTTGAAAGATAAGCGATAAGCACATCCAGAGATCTAAGATATATAATAGACCTCAGGTTTTGGGCCAGAGAAGTAATAGAACAGTGTAAGGTATGCCAACAAGCAAAGGCTTATGAGGCTTAGAGTAAACAAGAAAAATACTTAGGGGAGAACAGCCTAGAGTATACTGAGAGGCAAATTTTGCAGATGTTAAGCTGGAAAAATATAGATACACTCTAATATTTGTAGATACTATCTCTAGATGGGTTGGGGCTTTCCCCACCAAGCAGGAAACAGCTACTGTGATAACCAAGAAGATATTAAAAGAAATCTTCCTGAGGTTTCCAGTGTCCAAGATAGAGATAACTGGATCAGATAATGGTCTTGCTTTTGTTTCTAAGGTAAGTCAGAGATTGTCAGAGATATTGGGGACTAATTGGAAGCTTCATTGTTCATAATGTCCCCAGAGCTCAGAACAGGTAGAGAAAATGACTAGAACCCTAAAAAGAGACCTTAACGTAATTGCCCTTGGAAACTGGTGCTGGCTGGGTGGTGTCCCTTGTCCTGGCCCTGTGCCTAGGGTCAACTGGCCCATGATGAGTCTGGGACTAGGTGCTCCCAAACTCCTGGGCATCCAGACATCACTAAGTGATGAAGAGTTCAGAGCAGAGTCAGGGGTGCTCAGGCTGACTATGGCGAATAGCCCTGAGTCGAGAATATAGAAACTCCAACTTAGTTCATTGACAAAGGTAGCAGTGGTTGTCTGGGGCCACAGATGGGCCTTCTATAGTAAATTTAAGCTGTGAGTCTGTAGGCAAAGGCTTTCTCCATGCTCGCCTTGGTGGTTCTCAATGAAAGAGACAGTCTTTGGTTCCGAATTGTTTATTGGTTGTTCATTGTGGAAAATGGCTACATAACAACTTCTCACGGTGGACCAGAGATTAAATACCTTTTGCATAGAATAATGTCCTGGAAGGGGAGCTTATTGGCTAAATCTTCAGGGCTTCTACACACCATGTCATTAGCATGAAGAACTCTGTTTTGAGCTACATGACGGATGTGGGGAGTGTGGCACATGTTCCAAGCCAGGAATCTAGCAGGGAGGAGGGAAGCATTACAAGCTTCAGAGCATGATCCATTGTTCCATAACTTGCATCACTTTAGGAATTTTATAAAATGATTATCAGGAATTATAAAATCATCAAATCATTTATACCACATTGATATGTAAAAGTTCATTTTCATGTTGATCTGCAGAAAATCTTCCCAATAGGGTGGACTAATACTCAGGAATCATTAGGCTGTGTACTCATGACAGAAAAGGCCCTATCATAACAAGGGGTAATCCTGGGATGAAAACTCTTGAGACCTTGCTTCTTAGAGCTCAGACATCAAAACCATGCAAAACAGCCATCTCCAGAAAATTTATTTGCCTTTCCCAGATACCTTCTGACAATATACCCTCGAAATTTTTTTAACCAGCTTGTTAGAGGACTATATAATGTAAGTAAATAAACCACAGAATAAGATAGATGAAATAGAAAATAGCAAAGAGAACATTTTTTGGAAACAGGGGAGATCTGTCCAAGGATGGTTTACTGTGCCAAAAACCTAGGCCTAGAATTCACAGAGGACAGAGAGCTCTACAAGAGAAATGTCTTCTAGCAAGAATTATATTCCATAGACTAGCCAGTAAAATAGAAAATGTAGAAAAAGGTTTAAGATGTGCTAAAATGTATTTGAGGTAGGTAAAAGAAATATGTTATATGAACTTTACACTTGCCTCATTTTAAATGAACTTAACATACTTGACTCATAGAGAAATAAGTATAACTCTAGATAAATCAGTGATTGTATAGCAAGAAAAGTAAAAGCAGTAAAATTTGACATTGCTTATTTCTTTTGTAAGTTTCATAATCAGGCACTACTAAATCAGAGTAGAATTAATTATAGTTTATCTGTAAAATAAAATAATGTTATTAGTTTCTATATTAAGGATGGTTAACATTAGCTAAATGGAGACAAGAACAGTAGAAACAAAAAAAATGAAAGAAAGTAGAAAACATTGAGTTTCAATCTTTGAGTGATTCAGAAAAAGCATGTGAAAGATTTAGAAAAATTGTCTTAATGCTACTTCATCAACATCTATAAGCATCTTTACTACCTTGCCAACATCAACCTCCTGCATTTGGGAGAATCTTATTGATGCTACTAAGAATAAATTTTAAAAACTAATGCATCATGAGAATACAGAAAAATTTAAGTACTTTACTTACTGTGATAGTAAAAGCATATAGTAACTACTCTAAATTTTACTTTGCTCTTACTATGACTCAATTAAATATTATGATTCTTATTTTCTAGATGATAAAACTAAGGTTCTCAGAGAAATACATAAGTCAAGATTATGTTATTCCAGGAAAGCAAAGAGGCTAATTTATGTGTAATACCCAAGACCTTGAATATACAAATGAAAGAATGGATCATAGAAGCTAATTAAAGTTATACCTGTAACATCTTTTGCAGCCAATTTATAGATCCCAGAACCTCTGCAGTAATCACCAGAGTGACCAAAGCTTAGCCAATGATTGCCACCTTCCCATTTTCTTCTTCTCTGCTGTGTGTATATAAGCTATATAGAAGGTAGTAGAATTTACTCCCTTGAACTATATAGGGTATTCTTCTTCTAGTTCACAGATGTACACACTTTTTATTCCAGTAATTCCCAATCACATCATACTTGAAATCTTTTTTCTCTACATTGTTCCTCACTTTTTACCTGTGAATTCTTGTCAAATGAAAGTGATTGGCTTGCCACTTATTTACTAAAACAGGCCAGGCTATTGAGTGTCTATTTATTTACACACAACAGATTTTGTGCTTTCAAGTACAAAATTTGTACTATTAATCAAAAATCAATAATTAAGTATTGTTGTTCCACAGCAATAATTAATTGCTGTTTTTCCTAAAATGTGGAGGCAACAATATGCAAGAAAAATAAAATAAAGGAAAGAAATTTGAATTGTTTCTCTTGCCTTGGGCTTCAGATAAAAAATGGAGGGGCAGTGGGAGGTAATATTGTAAATTGATATTGGTAATCCTAAAACTGCCTTCTGGGCTTGATGCCCCAGTGTAGGGGAATGCCAGGGTGGGAAGGCAGGAGTGGGTAGGTGGGTAGGGGAGCACCCTCATAGAAGCAGGGAGAGAGAGAATGTGATAGGGGGTTTCCGGAGGGGAAACCTGGAAAAGGGATAACATCTGAAATGTAAATAAAATATCCAAAAACAAAAACCAAACCAAACCAAGACAAACAAAAAAACCCTGCCTTCTGTTCTACACTCATGGTTCAAGGACAAGACAGAGCCAATGACTTGCTAACAACTTGTTTCTTGGTTCACTTCCACAGCTAGTGTTGTTACAGGCAGATGAAAAGCAGCAGTAGCACCTGGACAAAACTGGAGCAATGTCTCCCCTGAAAATGGAATAAAGCACAAGAGACAAAGCAGATATGTAAATACTGGCAATACAATTAAGGTGTACATGTTGGAAAAATAGTAAAGGGAACAGTTTCAATGTGATAACTGTGATTTACACAAACTAGGAAAAATTTAATCTCTTTCACTTATTCTTAGAATTTGTCTTTATAGTCCCACAGGCCACTCAGCATTTGATCTGTCTCTAAATTGAGAAAAGGGGAAAAAGCAGCTTCTACAGGGACTATAAAGGGCTATGAAGTGGCAGATTCTGATAGTGTCAGGTGATACAAACTCACATGGTGTTTTACTGAGGCAAGAACTGTGGGGGAACACGTGATGTTTAGAGAGACTATAAATAGGACCCAATGAAGAGTTTAGAGAGACTATAAATAGGACCCAATGAAGAGTGATGGCAAGCTTGCATAGCTAGGTTTGTAATGCTTTGTTAGTTTCATGTCTTTGCTGATCTTCACTTCATTTAGAGAGGCACTGCAGAGAATTTCTTTTGGCACTCTGGTTGATTCTAGTGACTCCTGCTTACTCATGCCAATTCTGCAGAGACATGGCTTGTTGTGGTAAATCCTGCCACTGCTGCTGATTCATATTTGGTATCCTGACACTACTGAACTGGACTGCTGGTATCCTGACAAATCCAAATTGGAATCACCCCTGAAAAAAACTACATCTATAAAGGTTCACATTTCCTTGTACCATTTTTTTCTTCCCTACGTTTGGATGGTGGACTGTGGGGGTGGGGGGTGTCAAAGCATTTAAAAACCCATATTAAAAGTTGGCTTAAAAAAATCTAAGCTTACAGGATTACTCTAAAGAGAGATCCCAAATATCTTCTCAACTGCAAAATGAACAACTAAGTTACATAAATTTATACACATGCACAAACATATTCTATCCTGATCCTGTATATAGAATTATATGACCTGACTCTACTTTAAACTTCACAATGAATTTCATGGGATTACCTCTTTCAAACAACAAAATAGAGCCATCTCAAAATTCTAAATATACTTTTATATTTTATAGCAAAGATGATGCAGAGATAGCTAAAAATTATAGAAGACAAAGAATTTCTGTTTCGAATTTTGGAACAAGATGAAATTGTTTATAGTTAATCTGGAGCCAACAAAACATCTTTAGTGTAACCCACCATTATACTTCCTGTGTTCCTTCATATTGGTGTGATGTCAGGATGGATAGAAATGCCAAAAAAAAAAAAATGCTGAGTTCTTTGCTTACCACTATTTTTAATTTAGAAACTGTCTTCAGAGTCTGTTTTACTCCATTTCAATTTTAACTACAGGACTAAAACTAATGGGGAACATTTAGATTACAGTTTTGAGATACTGCAGTGCAAAACCTGTCACTCTCTTAACACTGTATAAGCTATTTTTGTACACATCTGGCCTTTAAATACCTTCTTCACTGAAAGGTAATCCATAATAGATATTATCTTGTTGCTCTGTGTAGGCAGACAGACTAATAAGCTGTGAAGCATTGAGAAAGCCACTGTTTCTGAAGCTGCTACAGCAGGTTTGCTTGGCAGGTTCAATTACTAATTAATCAGTATAGTTCATATCAGCAGCAAAAGGTCTCCTTTAATGTCAGTGTAGATAATTATGATTCTAGAGGCTTTCAGAAGGAATATTTAGTTTCAGTAAGTCCATCTAGTTGTACTGACATATCACAGCAATAAAATAGATGCCAATGTGAGAAGAAAAAACTCCTTATGGGAGAGAGAAGGCAAATAAGCAACTTTGTGTTATATCAAAGATACAGTTAAATCTGTTTTAATTAGTATTAACTTTGGCCACTGAGTCTGTTTCATTTAAAAAATGATTTACCAGCACAATTCAGAAGTTTACATATTTTACACCAAAGCCTTAAATTAATATAGCAAACTCACATCATATTCTCAGTGTGTGTGCATTTTAAAAAAATAAAAGGATGCAGAGTGATTAAGAAGCTTCCTAGAGCCAAGAAAGGATTTAGCACATACGACATGTTAGCCATCTGTGAATATCTGATGTGCAGAATGAGCCTTACTGATAGGGATCCCTGGAAATACCTCTTAACTAGCATCTTCATAATCTGAGCTCCAGTAATGTTGCATTGCTTTTGATTACTTTCTTGTTTGCTACTCCATCAACCTCTTAACATTTGCTATTTTTTTTCACTATTTGGAGACAAAAATTTCTGTTGGATCACATTTTTCATGGCCTCAGACTTTAGAAATGTAGCAATGAGCATTCTGGACAATTTTCCTTCAGATTCAATTTGTATCACATATATAACTCATCCTACATCAAGTCCACTCATGACCACCTTAGAAACAAGCAGCTTAAGTCCATGTTTTTCAAGTTTCTTACAACCTCTTGTCCATATCCAGGTGTTTTTAACCTTTCCATTCCTTTCTCCCTGAAAGTCAAGGGAAGTGCTCATGCAAAAGATGTTCCACACTATCACTGTTAATTCACATGAGCATGATGAAGTGCAAATAGAGAAAAGAGCCTCATTTACATAAGCAAAACAAAGTTAAATGTCTTCATATTTATTGATCCTGTTTTCTTTAGTTACTTATTATCAGGCATAGAGACAACAAAATGTTTCTTAACTCATGCTTTTCTAGAACTTTTTGCTTTTCAGAAAGTTTAGGCTACTTGCTACGTTGTCAGGAAAGTAAAACAAATATAGATATACAATGGATGTGTGACTCTGATTCTCATTAATTAGTAGGTTACCCTCACCAAAAAAATCTCATCTTCATATCCAACTTCCACAAAATTACTATGTTACTATCTACTTCTTATGACTGTTTAGAAGACTAGATTCCATATATGAATGCTTTATGAATTGTAAACTATATAAAACACAGCTTTATATAAATACTATTATCCCTTGGAAATGTGAAGGATTGTAGGTAATCATATCTTGCTAAACTTCATTCCTTGTCACCTACATTTACAACTGTATAAAAAAATCTTTAAATAAATTTTCAAAGTAAAGTATGAACGATATCACTGTCAAGAAAGATTAAGTCACACTATGCTACAGTGAGCCAAGAGACGGTTAAAACGGTGGTTCTGTAAACTTTTGTAGAATGGTCTCAAGCACTGGAATTGGACATTAAAACTTGAAATGTTTCCAGAAGGGAAACAGAAACTGTAAAACATATTATTCAAAAACTTTCTAAAACCCAGAACTTCAGTTTCCCAGGTCAGTTCCTTTTCTCCTCATGACAAGCATTGTGTTAACAACACTGATACTAGAGAATCAGACAAATTACCAGGGAGATGTCACAGAGCAGGAAGGTCTGCCCCACTCTTATATAGCAATTTCCTCACATCTTGACTAGATGTTCATTACGACTGGACATATTCAAAAAAGTCAGTGGTGAAACTTTTCATCTTTTAATGAAAGCTCCGTAGGAGTCAATAAGTTCTAATGTGAGGCTTAATAAATCTCAGGAAGTAAACTACTCAAAAGTTTCAGGAAATTCCTAAAACTGACCAGATATACTAGACCCCTTTCTAAACAGGCTTATATGAACAATAAAATAGTTTCAGTGCCAAAATGTCTATTGATTTTAGTTTCTAAACTACATGAAACAGTTTTTATCTAAAGAGATTCAAGTACAGGATAATAGTGTTTCTACATTTTACTTTAAAAGTTTTAATACAATGTCCATAAACTGTTGTCTTAGTTAGGGTTTTACTGCTGTGAACAGACACCATGACCAAGGCAACTCTTATAATGACAACATTTAATTGGGGCTGTCTTACAGGTTCAGAGGTTCAGTCCATTATCATCAAGGTGGGAGAACAGCAGCGTCCAGGCAGGCATGGTAAAAGAGGAGCTGAGAGTTTTGTATCTTTACCTGAACAACACTAGGAGCCTAGCTCCCACATAGGAGGAGCGTCTCACTGCCTACCCCCACAGTGACACACTTCCACCAACAAGGCCACATCTACTCCAACAAGGCCATATCAACTAATAGTGCAACTCCCTGAGCCAAGCATATTTAAAACATTCCACTCTCTGGCCTCCACAGGCTAGTTCAAACACATGAGTCTATGAGGGCCATACCTAGACATAACATAATGCAAAATATGTTTAGTCCAACTTCAGAAGTCCCATAGTCTATAACCAAAGTTCAAAGTCTTTTCTGAGATTCATGCAATCTCTAAACAGTCATGATAAGAAATACTAGACTAAAGCAATACCAAAAGCCAGCTAGGCAAATTCCAGCTTCAGCATCCCCTTGTCTGATGTCAAAGCTGTCTTCAGATCTCCAACTCCTTCATCTTTGTTGACTGTAACAAACTTCTTTCTCTTCAGTTGTTTGCATTCCCTGTTATCAGCTTTCCTCAGCACATACCCTATGACTCTGTCATCTCTAAAGTCTTGGTGTCTCCAAGGCAACTTCAACTTCATAGCTTCTTGTTACATTGTATGGGCTCCACACATGATCTTCTTTGATTAAAGGTGTACAACAGCATGCATGGGCCTAAGCTTTGTGTGGTCATGATTCATCAAGATCTACATCAAAAGCTTGTGTCTTCCAGCGTCAAGATCTGGATCTCAAATGTGCCCTCCATTTCTAGATTGTAGTTCATTTCAGTTTAAAAGTCCAAATTATTGCTTGTTCAACTGAAAATGCAAACAATAAGCTTAGCTGAGTAGGATCTTGCCCTGAAATCACCACTTTCTTAATCTTTTTATCTCTTTGAACACATGATTCAGTTCTATTTCATGTCTTGGTACCTATTTATTATTACTTGACCAAATATTTTGTATTTTTTTTCCTTTGTAAGCTTGTTGTGCTCGATCAGAATGTTCTTCCTAAGATTAAACAAGAGAACAAAGTCTCTGCTGGACTTTCTTAAAACTTCTTTTGTTTTTTTTTTTTTAATTAATTAATTAATTTAAATCAAATCATAATTTTTACTTATTCACACGGGTTATAAACACAAAAAGGCAGGATGTGGGGAAGGGGATGACACTGGAGCACAGGTGTTCAGGGGGAGTACAGATATCTTTCAGAACAGGGTATCGGCTAAGTGAAGGTTCAGGGGACAGGTCACTATGACTCTGCCTATGATTCATTTGTCCTTATCTAAGTTGGTACTATCTGCTGAGGCTACCTATTTACAAAGTCTATGAGTACTCAGGCTGGTAAATTTCCACAAACACTGCCTGTTTACAATAGCTTTTAGCCATCTGTTTCAATGTTTTTCCACAGAGACCCAAGATTTTGTGTTAGCATGTATGTATGTCAGGCCTATTGCTGATTTTAGGCCTATGGCTGACTAGGCAGGACTGCCCCTGACGTCTCCTTCCTTCTCTAAGTATAGAAGGGCCATGGCGATTCTAATCTTGCGAAGGCAGGGATAGAGGCCTGACCTCCAATAATTGAAGTTGACGTTGTAATGGCTCCGGTCCTCCTGTCGTTGTCCAGTAAGGCATGAGGGCCATACCCATCCTGATGTCTTTTTCCTGGAGAGGGGATACTTTTGACATCAACCTCTATGCAGTCAGGCTTGTCCCTCAGGGAACCCAGAGAGATATTTTTAACTTTTATTTATATTCCCTTGCAGTGCTTAGCCTCGCAGCCTAAGCAAGATCAGAGGGGGTTCTGGGTGGTCCCTCTCTGCTTGGTCTAGGGGTGGAAATCCCCTCTTTTAGATTGGGTGGAGTTGGGTTTTGGGAACACCCTGAATAGAGTAACAACCTCATCTTGAGTCTCGTGGTCCTCCATAGCTAACTTATGATAATGTATCTGAATAGGTTTTGCTACCAAATTATCTATCTGTTGTTTCATAAAGTTAGTCAGCCTATTTAAGGCCCAGGGACCAAAAGAATTAAGCAAAAATAACCCAATTAATGGTCCCAAGATGGGAGGAAGTAGGGTTGACAACCATGGAGAGGTTGAAAACCAATTCTTGTACCAGCTCTCATCTTTCTCTTTCTCTCTCTGTCTTTTCTCAGGGCAATTAATATAAATCTCTTTACCTTAGAATCAGATAGACTCTTCAGAAAAGGGCTAAAGGCAGCCACATTGCTCACCAAAATTACTACAAAAATAGTCTCTAGGCTACATACTGAAACTCTGCTCTACTGAAATCTCTTGGACAAGGTCTGCACAGTTCATATCATTCTCAGCAATAAATTCTCCCATATTCCCATTAGTATAGCCCAATACACTCTACTTAAAGCATGACACTGCTTTCCAAATCCAAAGTCCCCAAATCAACATTTTTCCAAATAAAAGCATGGTCAGGCATATTACAGCAATATCTTAGTCCCTGGTACCATTTGTCATAGTTAGGGTTTTACTGTTGTTAAGACACCATGACCAAGACAACTTTTATAAGGACAACAATTTATTTGGGATGGGCTTATAGGTTTAGAGGTTCAGGCCATTGTCATTAAGCCAGAGCATGGCAGTGTACAGGCAGGCATGACACAGAGGGAGCTAAGAATTCTATATCTTCATCTGAACACCACTTGGAGAAGACTAGCTCCCATATAGTTAGGAGGAGGATCTCATTGCCTACCCCCACAGTGACATACTTTCTCCAAAAGGCCACACCTACTCCACGAAGGCCACATCTTCTAATAGTGCCACTCCCTAAGCCAAGCATATTCAAACTACCAAAGTTGTACTTTGAGAAAGGTATTTAATAATTTCATTAAATAATTCACAGGCCTAAAATAGTAATCATCTAATGATGTTCACATTGGGTAAAAAAATAAAAAGGAATTGAGAAATATTATAGCTGGTTGTTTGCCAGTAGGATTTGCTTAAGGAGGAAAAGCCACGAGGATGATGAATTTGAGGCCAGCCTGGGCTACACATTTTAGCTAGGGAGTGGTGGCACATACATTTAATCCCAGCACTTGGGAGGCAGATAGGAAGATCTCTCTGCTTTAGAGACCAGCCTGATATATAGAGCCAGTTCCAGGAGAGCCAGGGGCACCCAGAGAAACCCAATCTTAAAAATAAATATAAAAGCAAACATAAACAAGCAAACAAACAAAAAACAGCTAGAAAAGAAAAAATTATAAATAAAGTAAATCTTGATTGTGTTCCAAATACACTGGAAATTTCTGAACTCATCACATTTTTGAATCAAAGAAAAATGCAAATATAAAACCTACCATCCTTTAAAAGATTAATGTATTTACAAAGTTTATGGCTAAATATTCATAACCCAAACAAAGCTTTAGAAATTAATCAAATGAGCTTTCAAATATTGCATACTTTTTAATGTAAACAATATATTGAACTATAGTTGTTTTTAAACTTTGGCTTTTGTTTTTACATTAGTAATTAGTAGATTTTACATCTAGTAGTTTTCTTAGTTCTCTAAGACAGAGAAAGAGTACTACTTGAGTCATCATAATTGTCTTATTTGTTAGTATGGGGTATCCATGTGACAAACCTGGGAAATTACTGTGGCATTCCACTTTACATTGCAAAGACACCAAGGAAGTTAAAGCTAAGTGAGTCTAATCTGCATCAGATACTGGCTTTGAAGTAATGGAACTCCACTTCTATATGTTAATATAAAGAAAAGACACATACATACATGCACATGTGCACACATACAGAAGCGTATATATCATATGACAGGAAATATGAAATATTTTTCTTTCTAAATCTGCCTTATTTGAAAGCTTACTACAATGGTCTTCAGTTCTGCACATTTTCCTATCAAATGCTATGATTTTGTTCTTTTTCTATAGTTAAGTAAAATTTCACTTTATAATGAACATTGCCTTTACCTTTTTCTCTCATAATGAACACCAAAGCCTAGCAGTCAGTATGCCCTTTCCTTGGTTTTCTATTTTTTCCTTTGGTGTTCTAATATAAGGATGGCATGCACTTCCTCTCTAGATAATTGGATAGTGTGCTTGTTTATATGAGTGAGTGTACATGATATTTTATTTCATTCTACTGCTATTATTAGTTACGCTGTTGAACAATCTGCACTAGCTTTGCTCACTAGGAATCCCTTCAAGTTGGTTCTTCCTCCTTTTCTTATGTCTTCTTATTTCTTCCCTCTCCATTTCTTAAACCCTCTCTTCCTAGAACTAAAAGACATTTCAGTCTTTTCTTCTATTTTTTAAACTTACCTCTGAATTGAAATAGATAAGAAGCACTGAGCCCTCATTTGGATAAGAGTTTTAATAATTCAAAATATGGGACCAGGAAAAGCAGGCCATACTCACTGCTACCAGGCTCTCCCACTTTTAGAGTCTAACAGAACTAGGAAGTATGCACACATGCATAAACCACACAGAGCACAAAGTGTTCCTTTTCTTTCTTTCTCATCACTTTTCTTTCCTCATCTCTACTATCTCTTCATATCAATCAATACCACTACTTAGGATTCAACACAGAAAGGCTCAGTTTGGCCTTGTCTTTTCCTTTGCCATAACTTATGTACAAACATGTAAATTTTCACTTTATTGCACTTTCTTACATTTTAGACTACAGACAGAGGAGTTTTTAGGCTACAGATAGAACAGTTCCAAAAATGATAGAATTGTGTCCCTAAATAAAAATACTCTGACTAGAGTTTTTTTCTCTCTCTCTCTCTCTCTCTCTCTCTTCTCTCTCTCTCTCTCTCGGGAGTACCCTTGAAAGACTGTTTTTATAAGCTCAGTAAGTTTTTTGTTTCCCCTCCCCTCCACCCAATACTGAAATATTATTTATTTGTATGAGTGTTAGATATTTTTGTTTTGTGACATTTTGAGTTCCTGTTGTGCCCTAGTTGATTTTAAATATGTGTTTGCTTTGAGGGCATATGAAAATAACTAAGGCTTCATTTTATTATTCCTAAAGAATTTATATTATAAAATTGTTGGCTAGTAAATAAATTGCATTTCTTAAATGGTATTTTTTCTACTACCTCAGTCTTTTTCTATTAAAATTGTAGACAATTACAAAAACAAGTTAACAATATTTTCACTGAGTTGATTTAAATTCTGACTAATGTCAAGAGGGAAAAAATTACTATGAAGGCTATCTCATACTAGACTATAATAAAAAAAATAAATTTAAATACATTGCAAATGTTTCACTACTGCCATAAATGCATTGATGAAAATACTAGATCAAAATATCTTCTGCTTTAATTTTCTATTTTTCTTAGAATCTTACACCTTAACATTTATAGTTAATGGGAAATTAATATAAACAAAATACAAAATTAAAGTTTAAAAAAATTGGTAAGGCTCAGTCTCCATTTGACATGGCTACACAAGTGCCCTGGCTCACATTTGAAATGTGTATGACTGGTGTCTTAATTAATATTGAACAACAATGCCTTTCCATCCTTAGCTTTGTGATTTAGCCAATTAATGCTGCACTCCAGTGCTCTATGTCATTTCAGATGCTTATTTTCGTCTAGAGGTCCTCATGGACCAAGAGGAAGCACTGAACAGACAAGGCCAACAAGTTATGTCAGTTATCTGTTAAGATAATACTAGCATATTTTTTAAATGCTGATGGTAGGTATCCTTCTAGGAAAGAAACCGTCTAAGCACTGTGCTCACAATAGTAGAAGAATTCAAAGTAAGAACAAATAAATGAGAAATGTGTTTCAAAATCTTAAGTTTCACATTGCTTCTATTTGCTTTCTGTAGATGTGAACTTCTTTCATGTCTGCTGCCATGCTAAAATACTCTGCCCAAAGGCAACTTAGCGGAGGGGAGGAAAGGATTTATTTTGGCCTATGGTTCTAGGATGCAGTCCATCACTGTAAGGGAATTACAGAGGTAAGAGCTTGAGATAATTACATCACACCCATAGTCAAGAATAGTGAGAAATAAATGAAACTGTGCTGCCTAATTGCTTGCTTATATAATCTTCACCTTTCCTTTATTTAGTTCAAGGTCCCTGACCTAGGGAATGATGCCACCCAAAATGGGATGGTTCTACATATCATTTTGTAGTTAAGACAGTTCTGTGCAGGCACACCCAAAGGCTATCCGAATCTAGACCATTCTTCAATCAAAAATCCCTTATCAAGAGATTTTAGGTTTTGTCAAATTAACCATCAAAATTTATCAGCACAATAGGTAATTCAATTTTGGTAAGTATACTTCAATTGAGTGAAATACTTTACTTTTTACATTTACCAGGATTATACAATTAGGAACAGGGCAAAAATATAGTAGATTGTTTCTATTATACAGCTTTTGAAGTTTCAGTTTAGGAGTGTTTTCATTTGATCCAGACTCAAGCCCAGACACATGTGTCTCCTTTAAATACAAAATCTTCTTAAAGGAAGTTCTTGGCTTTTTAAGTTTTATTTAATTTATTTATTTTTCTCTCATATATTACATCCTGACTGCAGTTTCCCCATCCTCCTTTCCTCCCAGTACCTGTACCCGACCTCTTCTCCTCCAATTTCCTTTCAGAAGAGAGCAGATCTCCCAGGAGTATCAACAAAACAGAGAATATTACGTTACAATAAGAATAGACACATACCCTCATATCAAGGTAGGAAAAGGCCACCCAATAGGAGGAAAGGGGTCACAAAAGGTGAGAAAAGAGTCAGAAAGACCCCCACTCCCATTGATGCAAGTTCTGAGCTGCATAGCCATAACTTAAATGCAAAGGACCTAGGTCAGATTTGCTGATTGTTGCATCAATCTCTGTGAGCCACTATGAGCCCTGGTTATTTGATTTTGTGAGCCAGTTTTTCTGATCTCCTTGATCTCCTGGCTCACACAATCCCATCCCCCTTCAGCAGAATTCCCAGAGCTCTACCAAATGTTTGGCTGTGTATTTCTGCGTCTGCACATATCAGCTGCTGGATGAAGCATCTCTGATGAAAGTTGTGGTAGAATCTGGTCTAGGAGTATAGTAGAATATCATTAGGAATCATTTCACTGACTTGTTTGAACAGTCTTGTTTCCTTAAATCCTAGGTTTCTGGGTTATCCTGCCTCTATTTCCTGGACATCCAGGCAGTGTCATTGGTGTGGCATGGGCTCCTGATTCTTGGACCAGTCCATTTGTTGGCCACTCTCACAAGTTCTATGCTGTCTTTACTCCAGAACATCTTCCAGGCGTCATTGCAAATTGCATATCAAAGATTTTGTGGCTGAGTTGGTGTCCCAGTAAGTTCACTGGAATGGCTTGGCCAGTTACAGAGAATAGCCAGTTTAGGCTCCTTATCCTCCATCATTAGGAGTCTCTGCTAGAATCATCGTCTTAGATTCCATGAACTTTAAATTGTACTATGTTCCTAACTCACCCCCCAAATGCCTTTCAGTTACACTCGTCTCACTGTACTGTTTTTCTCCATCCCCCTGCACCTTATCCTTCCTGTTCCCATTCTGAACCTTTTCCAGATCTCCAACAAAATCTATCCTGTGTCCCCTTCACAGGAAGATCCGTATGGCCCCCTTCAAGCCTCTGGGGCTCTGGGGCACTGGGGCACTAGGGTGCTGGGGAGCTGGGGTTCTGAGATATAGATTGATCATCCCCAATATATAGAATTAGATCTGATATCAGAACTAGAACAGAAAAATGTACAACAGGATAACATTTTCTTTTGTCAATGAGTTAGATCATACACAAAAAGAGATGGGGCAGGCTGAATGAATACAAGAGCCTATTAAAGGGTCACATTTAAAACTACAGTTGGCATTGATATAGCAATAAATAAATAAGTAATATAAAAGAGAAATCATGAGTCCATATTGGCATAAATGTATGAATGAATAAATACATTTGAAAAGCATATTGGAAATAATTATTATTTGTAGGCAAAGGCCAAATTAACCAGTAAAAAAGAATTTTAAAATAGAAGCTTTTTTCATTAATTTAATTAGGTTATACAGTTTACATCCCTGTATATCCCCAGACCCTTTCTCTCAGTTCCTCTTCTAACATAGGCCTTCCCTCAATCCCTTCCTCTTCTCCTCTGAGAAAGAGGAGGATCTCCGCTGGGTATCAACCAACCTGGCAGAAGAAGTCACTGCAGGATTAGGCTCATCCTATCCCACTGAGGCCAGACAAGGTGGGCCAGTGATTATAACAAGATACACCAGTAGGCAAGACAGTCAGGGACAGCTCCTGCTCCAGTTGTTGTGGGACCCACATAAAGGTCAACCTGGATATCTGCTACATATATGTAGGGGCTTAGGTCTAGCACATGTACGCTTTTTGATTGCTGGTTGAGTCTCTGCAAGTACCCAAGGATCCAGGTTAATTGATTTTGTTGGTCTTCCTGTGGAGTTCCTATCCCTTTATGGTTCCTCAATCCTTCCCCAACCCTTCCACAAGACTCGTTGAGCTCCATCCAATGTTTGACTGTGGGTATGTGCATTTGTTTTCATAAACTGATGAAATCTCTCAGAAGACAGTTATAATAGACTCCTACCTACAAGCATAACAGAGTATCTTTAATAGTGTGAGAGATTAGTTCATGCCCATGGGATGGGTCTCAAGTAGGTCCAATCATTGGTTGGCCATTCCCGTCACGTCTGCTCCATTGTTGTCCCTGCATATCTTGTAGGCAGGACAGACTTTAAGTAGAAGATTTGTAGGTGAAATGTTGTCCTTATCCCTCTACTTCAATTTCTACCTGGCTTCAGGAGGTGGCCACTTTAGGTTCCATATCTCCCATTGCTGGGAGTCTCAACTACCCCCATTGATTCACAACAGCCTCCACAATCCTGAGACTCTGGCACATTCTAGAGATCTCCCAACTCTGAATTCCATTCTCTCTGCCCCACCTTCTTCTTCTCCCCATCCCCTCCCCCACTCAATTCCCTCCCTACATTCACCTCTGATGACTATTTTACTTTTACTTCTAAGGGAAATTCAAGCATCCTTCCTTGGGTCTTCCTTGTTATTTGTCTTCTTTGGGTCTGTGGATTGTAGCATGGTTACTCTGTATTTTATGGAGACTACCCACTTATAAGCAAGCACATTCCATGCAGGTCCTTTTGGGTCTGGGCTTACTTAGGTTGATATTTTCTAGTTCTATGCATGTGCCTGTCAATTAGTATTTCATTCTGTAAATGAACATTTTCTTTATCCATTCTTCAACTGAAGAACATCTGTGTTGTTTCCACTTTCTGACTATTAAAAAATAAAACTGGTATGAGCATAGTTGAGCAAATGTCTTGTAGCATGGTGGAACAATTTTGGTTATATGCCCAGAAGTAGTATAGTTGGGTCTTGAGGTAAATATGTCCAGTGGGTGTGTGGAGAGGTATGGGGGAAGGGCATGTTTCAGCGGACCCATGCCAAGGCATCTCTTCACCTTGAAGGACCAGTCACGCACCAGTATAGCATAGAATAAAGTTTATTGAGGACATGGGAAGGGGAGCCAGGATGGTAGTAGAGGCAGAAAGAATGAGAGAGAAAGAAAGAAAGAGAGAGAGAGAGAGAGAGAGAGAGAGAGCACAGAGAGGTAGAGGGCGGCTATCACCACGTGGAGAGAGGGGAAGGGAAGGGGGAGGGGGCAGAGAGAAGCTACAGGCAGGAGATCAAGAGATTAAGAGGGTAAAAGAGCAAGAGAGAGAGGAGGGGGCAAGCAGCCCCTTTTATAGTTCGCAGGCCTATCTGGCTGCTGCCAGATAACTGTGGAGGTGGAGTTTAGACAGAATACTAACATAATGGACTACAAGGACATCCCTGAGGACTCCGTGTATGGCTTCAGTCACACATAGCTGACAAGTGGTTGAGCTATTTTTCATGCCTTGAAACAGGACTGTCCACTAATAACAAAAATGGGAGTATGATGTCTGTGCTGGTTAAGGGTTTCAAATGACCCAAATCTGATTGTTTCAAGAGCAGTTTCTTGAGAGCAGAAAGCTTAGACTCCAAAATGGGCCACTAGTCCACCCAGATATCAGCTTCACACAGCCAGGCCAACGACAGTATAGGGTTAGGTATCTTGATGTCAATTGGCCCTGGATGGTAGTTGTCATAAGACTGACTTTGTGACCTGTGAGGTGCAGTTGGGCATGTTGCATAACATCATAAAAAAAAAAAAAAAGTGCAATCCTCTGTAGTAACAACAACATCTATGTCTTCCAGAATATCTCTTCCTCAAAGGTTTCAGGAAACATCAGCCATGGCAGGTGTAAAAGATCCCTGGTTGCAATCCCAGTCCTGCCAACAGACAGGTCAGGCTGTTCCTGGTGCTGCTGACCTTCCTGACCTCCACTGGGGTGGATGGAGTAACTGCCTGACTTCATATGACTTGGACCAACACCTGCACCTGATGCTGACTAAAGAGCAGCAGACATCTGAGCAGTTCCCCTCAAGCTCAGATCACCTATTGTTCTACAAGGCCGAAGAGCATCAGGCCTTGACTCCTAACATATCCCCACACTAGAGGCACAGGGGTAGAAATTATCCAAAATGTCAGAGCTAAGAGACTTTTAAATCTAAACCGCGTCCCAGATGTAGCCTTAGAGGATGCGGCTTAGGGTACGTACACCCAAAGTTAAATGAGAGTTTGTGATTCCAGGACTGGAATAACCCACAAGAAAAAGGGGGGAATGTAAGACTTTCGGGTCTTGGTTTGAATTTAAGATTAAAAGAATCCCACTGTCCCAGGACACATCCCCAGAGGGCCACATTCCTTAGTCATAGGACACTTACTGGATTAACAAGCGAGAAGCTGATTAACATTCCTCAGACCATGGGGAGGGAACCCACCTGCAGGTGAGGAAGGTCCAGAGAACTAGACAGACAAGGGAGGTCTTTGCCGCCTCATTCCCTAAAGACCAATCAGTATAAAAGTCACACTGTTCTGCCAATCATATTGTGCCTAGTCACTGTTTCTCTATTCTACCCTCTAAATTGTATAAAAACCATTTTTAGCTACAACTCAGGGTTCAGGCATTCGAGAGAACTCCAGTATACTGGAATTATTAAACCTCATGTTAATTGTGGTGAGTCCCATACGTGAGTTTCTGTGGGAGTGCGTCCCCTGGTTTTGGATCTTAGAATCCAACAGTAGTTCTTTTGGTGGCTTGTTGGGCTCCAACTCTTATAATTGAGGGACCATACCAAAATTTCCAATTGTAAAACCTCAATAATTCATTTTTTTTGTTATTATATTGACATCAGTCCTTGTGTCAACCAACCCTTTAATGAGTATACTATCTAAATGTGGAGTCATCATTGGGGAGTGAGGAAACACAGGTATGGTCCAAAAGACTCCTGGCTGGATGAGCAGGAGTGCCTCTTACTGGTGGGGCTGAAGAGTGCCTCTTTTGGAGTTTAAATTGTCTTCTTGCTTTTGAGAATGATAATCCTTAGCCCAATGGAAAGCTTTGTTACAACATGGACATCTGGTATTGGGCCTAGCTGAGGGGCAGTCTTGTCTGAAGTGGTCAGGTTTGCCACAGTCTCATCAGGAGCTATCAGGCTTCCTTTCAGGAGGAGGTTGCATCCTCTATACATGCTCTATGACCAAGCCATTAATGGAGGCAGTCAGGGTTGCAATGGGGCCTTGTGCCCAGGTCCAAATCAAGAGAGCAACAATGCATTTATGGATATCATCATTCCTTATGGCTGACACAGGAATGGAAGCATTAGGACCCTCCCATGAAAGCTGCTTGTTGATCATGTCTCTGCTTGGGCCATCATTAAGACACCTGTCTACTGCCTCAGTCGCACAAGACAGGAAATCTGTGAAAACTCCCTGATTTTTGGACAAGATTGTGAAAGTAAGCAGAAGGGTCCCAAGGGGTACAGATGGTAAGGGCCTTAAAGGCAAGATCAACAACCTGGTTAAAGTAGTCATGCAGTCCAATACTGGCCTGAGTGTCAGGGTTAATATATGCCCTGTGGCCAATACACATATCAAAACTAACATTAAAGTTATACTCCAGGTTAATTCTAGTCTGATTCTCAGCCAAGTCATGATATGCAGACCTCCAATTGAAAAACATGGCTGGATCGAGAACTGCCTTAAGAAGACTATACTAATCATAATAGGTCTAGAGCTGCATGGCCCATTGCTTCAGTACTTATTCAAAATAAAGAGAATCTGGGACAGAGTCGTTAGTAGCTTTTCTGAATCCAGTGCCATATCAAGGCCAAGACTGACAGGGAAGCCTAATGATAAATCCAAGGAGAATGAGGCCTCTGGGGAAAAGACAGTCTAGCAAGAGGAATGGTCATCACAGGATCAACCACTGCAGGAATGACCACTGGAAGGCAAAGTCTGCCTAAATCATGCCATAGGTAAGCTATGGGTACTTCCAATGGAGCAGGAAAGGAAGTGTTGGTGAATGAGGGACCTGGGACAGAAGGTCTAGAAGATAGCTTAGAGCCTGAGGGCTGGAGGGTCAAAGCAGAGGAAACTTCATTCTCATCACTAAGATCATCCTGCTGCCCAGAAAACATGGGACAGGGTCAATAAAGGAAAGGTGAATATTAACCTTATCCTGGAAATGTTTGTTATGGGTGGCCACCACTTCCTCTGGGGATGAATTCTAAAGACTGGTGATGACTGCAAGGAGGATGAGGACAAAGAACAAGGGGGGGGGGTGTAGTCCCAGACTGTACCTCACCCTTGCAGGAGAGAAAGAGAACATGCCTCTAGTGGTCAGGGTCCCACATGTTCTCCAGTGATATCCAGGGGGCCAAAATAGCAGCCTCCTCCCAAAAGTGATCCAAGTCATGAGTTTTAAACTTGAGACCATGTATAACTAGAAGGGTTTTGAGTGTCCTAATCTGGGGTTCCTTGATGGTGAAGAGGAAGGAACCCATTCCAATGAGAGCAAAGGAAACAAATTATGAAGACATATGAGAGATATGACAGACAAGGCAACAGAGTATCATATTAAGCAGGGTCTCCCTCAGGTGTAGCTCAAAGGCTATATGCCTACAAGGTGTCCCCTAGATAAAAAAGATGTTCGGGAGTCAATCCCCAGTACAATCACCTGCCATGCCCCCATGTCAGGTACTGGAATGAATCCAAGTCGAAAGTAAAGTAAGTAGCTCATAGAGACAAGTGGACAAAGTCAAAGAAGACAGAAAAGATGTCCACATATTCACCCTCGAATCAAGACCAAAAGCAAAAGTATGTTCATTGCCAGGGTGAGCAGACAAACAAAGACAAAGAATACAGAAAAGGTGGCTACCTCACGCTTACCCTAGAACCAAGACCAAAGTGAGAGTATGACAGTAACCAGGACAAACAGATCACAAAGACAATGAAGACAGTAATGAGGTCCATGCACTCACCTTCCAAGGACCCACAACATAAAATATTAAAGTGCTATCTCATCAAAGAAGTAACTGAAGGGGGCATAATAGCAGTAACTTGAAGAGAAGAAGAGCAGATCAGGTTGAATCGTGAGCACCATCCGTGCAGTAACCAGCAAAAACAAGACCCAGAAAGGGGGTTCACAAGCAGCCACGACACAAACATAATGTGATCCATTCACATTTGATGTCAGATGCTGCCTGTGCCTAGGACAGCCCACTGTCCGACTCTACTTATGATTGGGGTTTGGAGGTGAGGTGGCACTGAATCAATGGCACAGACTCCTGGAGCAGGCAAGAAACTAGCAGCAAACACATCTGAACACTGCAGTAAGATCCTTTAATACACTCTACTGGCATAACATTGATCCCAAGAAAGCATCTCTTCTAAACAGCAGTTCCTGATTGACTGGCATTGTCTGTGTCAGCAACCCTTGGTCTTTCAGGTAGCCCTGAGTTTGGTCCTCCTGCAGGAGATGCCTTTGTAACTACAAGTTCCCTGGCATTTATGCAGAGGTGGCTCTGCTGTTTGTCCTTACAACATATGTATACTATCATATTTTCTTACAATAGTGATACTCTGACCTCTTCTTTTCCAATTTGTATCCTCTTGATCTCTTAGTTGTCTTATTGATCTAGCTAGGATTTTAAGTGCTAAATTGAAGATATAAAGAAAGTGTGGACAGCCTTGTCTTTTTCCTAATTTCAGTAAAATTGTTTTAAGTTTCTGTAGGCTTAGATTTTTTTAAAACCTACTTTTAATTAGAGTTCTCAAATGCTGTGACCCCCTTCAAGCCCACCATCTAAAGGTAGGTGAGAAAACATGGTAAATACAACAAGGGGATGTGGACCTGTTCAGAAGTAGTTTTTTGGGGATAATTCCAATCTTTGTTTGTCAAAATACCAGCAGTCCAGTTCAAAGCAAATACGAGTCAGCAACAGTTGTTGGTTTTCTTTGCAAAATCTTCAAAATACCCTCTCAGTATCAGTACAGTCTTACCTCATCTTTCCTCATGAATCTGCATTCTGCAATAAGCTACTTCAGAAAACACAAGAGTTTTGAAACAGAATGTTCATACACTGGCTAGGCTCCTATATTCATATTTTAAATACTTATTTGCACTCTTTATTAGGAAAACCTTCTTTTATTTAGTATCAGAGAATAAATCTAATGCCTTTAAACTTGCCAGAAAAGTTTTATCACTGACCTATGTCACTAGTCTTAAAATATTTAGCATATTATCATGTAAGAGAAATATTTCATAAGTATTTATATTAAGCCAGATATATATAGTCACTACATAAATGTATTAATATAAATATATGTATGCACATAAATATTTAACATATATTATGGTAAGCATTTTCCAACATCTTTCTTTAAAACCCAGTTAAATATTGCCCTACAATACAATGAAAGCCTGAATATATATTAAATGTAAGTGCTAATAAAAAACCCTAAACATTTTAAAAGTCATTGCAAAGCTCCTTGCTTTTGCAGAAGATAAAATTCAAACTGTCTTTTAGCTTTACATTGATAATCTTGCTTTGACTTTTCTCTCATGTCAATAATTAAACGATGTAAAATGTTTCTAGCCTTCTGCATTAATGTCTTCCTTTATTCACAATTCTGGATTTCATTTCCTTTGAAGGGCAAGCAGTTTTTTAGCCCCAATTCAGGAAATGGCAATGACCCCAAGCCTTTGGAATCTGATCCTTCTCTCCCTTCACATTAGTTTGTCAAGACTTTGTCTGCTCCTTTAACATGATAGAAGCTTACATGAGATTTCCTAGCTGGAAGATTGTTAGATTTTCTGGGAAGCACTGCGGATAATATGTACATTACTGACTAGCAGCTCTCTGGGTTTTCTTGTTGCTACTAAAACTACACATTTACTGAAGAACAACACAGTAATTCTTCCCCAAAGAACCTTAGTACCAGCATGCTCCTTTCTTGTTCTTAGCATGATGAAGACTAAATATTTTATGTAAAAGTAATCAGACAGTATTCTTCTATCTTCAGCTGATTTATTCACTGAGCATAATTGCCAGCCTAGACTGTAAGCAAATTGAACTTAGATACCAGGGAGAGGCATTAATGATGTTGGTGGAACTTAGTAAAATTCAGAATTTCTTGCATATTTGATGGTCATCTCTTGTTTTGACTAATGTTTATTCAAGTCTTCTTCCATTTCTATTGAGTATCTCTTGGTTCTGTATTTACCATTGAGTTTAGATGATATTCATATTTTGGATATCAATCACTTGTCAGTCCATGATCAGCAAATGTTTCCCTTATCCCATCTGTTAAAAAGTTCCCACCTCCTTGTCTTATTTGTTTGAATTATTTTTATTCACTATGTTCCTTCGTTTAAAGTTTTTGGTTGTGTTCCTGAGAGATGAAAACTAGTATATGAATGAACTGAGAATAGAAAAATCTGTAAGCCAGTGAAAATAGTGTGGAGGGCATTAGAAAATTTATCTGGTACACAAGGCACATTAAAGAAGCATTTAAAATTTGTCATGAATTTGGTTTTACTTCTTGAAAAATTTAACTCAGAATGGTTAAACTGTGAAGAAAATAGCCCCCTTGACACATATATTTCCTCTCTCCTTTTTTGAATTCATTTAGTCAACATCTGACTATAAACTTAAAGGCAAATATCTTAAAATATGCTATAAAGTGGAGAGAATATTCACATTATCTACTTTACAGGATGATAATTAACTTGAAATATACAACCTAAGAAATGCATTAAGATCAAATGAAAGTTCTATTTTTGCTAAATTTTCTTGGCTTTTTCTGAGTGTTTGAAAGGAATATCTAATTTGAGCACTTTTTTTTTTGCAAAGGAGTTCCAAGATCAACTGAAAAAAATTAATGGATTGCCTTTTATTGGAAATAAACTGGTTAGTCATTTGTGAATATCAGTTATGCATTTATTGATAATTATTCATTCTCAAATAAGATCACTTCCAAATAACTATTTTAAATACATAATTTATAAAATGAGGAAGACACAGTAAAAAGTATGTACTCATTTATCTAGACTTTGAAATTTAGATTTTACTAAAATTATAGAATCAACATTTTATCTTATAGAACTTAATTATAATGATGCTCAGAACAAAAACAATAATTATGAAGTTGATTAAGTATATGGAAAAGGTGTTTTCGTGACTGCAGCTAAATGTTTCTAGTTTTGCTACATATCAGTTTTAATAATTTATTATATTTTCATTAAATTAGCATAGTATTATGATCTCTAATATCATAAATATAATTGATCATCAATACATTAATGTCCATGAATTTAAAAAAAACCCATAGACTGATACTTTTATACATAGTGGCCTATGAAACCATCATCAATGGAAACCTTGAGAGCTTATTGAGAGTGATGATTCCAAGGACCTCCCTTTCCACAATGAATCACAGTTCCCTGGGATAGAGCCATAGACTTTCTTCAGTTAGGCTTCCCACATAAACTCAATGCAATTTAATTTGACAGTAAATTACTTAAAAGATCTAACTACTTTTCAGAAATAAAGGCAAGATTAAGCAGTCATGGTTATCTTTCCAGCAACAACTAGGGGCATCTAGCTTTCAGGCTAGAGACTACTTGGAAAGTTGAGTTTGCATGAAAGAGTCCTGTCAAAACACATTATCTCCTTTTGAAACGTGAAGAGTTTGACCTTTACCAGGTCATTTGTCTTAAGTGTTCTCTAGAGGCTTTTTGAGACATAACAGCGGAATTCAGAAATGTAGCGCTTCTAGGGTTTATTTCATCACATCTTACAAAGACTAAGTTTATACAAAGACAAGTTTGGTTTTTTTTTAAGTTATCATGCCATTTTACCACAGACACCTGAAGTATATGAAGCAACTGTTGTTCCTCATCCCCAAAGATTAACCTTCTCATTTTCCTCTTTTAAGCTGTTGGAATGCAGTAATATTTAGTTTTCATTTTGATTTGTATTTCACTGAAGATTAATGAAGTTAAATTTGTCTTGATTGCTGTCTCAGCATTGTATAGGTATCATTTACATTTTTGACTCATGTTTTAAGTTAGAAACACCTCTGTTCATGATTTGAACAAACTTCAACTTGAAGGCTTTCCTCTTCTTGGAAGTAATTGTATACTGATTTAATTTTACTGTTCTCAGAATCATGTTTACCTTATCTGTGTTGTTTTAATGCTCTGTTAAAGTGCTATCAAAACCAATAAAGTATTTATATGTAAATATTTGCATACATGAGATAAAAATAAAGTGATTATTGACAGACTTTGTCTCTCCAGTATAGAATAATGAATTCTTAATTTCTCAACTATATTTATTCTCAAATCAAGCCATAGTGAATCATTATTATAATGGATTAGAGATTGTACTGCTGACTAATAAGCAGTGAGATATTGGCACATTTTCTGATGAGCTAATTGCAAAGGTTTCAGGGCTGGAGAGATGGCTCAATAAAAATCACTGACTACCCTTGCACAGGCCCTGGATTCAATTTCAGCAACTGACTGGTGGCGAACAGTTGTCTATAACTTCAGTCCCAGGGATCTGACACCTTCTTCTGGTCTTTGTGCGCACCAAACATGCATGTGTTTATATAAAGACCAACCACATTTACACATAACAATTAATTAGTTAGTTAATTAATAAAAATAACAACAACAAAAGAGTTGCCATGATTACCCAGAGGACCAAAAATCCAAAACAGTGCATAGTGGCTTTCTATTGTTAGGATGACATTTTAGTCACTGTTTGCCTAATGATTAAGTGCTGAGGCAAAGTTCTTGGACAATCTCAGTGAAATGAGTGCTTGGATTTTATGATACACAATAAAATAGAAATATAAGTGAAAGAAAAAATACAGTTAAGTATAGATACCCATTAGCCTTGACATTCAGTTGGCTTCTACAGTTAATTTTCTAAGTCCATCTTTCCTCTGAACTCAGACCCAGTTCAACACTCAAGGTCAATGCTCATGTGAGTCTGAGAACTTGAACAGTCCTTTTTCTACAGTTTGGCTTAGCATCACCTTTGTACACTTCACATACCATCTTCCTCTAATATGCATCTAAACTTTGTTTACCTAATTAACTCACAAACTCAAGATTCTCAAGCCCCTTGCTAGTGTTCTTTTAATTGTTATCAATCTCATTCACTTTTCTGCCTTTACTAGTATTTCTGGTGTCACCTGCCTCATACTCCATAGACCTTTTAGGTTTCAAATGTATTCTTTTTACCAACTTTCTTGAACTAAAACCATCCTTATGCTGCACCAGGCAGATGGGAGTTAGTCATAAGGAGAGTAGAAATACTACTTGTTGATGCTCCCAGGAACCTTCATAATGATCAGTTGTTCTAGAGCTCAGCATGTGACTTCTCTGTCAGATGAATGTTTCTTATACAAACTTCTACTGCCTCTTAAAAATATGAATTATATGGATACTGTTTGTGGGTGTTTGATTGTTATTTGTTTAGATGTTTTAGATATAACATGATGTGCCACAACCAAACTTAGGTTCTACAGTCAAACCCTGTGGCTGTGGTATCAGTCATGACCATTACTAAGTAGCAAGAAAAGCAAAGTCCCTCTAAACAACTTTTTAATAAAAACAATTTTAAACCTAGAGTTTTATTAAAAAAACAATTTAACACTGATTTTAATAACAGAAAAGCATAGTGAAAGGAAAATATCACTTTGCAAATACTCGGAAGTTTCAAACCTCCAACCAGCTAAAATAGAAAAAAATAAAAGCCCCCATTGATCTGTTTTCGGTACCTATAAGTGTTTCAAAGACAATAAGAACATATAGAAGAAAAAGCGTTCAGCACTTATTTAATAAGGTTTAGACCAGATCTTTTCAATTAGGATTAGGATTCTAAAAGTTTAAAGAGAAAGAGTATGCATATTACATGCAAAGATTCTATAAGAAAACAACCAAAACCCACAACCAAATTGACAATAGAAGAGTTTGAGGAAGGACCCTGGAAGGGAGGTGGATTTCCTTTGGCCGGGGCTTTGAACCCCACTGTCTGTTTTAACAAAAAGGATATTTATTAAATAGAGGGAAAACTAACCCCAACAAAGCGAACATTTTTAGCTTTCTCCCCTTAAAAATTAAAAAAAAACCCTGAATCTGAAAATTTTAAAAGGCCCCCACTAATCAAAAAAGTAAGAAGGTACTTCCTACCAAAAAAAAAACTTTTCCCGGAGGAACTCCTTAACCGAAATCCAGCTAAACAAGGCCCTCCCAACCAAAGTTTACAAAAGGTAATCCTCCCCCCCAAAACCACACCAAATTTGGAGAAAATACCCCTCTAATGCTTAAAGATTATTCAAAGGCTTAAAATTTGGTTTTGCTTAAAAACAAATGCCCATAAAAAAGTTTTTTTCCCAATTAGTTAAATTTAAAATAAAAGTTATTCCCCAATGACTGCTCCTCCAAACCTTGTGGCTCCCATGCTCCTACAAACCGGGCTCCCCTCTCCTCCTTCCCCTTTTCCCCCCCTTTTGCTTCCTCTTCCTCTCCTTACTCCCCCACCCTTGGCTATTCCCAACAAACTCTAATTATATTAAATATCCATAATAAAAAAAAGACAAACTGATATTTAAAGTAAACTGTAATTTAACCTTTGGTAAAAATCTTTCATTACCTTAGGGGATTTTATATCACACTTCAGGGTTCTTTCAGACTTACTAAAATGAAGATTTCCAATTATATTTTCAAACCTAAAAGAGAAATTTTAAAAGGTTGCGCTAAAACATTCTAAAACTTTCTACAATCAACAATATTAAGTTGGACATTTATCAAACATATGGATAAATTGGGATCACATTTTATCTTTCCCTGGAATAGCAACAAAAAGGGAAGAAACCTAAATTTTCAAACTAAGAATCATCTTTAGAGGAATGCAATATTTTCTTAACCAATGAAAATTTTCTAAAAGCCAATTTAAGTGGCTCCGGAAAAACTCAAGGTCTTGCAAAAAATATTTAATAAAGAAAACAAATGCTGAAAGTTCACAAGGGAAACATTTTAAATTGACATTGCCTGCTTTTTCCAAAACAGCAGAAAAGGTTCTGGAAAAAAAAAAAAAACAAAAGAAATTTTGTGAGTTTTCTTACCCCTTTTTTCATCTCTGGGTTTTAAATTAATTTTAATAAAAGCTAGTTTTTTTGGGGGACATGTTTTTTATTTTAGGGAAATCACAATTATAATAAAGAATATTTAAAAAAAGTTCTTTTAATATTATAGAACCCCAAATAGTTCAAACTGAATTTCCTTAATATGTAAACAAAAAAAAAAAATTGAAGAACATTTCAATATATGGAAAAGAAAAGATAACCCGGGAACAAGTAAAAATTAGTTTATGGTAAAATGTTTAAAAAAATTTATCTTGCTGTTTCTGTACCATAAAATTACATGACCTTTTGGGAAAAAACAACCTTTAAAATATCCCCAAATTTTTTTTTTATATAAAGGCCAAAGGCATTGTGGAAAAAAATCCCTAAAAAGCAAATAAACAGGGGAAAATTTCACATGAAAAGTTTTAAAATATTAAAATCTTAAACTGAAAAAATCAATGCTTATTCAACAACTGATTTACAGTTCATTCAAAAGTTTATATTAATTTTAACTCAACAAAACAAAGTTTATGTAAAAATAAAACTTAGATTCATAGTGTAATTTCATATCATTCTATTAATAATTAAAATTTTCTACAGTGGTGTATAACTTTTATGTGGTATTTTATATCCATCATTAGAAATAATCATGTCTACAGACAAAAGAGATGAGATAGATATATGAATAGGTATAGAACGATAGAGATAGAGAAAAAGTCAAAAAAGATACATAACATGCAAAGTTGGGTAAATAAAGATTTATTTTTTTAAAAATAGCTAACCTTGACTTTATCATTTTTTTTTAAATTTAGTATTTAATGTCATATTTACATTTTGGAGGAGGTGTGTTCATTAATTTCTAACCTAGTATTTAATTTCAACTTTGCATTGTTTAAGAGGTGTGTTTATTCTATCTTACACAACCCTGAGATCACGTCAAAGCATTGAAAAAGGTCAGGACAGGCACTTAAGACAGAAAACTGGAATTAAAAAGTGAAACAGACAGTATAGAGCAATGCTGCTTTCTTTTCACTACCCTTTGTTCCATGCCCACCGCTTTCCTTCAGTACTGCTACTTGCACAATGTGTACATTTATCTAACCAATGAGTAATCTTGCAGTTATCATCACATTAGTCACTATGACTCTATCAGCAGTACAATCAAGATTGCATCTTGAGAGTTACAAATGCTCAAATACTTCTTTTGAAATATAGGTAGACATCTAGAAAGCACTTTCGCTCAAAATTCCAAATATAACGTTAAAATTCTATACATAATATGAATGTAAACTTATATTTACCTTGTTGTCAGTCTATAAAATAAAGAATACATATATGAAAAACGATAAATTTGTGTATTTGAAAACAAACCAAAAGTTGATTACAGAACCAATGTCAGTTATGAAGTTGATAAAGCTTTGTTTCAGTTTGAAGTCTAACATACCAGATATTAGAAAAAATATCAAGATTCATATTTTGTTTGCCTAAAGTTATATGTATATAAATTCATGTGTATGAGTATACATAGATATATTGTTTAAATAAATTATACCACTAGGGTGAGGGGGTACTGACCCTCTGGTAGCCATCAATTCCCTACCAAAACTCGAGTGCCATGGATGAGATACCTAGTTTTTGGAGATGTTGAAAAGGGAAGCCCAATAGAAACATAAAATGAGTCCTTCAGATCTGCACCCGAGCACTGGGCAAATTGTGGGCTTCAGCTCTTCACCCAATCCCACAAAACCCAGAGGAGGGGGACTCCCAATAGCTCTAAACCCCTGCAGTATCTTAGGTAAGGAGACAGGAACACCTGCTCCAAACTGGGAGTAACTGGGACCCACTGGGACCCAGTAATTCACTCCTGCCAGGGGCACTGTTCCTTCAGGTCTGTGCCAGAGCACTGACAGATCTTGGCTTCAGCTCGAACCCCAGCACAACATCCACCCGAAAAGGTTCTGACACAACCAAGATAATAGGAAAGATGGGCTCCAGTCAGAGACAGTGCCGGTACCACTAAGGAGATCCAGATGGCAAAAGGCAAGCACAAGAACGTAACATAGCAACCCAGGTACTTGGCATCATCAGAACCTATTCTCTCACATTAGAAAGTCCTGAATTCTCCATCTCAACAGGAAAGCAAGATTCAAATTTGAAAACACGTCTAATAAAGATGATAGAAGACTTTAAGAAGGACATAAATAACATTCTCAAAAAATTGAGGAGAACATAGGTAAACAGGTAAGAAACCCTTAAAAAGGAAATACAAAAATCCCTTAAAGAATTACAAGAAAACACAACCAAACAGGTGAAGGAATTGAACAAAACCATCCAGGACACAAAAATGGAAGTAGAAACAATAAAGAAATCACAAAGAGAGACTACCCTGGAGAGAGAAAACCTAGGAAAGAAATCAGAAGTCATAGACACAAGCATCACCAACAGAATACAAGAGATAAAAGAGAGAATCTCAGGTGCAAGAGATACCATAGAAAATATTGACACAACTGTCAAAGAAAATGCAAAACGCAGAAAGTTCTTAACACAAAAACATCCAGGAAACCCCAGGACACAATGAGAAGACCAAACCTAAGGATAATAGATATAGAAGAGAGTGAAGATTCCCAACTTAAAGGGTCAAAAAAATATCTTCAACAAAATTATAAAAGAAAACTTTCCTAATCTAAAGAATGAAATGCCCATAAACATACAAGAAGCCTACAGAATGCCAAATAGACTAGACCAAAAAGAAATACCTACCATCACATAAAAATCAAAACACAAATGCACAAAACAAAGAAAGAATATTAAAAACAGTAAGGGGAAAAGGCCAAGTAACATAATAAGGCAGACCTATCAGAATTACACCAACTTCTCACCAGACACTAAAAAGCCAGAAGTTTCCTGTGCAGATGTCATACAGACCCTAAAGAACACAAATCCAGCCCGGCTATTATACCCAGCAAAACTCTCAATTACCATAGATGCAGAAACCATGATATTCCACGACAAAACCAAATTTACACAATATCTTTGCACAAACCCAACATTACAAAGGATAATAGCAGGATAGCTCCAATACAAGGAGGGCAATTATACCCTAGAAAGAGCAAGAAAGTAATCCTCTTCCATCAAACCCAAAAGAAGATAGCCACACAAACAATGCCACCACTAATAACAAAAATAACAGGAAGCAGCAATCTCCATTCCTTAATAGTGCTTAATATCAATGGATTCAATTCCCCAATACAAAGACATAGACTAATAGTCTGGATACACAAACATGACTCATGTTGTTTCTGCATACAGGAAACCCACCTCAGTGACAAAAACAGACACTACCTTAGAGTAAAGGGCTGGAAAACAATTTTTCAAGCAAATGGTCCTAAGAAACAAACTAGAGTAGCCATTTAATATTGAATAAAATCGACTTTCAACTTAAAACTATCTAAAAGGATAAGGAAGGACATTTCATACTTACCAAAGGAACAGTCAACCATCATGAATCTCAGTTCTGAACATCTATTTGCCAAATGCAAGAGCATCCACTTTCATAAAAGAAACCTTACTAAAGTTCAAAGAAAAATTGCACCTTACACAATAATAGTGGGAGATTTCAACACTAACTCCAGCAATGGACACATCATGGAAACAAAAACTAAACAGAGATACAGTGAAACTAAAGAACTTATGAACCAAATGGATTTAACAGATTTCTAGAGAATATTTCATCCTAAAACAAAAGAATATACTTTTTTCTCAGCACCTCATGGTACCTTCTGCAAAATAGACCATATAATTGGTCACAAAACAGGCCTCCACAGATAAAAAAAAATTGAAATAATCCCATGCATCCTATCAGATCACCATGGACTAAGGCTGGTCTTCAATACGACAAAACCAATGGAAAGCCCACATTCACAGTAAACTGAAAAACACTCTACTCAATGGTAACATTGTCAGGGAAAAAATAAGGAAAGAAATTAAAGATTTTTAGAATTTAATGAAAATGAAGACACATCATACCAAAACTTACGGGACACTATGAAAGCAGTGCTAAGAGGAAAACTCAGAGCTCTAAGTGCTTACAAAAATAAACTGGAGAAGCATACACTAGCAACTTGACAACACACCTGAAAGCTCTAGAACAAAATGAAGCAAACACACCAAAGAGGAGTAGACAGAAGGAAATAATCAAATTAGGGCTCTTATCAGCCAAGGAGAAACAAAAAGAATATATAAAGTATCAATAAGACCAGAGCTGGTTCTTTGGAGAAAATAATCAAGACAAATAAACCCTTAGCCAGACTAATCAGAGGGCAGAGAGACATTATTCAAATTAATAGAATCAGAACTGAAACTGGTGACATAACAACAAAACTGAGGAAATTCAGAAAATCATCAGATCCTACTACAAAAGCCTATACTCAACAAAATTGGAAAATCTGATGAAATGGACAATTTTCTAAACAAATACCAGTTACCAAAGTTAAATCAGGCCCAGATAAACCATCTAAACAGTACCATAAACCCAAAAGAAAAAGAATCAGTTATTAAAAGTCTCCCCACCAAAAAAAGTCCAGGACCAGATGATTTTAGTGCAGAGTTCTATCAGACATTCAAAGAAGACCTAATACCAATTTTCTATAAACTGTTCCACAAAATAGAAACAGAAGGAACACTACCCAATTCATTCTATAAAGC
The DNA here is from genome assembly GCA_021653895.1 of Mastomys natalensis. Lineage (NCBI taxonomy): Eukaryota > Metazoa > Chordata > Mammalia > Rodentia > Muridae > Mastomys > Mastomys natalensis. The sequence goes on along the minus strand of JAJTUV010000327.1, from coordinate 3,954,592 downwards.
CACAATTACACTCATACCTAAAGCACACAAATACCCAACAAAGAAAGAGAACTTCAGACCAATCTCCTTTATAAATATCAATGAAAAGTTCTCAATAAAATTCTTGCAAATCGAATATAAGAACACATCAAAACAATTATCCATCATGATCAAGTAGGCTTTAACCCAGGAATACAGGGATGGGCCAATATTTGGAAATCCATCAATGTAATCCACTATATAAAACAAAATCACATGATCAGCTTACTAGATGCTGAGAAAGCATTTGACAAAATTCAATACCACTTCTGATAAAAGTCTTGGAAATATGCAGAATTTAAGGCCCATACCTGAACATAGTAAAAGCAATATACAACAAACCAGTAGCCAACATCAAACTAAAGGGAGAGAAACTTGAAGCAATCCCACTAAAATCAGGTACTAGACAGAGCTGTCCACTCTCTCGATACCTATTCAATATAGAACTGGAAGTCCTAGCTAGAGCAGTTAGGCAACAAAATGAGGTCAAAGGGATACCATTTGGAAAGGAAGAAGTCAAAATTTCACTATTTGCAGATGATATGATAGTATACTTAAGTGACCCCAAAACTTCTACCAGAGAACTCCTAAACCTGATAAACAACTTTAGCAAAGTGGCTGGATATAAAACTAACTCAAGCAAAGCAGTAACCTTCCTCTACTCAAAAGATAAACAGGCTGAGAAAGAAATTAGGGAAATGACACCCTTCGCAATAGTCACTAATAATATAAATTATCTTGGTGTGAATCTAACCAATCAAGTAAAAGATCTGTATGACAGGAACATGAAGTCCCTGAAGAAAGAAAACACAGCAGATCTCAGAAGGTGGAAAGATCTACCATTCTCATGGATTGGAAGGATTAATATAGTAAAATTGGATATCTTGCTGAGAGCAATCTACAGATTTATTGCAATCCCTATCAAAATTCCACTCAATTCTTCACAGAGATAGAAAGAGTAATTCTACATTTCATTTGGATTAACAAAAGTCCCAGATAGCGAAAATTATTCTCACCCAATAAAAGAACTTCTGGGGGAATCACCATCCCTGACTTAAACTGTAATACAGAGCAATAGTGATAAAAAGTGCATGTATTGGTACAGAGACAGGCAGGAAGATCAATGGAATAGAATAGAAGACCCAGAAATGAACTCCCATACAAAGGAGCTAAAACCATCCAGTGTAAAAAAAAGACAGCATTTTCGACAAATGGTGCTGATTCAACTGGAGGACAGAATGTAGAAGAATGCAAATTGATCCATATTTATCTCCTGTACAAAGCAAGTCCAATGGATTAAGGACCTTCACATAAAACCAGCTACACTGAAACTAATAGAAGTGAAAATGAAAATGGGGGAAAGCTTTGAACACATGGGCACAGGGGATAAGTTCTGAACAGAACACCAATAGCTTATGCTCTAAGATTAAGAATTGACAAATGGGACCTCATAAAACTGCAAAGTTTCTGTAAAGCAAAGGACACTGTCCATAGGACAAAGCAGCAACCAATAGATTGGGAAAAGATCTTTATCAATCTTACATCCAATAGAGAGCTAATATCCAAGATATACAAAGAACTGAAGAACTTAGACTCCAGACAACCAAATAACCCTATTAAAAGTGGGGTACAGAGCTAAACAGGGGTTCTCAACTGAGGAAACTTCAATGGCCTAGAAGCACCTAAAGAAATGTTCAACAACCTTAGTCATCAGGGAAATGCAAATCAAAACAACCTTGAGATTCCACCTCACACAATTCAGAATGGCTAAGATCAAAAACTCAGGTGACAGCAGATGTGGCGAGGATGTGGAGAAAGAGGAACACTCCTCCATTGTTGGTGGCATTGCAAGATGGTACAACCGCTTTGGAAATCAGTCTGGTGGTTATTCAGAAAATTGGACATAGCATGACCTGAGAACCCAGCTATACCACTCCTTTGCATATACCCAGAAGATGCTCTAACATATAGCAAGAACATATGCCCCACTATGTTCAAAGCAGCCTTATTTATAATAGCCAGAAGCGAGAAACAACCCAGATGTCCTTCAACAAATGAATGGATACGGAAAATGTGGTACAGTTACACAATGGAGTACTACCCAGCTATTTAAAAAAATGAGTTCATGCAATTCTTAGGCAAATGGATGGAACTGGAAAATATCATTCTGATTGAGGCAACTCAATCACAAAAGAACACACATGGTATGCACTCACTGATAAGTGGATATTAGCCCAAAAACTCATAATACCTAAGATACAACACATAGACCACATGAAGCTCAAGAAGAGAAGGAAGACCAAAGTATGGGTGCTTTTGTCCTTCTTAAAGGAGTATTAAAATACTCAACCAGAGCTCCCAGAGTCTAAACCTCTAGTCTGGGAACACAAAGGGAGGGACTCATGGCTCCACCTGTATAGGTAGTTGAGGATGGCCTTGTAAGGCATCAGCAGAAGAGGAGGGTCTTGGTCCCTGAAATTTGGATGCCCTAGTGTTAGGGAATTGAGAGCAAGGAGGCAGGAATAGGTGGATGGTTTGTGGCACACCCTCATAGAAGTAGTAGGAAGGGGGATGGGATAAAGTGTTTTGGGAGGGGAATGGGAGAGAGGATAACATTGAAAGGTAAATAAATAAAATATTCAATAAAAAAAATACGATGAAGCTGAAATTGTAGTTGAGCAGTTGAGACTTTTTGTCAACAACATATTAGTGGGGATTTCGTATAATCCTCAAGGACAAGGTATTGTAGAAGAGGCCCATGGAACTTGAAAAGATTGGTGAGAATACTGTTGCTGAGAAAAAGAATATGCCACCTGTGAGCTTGCTGAGTGCCCTGACAAGGGTGACTGGGGAGCTGTATTGGACATATGTTCCTGACCACTTTGCTTCACTATATCCCAGATGGGACAAGTTGCTTTGCCTCAAGTTTTAGAACTTGTGGGACAGAGAATCAAAAAGAGAAATTATAATGTCTCTTGTGTTTTTCTTAAAGGTGAGCAGTTATGGGAGTCAATCATGTACTGGTCTAGAAATCAATCCAATATTGGAAATAACAGTCTACATTTGGAAGTCCGGATCTGGACTTGGTCAGAGACATATTTAGTAGCTAGCTGTAGCTCGCTATGATGTATGGATCTGGACATTGTCAGAGACATATTTGGAAGTTAGCTGTAGTAAGAGATAAAGTTGGGACAGGTTCTGGATTTCAAACAAGGGTTAATGCATGTTTTAAGGCTCTTTTAATTGTCAAGCTAAAATTGGTTTTGTCTCTTCTACAGTATTTATTGTAAGTTGCATTGACTGTATAATTTCCAATTGTGTTAGTGTGTTGAAACCTGGAATGTCTGTTATGGAGGTCTATCAACCAGCTTTTGTCTTACTGCCCTGAGTATTAGAAAACTTTGATTCTCTGAAAAAAAAGCTTGAAAGTGCTGTAAGAAGTGAGTTAGTCTTTAAGCAGAAGCAAGAGAGTAGTGAACTTGATTATTGCTGGTATAACAGCTTTAATTTCATTAATTGCTAGCACCACTGCTTCTGCAATGGCATTGACACAAGGAGTTAAGACAACTATTTTTGTTAACCATCTAGCAAAAAAAAAAAAAAATGTTACTAATATACTGAGTATACAAAAGGAGTTATATAGGTATCTGGAACAACAGATGATGCTCTATAACCTATTCAAATTCAGGTTCAGGATTCAAGAGTTATGAGCCATCCCAACTGTCATGACAAATATCATTGGAGTAGTATGACTTCTGAAATTTACAATGATTGTCATTATAATTAGAAAAAAATTTTAAAGACACCTGTAGGATATTGGCATAATCCTAACACCTCTCTGGGTGTGTTAACTTTGCATAGTGAGATTATGAATTTAAAGAATGCTGTTCTGTTGAGCTTTGATGCTGCAGATAATGCTGATAAAATTATCCATGGCCTGAGGTCAGTATTTCCATTTTAGTCAAACCTCAGGAATGGCATGTATAACTTGATCAGACTAGTTCTTCTTGTCCTGGGAATACTTTTATTCCTGCCCATCATGTTAAAGTTTGTCTCTAACTACATCAACAGGCTGCCAGCCAAAGTACATGACTTGAAACTAATAATGGATCCCCAGACAGAGTTATTAATTTAACAAGCTGGCAAGCCAAGGACAGGTAAGATTCTGCACAGAGCTTTACCAACCTAAGACAGAAATGCATTGCCTATGATAATGCATATTCCATGATGGTAAGGAAGGTTTTCTTGTCAGAATGACCTAAGACAGACTCAATCTGGTTTATGTAATAAAAAGGGGGAGATGTGGAGAGCTTTTTGGGGCTGCTTGGCAGGAATTTTGACATAGGCCAAGGACAAGGAAATGGACTGCAGGCAGGAATCTGACACTGGACTGAAACAAAGATGTAATTTCAGGCAGAGATCTAAATCCTAGGCTAGAACAAAGAAGAAATTTCAGGCAGAAATCAAAATCTTAGCTAGAACAAAGAAGTAGGCTTCAGGCATGTGAATGACTTTGAGTTAGGACAGGGAAGTAGGCTCAGATACTTTGATTATCCTGATAAGCCCTTAGAAATAGTGATCATAGGAGTGATCATGGGACTCTGTTTATTGTCATACATGTTCTTTGATTATCTGGGTTTATTGTCTTCCTTGTTCCTGGACTATTTGCATCTATTGTATTGCTAGTTCCTCAACCTAAAACTAACCTTAATACTTCCATGTAATTTAAACAGTATAAAGGCCAAAAAGGAGGAAGAGGGATGGGATAGGGGATTAATGGGTGGGGGGAATGGGGAAGGCCGATGGGATCTGAAATGTAAATAAATAAAATATCAAATAAAAAAAGAGAAAAATATATAATACAAGTACCTTAGCATGTGTCACAGCTGTCACCACTACAGTAAGCTGGTTTACACATGTTTTTTCAGAGTGTCACAATAAACAGTACCATGTTCTAAAAAAAACAAAAACATAAACACACACACACACAAAAAAAAAAAAAAAACCCACATTTTTTAGTGTGGAAAAATAACATGTTACTAGCATGCACAGGTATATTTAGTATTGCTATATTATATTCAATATAAATTCTTAAACATAAAAAAAGAAACCTAAAATAATATAGGCTATTGTCATTGTCCTTGGTTTCCTCTCAGATTGGAAGCTTCCACTTTGAGAGTTAGAGCTCATAGAATCTGAAGGTGTTATGGAAGTTCCCAAGGGAGGAGAGCAATCAATAGCTCTAGTTAGCTGTACAGCCTCTGAACCAAAAAAAGAACTGGTCTGACAAGGTATCTGCACCATTGGAATACCAACTGATGTTTAATTGGATTCAAGGCCTGTTTGACAGGAAGGAAATTATAGCTGCTACCTCAAACCTATCCAACCAACTACCTGTGGCTATAGAGGTCAGACTGGAGAAGAGAGCCTACTTCTGACAGTTTCCTAAACAAATACAATTTATAACTATTCTAAATACCTATCTTTATGCCCGCAACAAAGGTAACCCTCATTCCTCATCAGAGAAATCTCTTTTTACAACAGATGAAGACAATTAAAGAGATCAACAGCTAGTTAAATGCTGATAAGTGACTGTGAGATGTCTAACCCGAACTGATGCATCTGCAATGAAACCCTTAAACATGAAGCTCAGGGAAAATCACAGAAAAGGATATGGAAAGATGGTAAAAGCCAGAGGTAACAGAAGCCAACAGATAGATCATATCGCTAGACATGACAATAAAAGTCCCATGAGGTTTAAACAATATTGTTGCCCAAATAAAACAGCAAAATGACAAGATCAATGGACATGCATACAGGGACAGGAACAAAAAGACACAGGGTTTACACTTACAGGAAGAACCATGAGACAACAATGGATGTTGAAAAAATATGTAAATGTATACATATATATGCATATGTATATATACATGAAGAGTAGCAGAACAAACTCCATTTTGCTTTTCAGACTTCATTGAACTAACTTCCCTCAGAGTGACTTGACCCCTACTCTTGAGTTCTGGGAACAACCATGAGATATTCTTGACAGTTGCAAAATAGACATAACAGATGTGGCCAGCCAAAATAACAGGATGGGCTAAGTAAACATGTGTGGGACTGCATAAGGGTATCTTGGTTCTTGGCTCGGCATGGGCCTAGTACCCCAAGACTCCAAGGGAGAAATGGCAGGAGTTCCGCCACGTCCCCAGAACCCAGGGTCCTGACAAGCAGTCTAATCTCCATGGACCTACATTGTTCAGTCACTAAGCCATTATAGCTCCCCCCCCCCACAAAGTGCACAGTTAGAGGGTGTGAGTATAGGCCTCAGGCTCTAGAGAGATTTACATACTAATGAAAGCCAGAGTGCTGAGCCAATTAAACCTTCCCCAGAACCTCCTCCTTTCTCCCTCCCTATTTAACACAGGTCTGCCCTGAGTTTCAGGGGTGTACATCCAGATCCATCCACCACCCACCATGAAAATAAACCCTTTTGGAACCAAGAACTTCCTCGTATCATTGGGGCCTGCCGTCACTGAAACTTCCAGCCTCTGGAACCTTAGACTTTCTCCTGTATGTGGGACCCGCCACCTGGAAGCCTCCAAGACTCCTCCACTGCGGCCCCTTTTCCCCGTAAACATGAATCATTTCCAGTTCAAGATGTTCCTTTTAGATGTGTGGTCCCTACTTGTGGATTGACCAGGTGCTGTGTACCAATCAGCTAAAGGCTAACATTCCTTTACCCTCTTATCCAATCATGTAATGCCAAAGATTGGAAAATACTCACTTGCTGTTTTTACCTTTATAAATTTCCACTCCCCTAGATATTGGGCTTCCTCCTATCCTTTTCCATCAGGAAGCTTTGTGGCCCAGACTCAAGCTTGAATAAAGACTCTAGTGTGCTTGCATCAGAGTTGTGGTCCCTGGTGGTCACTTTGGGATGCTCACAATCTGGGAATGATATACATATATATACATATACATGAAACAATGATAGTGTTTTTAGAAAAAAGAGATTGGAGAAGTAACAAATGGGTGTGGGCATGTAAATACATGTATGAAATTCTCAAAATAAAACTTTTTTTCCAAAGCAGGATTTCTTACGTAGCCATGAGTATCCTGGAACTTACTCTATAGACCACACTGGTCTTGAGATAAGCCTGGCTCACTGCTTCTTTAGAGCATGGATTAAAGGAGTGTACCACTACTGCCTTGCTTAAATTTGTTTTAGTAAAAACTAATAAAAATGATGAAAGAATAATTTGGTGCAAGAACAGGATAAAGATGTTATAATATCTTGATAAAGTTTAAGTAGGTTTATCTGTTTCTAGATAGAAGATTCTAGAGCTTTTAGAATGTTCAGTATCTCAGCATATATAATGAGCATTTCTGCCTGGTGATGAATGTTAGAGATTTAAAGTAAAACAGAAAACTCATAATTTTGCTAATTCATCTTTTCACTCTGAAGAAGCAAAACAATTATCAGAGCAAATACAGACACCAGGAAGATGATGTATACACAGTTCACATCAGAATAATAATTAAAAGAAATGTATCAGTTTGAATGAGCAGGTGACATTAAAAATCTACAAATTGTACATCAGAACCAAAAAATAAAAAAAGAAAAAGAAAAGAATAGCATCTGCTGTGCACAGCTCAACTTTTTAATAATTTACACTTTTAAACATATTAAATAATTTCCTTTAAAAACCTTTGGTATTCTACCTTCATAGAGTTCTTTAAATCACTGTGTTGAACAAAAGAGTAACAAAATATTCTGTTGGCTTAGAAATTATTTCATTTAAGAAAAATACAAGAGTCATTAAAAACTTCTCTTTTTGATTCTCTGTCCCACAAGGTCTAAAAACTTGAGGCAAGGCAGCTTGTCCCATCTGGGATATAGGGAAGCAAAAGTGGTCGGGAACATATGTCCAATACAGCTTTCCAGTCACCATTGTGAGGGCATTCAGCAAGCTCACAGGTCAGCAGCATTCTTTGTCCAGTCATCAACATGTCTCACCCATCACTCTGGAGCCACCATGCTCCTTCAGCATCCTGTAGAAAAAACACAAATATACCCTCTTTCCCATATTAAATATCTGATCAGGATTATGCCATATGCCATAAGTGGATCCTTCTCTTTCACCTATGCATAATTATGCCTACTTGAAAAGTGCCACAGACACTCAGCAGAAAGTTCCTTGGCATCCAAATTTAAAAAATAAAATAAAATAAAAAGAATATGATGTCTTGCTTGTTCCTTGACTATTTGCATCTATCATATTGCTAGTTTCTCAACCTAGAACTGACCTTAATACTTGCATGTAATTAAAATGGTATAAAAGCAAAAAGGAGGAGGGGAGATGGGGTAAGGGAATTTCTAGGGAGGGGAAATGGAGAAGGAGATGACATCTGAAATGTAAGTAAATAAAATATCCACTAAAAAAAAATGTATTACATGAAAAAATAAATAAAAAATTAAAGACAGGAAAAAAAAAAGAAATTATTTCAACTATCAACATTTACTTGTAATAATAAGCACCCTGAAAAAGTATAAGAGTTTCTTACGAGACATTTCAGGACAGTAGCATTGATGAACAGCATGCTTGTGAGATCACAGAAAATCATACCTAATATGCATTTTAGGCTATTTGGAGCTTTTAAGAGACTGGAAAAACCATCAAAGATAACAAACTTTACTGTATTCACACATCAGCTGAGGTTAAGCAGAAAAATCCTTTTCAGTTTTATCAGGCAAAGGGACTGCTTTACCTTTATGTCTGATAAATAGAAGTTTAATCATGGATGGATAATTCAGACCACAAGGCAATATCAGAAAAGCACCTAGTAATTTAGTGTCATTAAATTAAATTAATGTTTACACAGAAATAATCTTTTCTAATATATTATTATAAAAGCTATTTGCCCTTTATGCCAAAGTGAGACATAATAAAAGATAACAAAAAATAAAATAAAATAAAAAATAAAACAAAAACGATTACCTCTATAGAAGAAAAATGCAGGTTTCTAAAATCATTAAGAAAATCATTCCCTTAAAAAGCAAGTTGAAATTATACTTTCCAACGGAAAAAAAGTTATAAATATTAAAAAAGAAATTTTTTAGAATTTTCTCAGATTAATAACATATTAGTAATAGGATTCAAAAGGTAACAGGAGAAGCCACATCAAGTCACAAAAAAACCACTTCTGTTGGATATAGAGCTCTAGGAAGATGACAGTAAGTGATTGCACTTTCCAGGTGCAATGAGACCTTAGAACAAGAGTTAGGGACAGACGGTGAACTGAGTTAGTGTGCTCCAAATAGAAACAATGTTTTAGACATGTTGAATGCAATGTTAAAAGCAGACATGAAAACTTTACAATATGAAACTCAAAGTATAAGATATTCAGCTAATCCCCTGCAAAATAAGCTAATTCCACCTTTAAAATACTTTTTCATATCAGTGCTTATCAATAAAGACAACCTGAATCAGTTTTAAGTCATGGAGGAGAGACAGCAATGAGCTACATAATTTACCAGTGTTTTTTTTTTTTTTCCTTAAAAATATATTTTACATATAGATACTCTCTAATTATCATGAAGTGCTACAAATTATAATACACTTTCACTATATTGATGGCATTAAATATTCAAAGGAATTGTACTACAAGTACATTTTCTAAAAGCTTCATTGTTGGGACTTGATAAAATATGGACAGTAAGCAAAAAGATTATCCTACATTCTATGCCCTCCAAACTAAGAATGCCTCCCTGTAAAGAGAAAATAGACAAGATTTTTCAGGTGGACTGGGAAAAGGTAGGGATAGAAAAGGAGGGATCAGGTTGGGGGAGGGATGAAGGGGTGCCTACAGGGAGAGACAACTGGAAATGGGGGTAGGGCCATTTGGAGACAGTGATGTGGAAACCCGGTGCAGTGGAAAATTCTTGGAATCTCAAGGGTCATCCTAGCAAGTACTCCTAGTAATGGTCTTATGGAGCCTAAACCAGTCATCTTCTGGAATCAGAAACTGAATATCTTCTGCAACCAGTCAGTTCTTCCAGTGGAGGGATTGGTACACCAACTCAGCCACAAAACCTTAACCTACATGCAGTAGTGGCACAGAACTTGTAAAAGTAGATAATCAATAACTGGTATAACTCGAGGCCCATATGACACTGCTTAGATGACCAGCTCTGTACTGCCCTGAATCCTAGGCTAGACCCAAACATGACTAGACAAAAACAAAACAAAGCAAAACAAAAAAGCTACGTCAACAAAATGATTCCTGATGATAATTAATAATATTCTGCCATTCATCATCAGAGAAGTTCATCTGGCAGCTAATGGTAACAGTTAATAGGAACAGATACAGAGACTAGGCCAACATTAATTGGAACTGGGAAATCCTAACAAAAAGGAAGAGGAGGATTGTAGGAGCCAGGGAGATGAAGAACACAGGAGATCACAGCCAAGAGAGTCAATTAAACGAGGCTCATAGGGACTCCCAGAAACTGAAGTAATAAACACAGACCCTTGTATGGGTCTGTGCTAGATCCTCTGCATATATGTAATGGTTGTTTAGCTTGGTGCTTTTTGGAACTCCTAACAGTCAGGTTAGGGTGAGGAGTCTCTGACTCTACCCTGATTCTGGAACACTTTTCCTCTACTGGATTGCCTTGTCCAGTCTTTCTATGAGGGTTTGTACATAGTTTTATTGTATCTTGTTATGCTGTGTTTGATTGCTATCCAAAGAAGACCTGCTGTTTTCTGAAGGGAAACAGAAGATGAATGGATCTGGGAGAGAAGGGAGTTGTGGGGTGTTTTGGAGGAATGGAAGGAAAAGAAATTGCTGTCATGATTATTGTATGAGAGAAGAGAAAGAAAGAAAGAAAGAAAGAAAGAAAGAAAGAAAGAAAGAAAGAAAGAAAGAAAGAAAGAAAGAAGGAAGAAGAGAAAGAAGAAAGAAAGAAAGAAGAAGAAAGGAAAGAAAGGAAGAAGAAGGAAGGAAAGGAAGGAAGAAGAAGAAAGAAAGAAATGAATCAAGTACATAGGCAATGATAGATGATAGAAAAATGATTGATTGATAGATAGATAGATAGATAGATAGATAGATAGATAGATAGATAGACAGAATGAAGACTCATAGAATCTGTTCATTTCAAGTTTTGAAGGAAGTAGTTACTCCATTACAACAGAATGTTTAAGCTTATTTACTAGGATGACTATTTCTAATAATGTCTAAAGCATGAACTCTTCTTCAGAAGTCCAAGCTCTGATGCAATAATCTTACTTTTCAGGCCTTTTATTAGCTGAGCAAATGTATCAAAAATGCTTGTAATAGGCTAAGGATACATATTAATTCTTTGGAAGATATGTATTCATTCTTAGGAAAACCAAAATACAACAATCAGCCAAATCTTGGTATTAGAGCAAATTTTTTAGTTAAAAAGCAAATAAACAAACCCCAAAAGTCTGCTTTCAAGACTTCTAAGCTCAAGCAGTGACAGCACTGTACACCTCACAGCCCTCGGTTATATATCTAACTCTGTCTTCCATGTTTTGATCACTATGCAATCCTTCAAACTGTAAAGTTAAAGCTACACAGTAGCATTACATTTTGAAGTAATAATAGTAAAAGAGATAAATGTAAGCAGCCTAGAAGGCACTACAAAACTGTATGAGAGGTACTTATTTTTTTGCTGTACTTTCCCTTGGGTTGTAAATTCTTCTCCACCAACATTTAAAATCATATCAGGTATCCCTTATAGTCAGTTAGCAAAAGAAAACTATACATGGTGTTGGTTCCTAGAATGGACCTTGGTGTTGGTACCTTCAAGCTTCCTGCAGGTGGACTTGCATAATTGCATTTATTCCCAGAAATTACTTGAAATAACTACCCTGGGTCAGAACATCAGTGAGTATATTTGTTAATCAACTTGATAGAGAAGAAAAGGTCTTCTGTGTCAAAGGGTAGCTTTGACAACACAGGATTAACCTGAGGAAGGCATCGACTGTGTGGAATTGTAGTAGAGGGAATTATAACCCCCAAATTTGCCGCTGTAAGTCTCCTAACTGAATGAGACCAGTAAAGGAAGACACAACTCAATAATTATGATATAAATTGCAAGCCTGGATTGGGCAGATTTACCACTATACTACTCTAATCCCTGGCTATGAGATCCTTATACTTGCGGTTTTATCCAGTCCTCGTGGTTGTCCAGCTCGTCGTCGGCTTCCTTCTACGATGACTTCCTTCTGCTTCAGCTTCCTCCTGCTTCTCCCTCTGCTTCTTTTTCTGTATCTCCCAACGACTTCCTTCTCTTCTCTTCTGCTCTGCCTTTTATATCGAATTCCTCTTACTCTCTCCTCCCTAAGACTTTTTCTCTGCCTCCCCTTCTACTGCCCAATCTCTGGCTCTAGTCTTTATTTTACAGATTTTAATTGGACAGAAGGTTTACAAGATGTATTCTGTGTACAGATTCAATCATCCTCTGCAGCCCCTCCCAGAAGGGTGGAACTAGGATCAAAATACAAGCCTGGGGCTATCCACTGGGAACTAGGATCAAAATATAAGGCTGAGGCTATCCACAACATTGATTCAATCCTCCTCTGGAGGCCCTCTCAGGGGGGTAAAACTAGGATCAAAATACAAGGCTGAGGCTATTCACAACATGGATCAGTAACTTGGTTCAGTGCTAATAGCAGCCAATGGGGTCTGCACTAGGAGGGCTGATGGGGGTCAGTTCAGATAGGAACAAACTGGGGCTGCTGCCTATGGCAGCCATCCATTAGAGTAATCACTCAGTGGACTCTTCTCTGAGGGAACAAAGCATGATTCATTGGGGCCTGCACTCCCTGTGACTACCATCCAGGGAGAAACTCTGAACTCTTCTAATTCTTTAGGGGACAAAAGAAAAGAAAGAGGGGAGAGAGGGAGGAGGGGAGGGGAGGGAGGGGGAGGGGAGGGGGAGGGGAGGGGAGGGGAGGGGAGGGGAGGGGAGGAGGAGGGAGAGGAGAGGAGAGGAGAGGAGAGGAGAGGAGAGGAGAGGAGAGGAGAGGAGAGGAGAGGAGAGGAGACGAGAGAAAATTCACACACACACAACACACACATACACACTGAGTGAATGGAGCAAAAAGCCGGCTCCAGCACATCACATATACAAATACATACATACTACATAACATGGACAAACAGACATATATATATTGAATAGATAGAGCAAAGCTTCAATAAACTTCATATATATTCATACATACAGATTTGATAGAAGGAGCAAAGTCCCAACAACTTCACATATATATAAATTTTTGTTAGATGGAGCTAAGCTTTAGCAAGATCCAACCATTTTACATATATATAAATATATTATATATATTTTATATATATTTATATATATTTTTATATATATACTTCTATATTATTTATATATACACAATTACACACACACATTCATACACATTCATGTTAGGTGGAATGGAGTAAAGATCCAACCACTTTACATACATACATGCATTTTGTAGTTGAATGGAGCAAAGTTCCAACAAGCTCCAACACATTATTTTTTCTTCCACAGTTTATGTATCTCAGCAAAATCTTACAAGCAATACAGGATTACAATGTGTTACATTCTATTTTTCTTTTAGTAAATGACTATGAAAAACTGTATGTCCCTCCAATGCCTTTATATAAAAAATCATTATGTAGTAAGGAAAAGAAAAAAATTATTCCTAAGAACCCATGTACATTCCTAACTAAGCAACTTGCTATAGATTAAGGAAGTGTGAGCAAGTAAGGTAATTGTCTCAGCCAGTTTCTCTTACTGGTAGGCAGGAATTTGCAGTTTCAATGAAAAGATAGATTATTTTATTATTTATGTCAAAAAGTAATCTTATAAAAATCTTAAAGGTATCACAAATCTAAACTTTTATACAAAAACAATCAGCCATTTCTCCTTTAACTTCTCAGAATGCACAATTATTCATCTGCAATTTTTATTAAATCATATCATGAATTTGGGGGCAAAACAATGAGTACAAGAGATCAGTCATCATCAGTCCAGTCTCAGTGAGAGTCATGTCAGCCAATGTTGCTGGATAGACTGCCATTGATCTTGTTCCCTACCTCAAAAGTCCCTAGTCCCTAGCTCAAATAATAAGAATGTATTCTTCTGAACTTCAAATTGTTCCATATGTTTTCTATATTAGAGCCACTAGAAAAAACATCTTAACCTAACTTCACTGACAGTTTATTTTCCACTGCTTTCTCAAGGGTGGTGGTCACTGCTAACAATCTAGTTTTCTAAGTTCTTTCCTAGTATGGTGATTGATCATTGTTCTGCTCCAGTAGCAATGCCTAAAGAAGATCAAGCACTATTATTGTGAGTGCCAATGATACTCGCCAGTGAGGGGCTAGAAGTTCCCTTAGAGTTTTCATACAATTCTTAGATTAAGAGGATGTGAAGGCAACAGTCGGAGCAAAACTCACAACAGCATAAAGTCCTCAGGACACTTAGTCGTCAGGGCCGTACCTCTCTGAGACACACCTTCATGGTTGTGCTAACGAGTGAGCTAAATGCCATGAGTTTAAGCCATTTGTTGTTCCACCTGCACATCCCTGGAATAATATATCTCAGGGTAGGAAAACTAATATAAACAGACTTAGAGCCAGGAGTTCACAGATACAATAGCAGAAGAGAAGCAACCTCAATGGCTCTACAATATAGATTCAGGCATCCACACAAAGACATACTCCGAATGTGGTAATAAAGGATTCATCACCAGAAAGGCTCCAAAACAACCAGGAGAAGTCAATGACAGAATCTCTGGATGTCCCTCCCCTTGGCTACTATCTTTCTGTTTCCATGGACACGACAGAGTCAACGCTATGACTTTCTTTGCAAAACCCAGTCTGCTATCATCATTATTGAATACCTATCCTGCCAATAGCAGAGGCAAAGGCTCCCTGCTGAGATAATAACAGGCAAGTTTGTTGATTTTTGTTATGGTGAGATGACAATTTTCCCATTAAGAAACATGTACACAATAGGAGTTTTTTCTTCTCACAAATCACTTGGGGTTTCAGAAGACTTATTTTCTGCACATTTGGACTGGCTTTGCCTTGGGTAAATTTAGAGAGTGGAAGAGTAAGGAAAATAGGCAAAGAGAAGTTTCAATATTTATCCTCTTGAACTCTATCTGCTGGGCTGTGTATCCTTGCTTCAGGCTGTGGTGTTTGTGAGACAGTTCCTTCCTATATCTCCTGCTCCCAGCCTTGAGGCCAAGTGGGACCAATGGTCTCCAATGAACTAACTGTTCTTTGCTTTGTAGCCTTAGAAACCCTGCTAACACATTTTACACTTACTTATATTTCTTTAGTTATCTCGTCAATATCTGTTATCTGTTTCCACATGAAAAACCCCACTGCCTTATGATGTACCTTACAAATCTACCTGTAATGTTTGCTTATCAACATTATTTTCCATTGAGCAATTATGTTAAATACCTTTTAGTACAAATCCACTAAGAACCTATTTCTCTGAAATTTTAGCTTTTATTTTAATGCTTAGGAAACCTTATTCTTCTCAAGAGTATTTAAATACATGAATGTATGTGTGTGTGTGTATGTGTGTGTGTGTAGTGTGTGTGTGTGTGTGTGGTGTGTGTGTGTGTGTTACTTTCAGGTACTTTATAGTTTCATTTAAAATAAATCTTTAATAAAATATAAAAATACATGGAATAATATTGTAATGTAGAAGTGTTACTTTTCTTCTTCCTTTTAATCCAAATGGATTCAGTTACTTACCAAATAATTCAACAATTGCCTTGTAGTATGAAATGTCACCTCTATAATTTATTGCTACTATGAAGCTGAATACATTCCTAGGTTTCTCCAGATTAAGGAGGCATTAAAGGATTAAATTACCACAGTAGTTTAAGAACATATCAAATGAATAAATTATTATAATACAAGAGATTTAATTAAATAAGTACATTGAAGATCTAATTCCAAAATGTTGTTAAATTTTCAAACAATGGACTTGCATTTCCATCATGCACATCAGATTTCTATATCAGTAGAAAATATAACTATTTTCTTATAAGCAAGACAGTAAACACCAATAGTATATGTTGATGAAAGAGGTGCAAATATGATACATCTAGATTAGCTTAGTTCAATTAGAACACAGAAACAAAGTATAATA
Source organism: Mastomys natalensis (assembly GCA_021653895.1). Classification (NCBI taxonomy): domain Eukaryota; kingdom Metazoa; phylum Chordata; class Mammalia; order Rodentia; family Muridae; genus Mastomys; species Mastomys natalensis. The sequence goes on along the minus strand of JAJTUV010000327.1, from coordinate 3,938,373 downwards.
GGAAGTTGAACGGAACTTAAATCTTATATTTTCAGTGGAAGGTTTGTCACAGAACTTCTCAACACTGTTTCTCTATTTTTAAAAAGTGTGAAACAATAAACACTTAGAAATCCTTGCAGAATATAGTGGAATAACTTGGCAAAATTATTTCTGATTAAAAGTAAATATGGTACAAACTAAGAATCTGGTAATAAAACTTGTCTGCAGTAACATGTCACTCTGATAGTTTACCTACCAATTTCTTTGCACCAATAAAAACTAGTTGAATTATTTTTATTCTTTTTTTATTTTTAGTCTTTTGGTTATGTGTACATTATTTTAAGTTCTAAATTATATCTTCTATGGCCAGAGAAATGATTCAGTAGATAAAGCTATTAATTCCCAAACAATTCAAGCTTAACAAACTGAATTTGATAGTTGGTACATGTATATTTGGGAGAAGACAATAGACTCCAAAATGCATACTCTGACCTCCATTATATAGTATATATATATATATATATATATATATATATATATATATCTTGTGGCACCAATGCTCCCACAATAATTAATAATAATAGTAATAATAATACACTTGAAAAATAAAAATGCAACACTGTGAGAGAAGTTATTTTCTCTGGTATTCACTAAATAGATTTTAAAATACAAAACATACTATGATTCCCCCATAACTTCACATTATAAAAGAAGGTTTCATGGAATCTATCAATATTCACAATATATATGTTCCTTAAGACCTAGCTTAGAACATTTCATTTTCATCCAAAAGATCTGAGTTAGATTCCCAGCACCCACACCAAGTGACTCATAACTACCTATAACTCCAGATAAAGGTAGTCTAAAACCCTCTTCTGGCCTCCATGCACACCTACACAAATGACATAAATTGACATACACACATTATCTCATATATACATATATATGAGAAAAATTAAAGGGAATAAAACAAAATTTTCCAAACTAATCCAAATGAAGACAGGATAAATATAAAGAAATTAGACTTGCATATGTGTGATTATGAAACCTCATAAATAAGATAAATTCCTGTCATATAAATTTAGAAAGCTATCTGTAAGTCCCTACATATTTATAAAATAATGTTACAGTAAATTGATAACCCTTTCATTGGAGAAAGTTAATTCTCTCACTCTCAAGACTAATGAAAACCCTGAAGGAATGAAAACATATGGACATTTGTGGAAATACACATTGTCCAGGCTTTGCAAAGCTTATTTCAAACCCACATTTCTGTACTCAGCAGTAACCTAACTGTCTTCAGTGCGCTATTCTATGCTATGTTCTTAGTATTGAGTCCAGTTCCAGGATAGAATGTAAAGAGCAATGAACATATGAAACTTGATCTTCTGGAGTCATTCCACTTGGTGCCTCAGCTGACAGCAAGCCCTGTCACAGCTGCCCACAGGCCACTGACCATAATTTATTTTAATACCTTCCTTGAATATTTAGGAAATATTCGATTGAGTGCCCTAATACCTTAGTTCTAGGGATCAGGTACTCTCTTCTAGCCCTTGTGAGCAACTTTTATGAGTCATATGTCTCCCCCACTCCCCCTCCATTGGTTCCAGGGATTGGATTCAAGTATTTAGGGCCCAGGGCTAAGTGTTCTTATCTATGGGCCATCTAGTTGTCCTCTATCCTTCACACGTGAGCTATAGGAGGTAAATTCCCAGTGCACACATATACGCTTGCTAAATACTTTCAAAACTAAAGAAATAAGAACAACAATGTATATAATAAATATATCAGGTTTTTATTTTAAAATTTATTTTATTTTGTGTGTATAGATATTTTGTGTACATGTATGTCTGTAATCCTGGTGTTAACAAGGGCCGGAAGAGAGTACCTGATCCCCTAGAACTAAGATTGTAGAAGGGAGTGAGCAACAAATGTGGCACAGAACCAAGTCCTCTGCAAAAGCAGCCGTGGATCTAACCACAGTCACAATTAACTATGTAACTTTTCTTCTTTATAAATTATAAATACAGCAATGAAATACATTTTTAATTAGGAGAACCAACGGGGGCTTTTTTTTTTTTTTTAGCTGGACCTTAATAGTCAGTCTCAGGAGGAGGAAGTAGCCAAATAAGGGACTAGATCTTGGTCATAGCTTTAGGAATGTATCTAAGGGTTTTTAGCAAGCCAGAGGGAATGAGGGAAAAGGGAAAGGTCTGCCAGAGCCATGTTTGCTAGGCCCTAGCTGCTCAGAGTCTTTGCAGAGACAAAGACAGAAATAGATTAGGACCTACCCTTTGACTCAGAGCATAAGGCACCTACTGACAAACCCAAGAAAGTGAATTTGATTCTTATCTGTCATTTACAAGTAGTCCTCTCCTTTCCCAAGGATGATCTGGCATGTATGCTCCCAACAGACACAACACCAGATAGGCCAAAAGACAGGCAGAAATATAGAAATAGATAAATGAGAAACATTTTATAAAATCATGATAAACAGATAAATGGGGCTAATGTTTTGTGTCTAGTAATCACTGCTTCCTTAGGGCAGTAACTGTGTTCTCCAGCTGTGTACTCTCAACAGTTTATTATTATTTCTGCCTGGAATTTCACAGTTAACACTTTTAAATTAATAAAGAGGTATTATAAATTGACATTCAAAATGAGCATTTACTTTACTTAGCTTTAATAATTAAGAAAGAGATGCTGGGTAAAAGCAAAGTTGAATTCCATTATAAGCTGATATGAAGCCCATTATTAGCAAGGGTATACAGCATTCATCAGAAGAAACAAAAAGCTTTACTAAAACTATGCCAGGAAAAAGTTAAATATTCAAATAATCAAACTTACTAGGCAAAGTAAGCATTTTTATTTCACTGTATCTCAAATCCTAATTGGTTTTTCACACATTAAATAGACAATTTAATTTAGATTACAGGTTGCTGTAATAGACTTTTATCTCTCTCAATGTATACACACTGTTCAAAACAGTTCAAAAACTGTTCGAGGACACTAGTTTGAGAAAATGGGAACCAATTTAGACAGTTCTCTACTTGTCAAACTCTTGGCACTAGGCTGCCCAGAGTCTATGAAGTGTTCTTTTGAAATTTTATTTTAAATGATGGTATATGGGTTAGGAGGGTCCCCAGTTATGTAGCATATTATTAAAAAGAATTCTTACAAATGAAAGGAAACTAGCAAAAGGTCACAGAAAGGTCATGTTCTTGACACTGGGGGAGGGGGGAAAAGATACACTTTGAATTGACCACTCAGTGTGTCTTTAAGAAAGAGATGTGGTGTCTCTGGGTTTCACTCTCCTCTTATAAAAGATCAAAACATTAGTTCCTATCCTTCCTGACTGAGGGAAAAACTAGAGAAAAATTTAAGGTTTCTAACACAGAGGAAGTTACTTAACACTTTTCATAAATTCTTAGTGAAGTGCTATCACAGAATCATCATCCTTGGTTCTGAGTTTTAGGTTTTTTGGCAGGTAAAGAGCTCTATAATTCCATTTTATGTATGTAATTAAATTATTCTCCAATTAAAGCCAAAGTACCAATATTAATGGAAGCCAATAGCTTGTAATTTAGTTCAGTAAAAATGATCACAAAGAAAATATTCTTCAAAATGTACATAAAATTATTCTTTTATTTGCATTTTTCCAATTTCTTTCCATAATTTCAAAATGCTGCTTTGTGGCATAGAAGTTATCTTCACAAGATAACATCCAGTGACATCTCCAGTAGGGAAGCATCTTCACACAGAAATGGGAACCAGTTTCATCCAAGCTTCAATGTCTAATTTCTGACCAGTCACATCTTGTTATAAAGAAATGACTTCCTCAGAACCAATACATACGATCCATGGTTAAAAATAATGAACAATTTAAGATGAACAACACAACAGAACCATATGGCTCCACAGAGACACCAGAGAAAGCCCTCAAAGACCCAAATGTATGTGTGGAGCAAAGGTCAGGTTGAACCACCAATCTTCTTTAGTGAGCCAGCTCATATCATCCCTCTGGGCTTTAAGTCTTCAATGATTAATGAGAACTCTCCCAGGGCAGGATGTGGTATAACTATATGTTTCTTAGTAAACAATAAGTGATTTAAAATGTTCCTCAAGCAAAGTTCCACCATGTTTTATACTCTACTAGAATTCTAATTATTATAAAACACAATAAAAAAATAATCTGAAGCCTGTAGCAAAGCAGAGAGATCTCAAGCTTTCTTGTTCTGACCTTTGCTGCCTCTGTGCTGGCCAAGCTAGATTGTTTTCCTTTTTTAAAAAACAAAAAACCAAAAACTACCGCTAGGACCTTTGAACTATCTGCTCCTTAGTCACTAATGCTCTTTCTCCAACATGGTACTTGGATCATGTCACAGATTAAGTCTATCCATAAAGAAATATCGCTTGGTCAGCCACAAGATTAAACATCTCAGTTTTTAGTTGCTGTGTGTTTTGTATAAATCTCAGTGAAAATAATGATGTGGTAAAAAAAAAAAAAAAAAAAAAAAAAAATTAACCGCTCAAAACTCCCTGGCAGTACTGTGAGCTTCGGTACCCACCCCAATGCTCTGGATGCTGAGTTAAAGACACACATGCACAGCCTTTATTTAACATGCCCTAAGCAGGATAATGGGTGGGACATCCCCTAACTGCACGTGGCCAATTCACACTCCTCTCCGATATTCCTCAGTTATTACTTACTAGAATCTATATTTTATCTTTGCTGCCCTAGACCTTGCTAGGCAGCCCTCCTGGGGCTGCTTCCCCACCCCCACCGCTGTGTTAGGACATATCAGCAGTGTCCCCCTCCTGCATCTTTCGTCTCCTACACCCTCCTCACAGCAGAATCTCTTCCACCTTTCTGTCCCTTCCCAGGAATCCTAAAAGTCTCGCCTCAGTCTCTTTGCCCAGACATTGGCCACTGGTAACTTTACTGACCAGTCAAATTACCAACTGGGGACAGGTTTCCTTTAGTTCTAACGTGTGGGACACTGTGAGCTTGTTTTTGGGTAACATAATTAGCATGAGAACACAAGCGCCTATAACTGACTTTTAAGAATTAAGGTTGGAGAATGACAGAGCTGCCTGTCCTCTCACGCCTCAAGGCCTCACACAGCTCATTAGCATCCAGTGATCCCAGAAACAAAAGAACTGGCACTGCTGTGAGAGTTTGCATCTGAAATCCCAGGTAACCGTTTCTCTTTAGCGTAACCATAATCCTTCAGATGCTTTTACAGAGCAATAAAAGGCAAAGATCTTTTCAACCCATGCCACAGTTTAACATCAACATACTTCATGCCATCCTACCATGCACACAGGAAATATTTTTTATAATCACAAAGCCTGGAAACTGTAGAAAGTCTTGTAGAAAGTCAAATTTGTTCAAGTAAATGTGACGTCAGTAGCCTTCATCGACTGACTGCTGAGTAAATGAACTTTCCAGCAGCAGAGCCCCCTCACAGAGACTATTTTCTTTTGTTATAAGATTTTAAAATGCTTGATACAGTTCTTGAATAACTGTTTGTAATAAATGTCACTTGAAATCTCATCCAATTCTTTTTTTCCACAACATAATATTTTATTAGTTATTTAGGAATTTTATACAATGTGCTCTGATCCCACTCAATACATGAAACTCATTTCCTTCATAGGATAGGACTTAAAATGGTATGTGAAACACACACACACACACACACACACACACACACACACGCATGAACGTACACACGTGGAACGTTCCAAGTTAAGGGTTGTATACAAGATGTTTCTCTTTTCTCCAACCTCTCAACTCTTGGGGACAGAAATAGGCTTTCTCTTTTAATTCTATAAGTCATTTTTTTTTCTTTTTTCCACAAGAGAAAGGGTCTCTCCATGTCACTAACAAAATCCATATTACATTAAATATATCTCAATTTCTGAGAAGGGTTTTGCTTTTTTATCTTGGACATCAGTGAAAGGGTAAGTGAAGGAAGAAAAATTCTATGCAAAAAACTAGCAGGTTTCATTCTATTTCAAATGGATTATGTGATACCACATGCCTCAGGAATATGTTCTTAAAATGTTTTATGCAATCCTTTCTTTATAAAGTCTATAATGTTCTTTCACTAATCATAGTATGCTCCCAAAATTATAAATGTTTGGAGAAGAAAAGAACCAGATTTCTAAGTCCACAAATCACAAAAGTAATTACAAAATATCATTAACAGTTTAAAGTATCTCCCTAATAAAATTGTCAAAGAAGAAAAGGATACCTTTAGTATCTTGTGGAACCACTGTATTTTTGAATCTCAAACATAATCCCTAGTAAATAAAACTGAACTGTTAAGAGGACCTCTCTTCTCACATAGTAAAGTTCTACTATGATGTAAAGCAGCCTAGTTGTTGTGGTACTTAAAGTTAAACCTGACCTAGAGGTTTGTACCTTCAGTGAGAATCTGAGACTCAAGTAACTCAAGCAGTGACACCTCAATAAAGAACAGGATGATGGTTCTTCAAAGCATGTTGAAGTAAAGCAAAGACAATCTGGAGACAATCCAACTTTCTTTGGCCCTGACTCCTCTCTTTCCTGATCATCATTTTTTTTCTTTTCCAAATGCTTTTCAATTCACAATATAAGCACAGAATTTTCTCTGTTTATAAAGACTGGCCAATTATAACTCTTTCTTTGCTTATTTAAGTTGGTTTAGTCTAAAGCTTATTTTTAAAAACAACTCCTTAGACAATTTTTGCATTCAGTAAATGTATTTTCAAACTCTCAAGACTTCATACTTCTGAAAGTAGCAAGTGTGGAAGAGTGGAAGGAGGATTGTAGAAGCCAGAGCTGTAAAGGACACCACAAGAACAGGGTCCACGGAATCAACTAACAAGAGCTCACAGAGGGTAAAGAGACAGAAACAACCATCAGGGAGCCTATGTGGGTCCTCAAGAGGTCCTCTGCAGATTACATATATATATATATACATAATATATATATAATATATATATAATATATATATATATATATCATGGTTGTGTAGCTTGACCTTTTTTTGGGGAACTCATAAGAGTGCAAGTGGGGGCTGTCTCTGACACTTTTGCCTGCCTTGGGACCCTTTCCCTCCTACTGGGTTGCCTCATCTAGGCTTGATATGATGGTTTGGGCCTAGTCCTATTATAACTTGTTGTGGTAGCTATTCCTGGTTATCACTTGACTATATCTAGAATGAACTACTATCCAGAATTGGAAGGCACACCTGTGATCCCGATCTTGAGTCATAGTGGCTATGAAAAGCTTAGGCGCAGGCAAGGTAGTACACGCCTTTAATCCCAGGAGACCAAGGCAAGTCCCAGATCCAGGAGTGTTGGTACACACCTTTAATCTGGGTCACACCTTCTGCTGGAGACCTATAAAAGGGAAAATTGGGGAAAAAAGGAAAAAGTTCTCCCCTTAAACCTCTTCCCTTTGGGGGAAGGCAACGCTAGCCGGTTTTTTTTCCCCCCAAATTTTTTTAGGGGGGAAAAAAAAAAAAAATTTTTTAAAGGGGGGAAAAAAAAGGGGGGGGGTTTTTTTTTTCCCCAAAAACCCAAAAGGGGAAAAGGGGGGAAAAAGGGGGGGGGGAAAGGGGGGGGGAAAGGGGGGGAGAAAGGGGGGGGGAGGAGAAAAGAGAAAGGGGGGGGAAAAAAAAGGGGGGGAAAAAAAAGGTTTAAAGGGAAAAGGGGAAAAAAAAAAGGGGGGGGGCCGGGGGGAAAAAATTTTTTTTTTGGGGGGGCCCCGGGGGGGGGGTTTTAAAAACCCCCTTTTTTTTTTAAAAAAAGGGGGGGGAAAAAAAAAGGGGGGGGGGTTTTTTTTGGGCTTAAAAAAAACCCCCCTTTGGGGGTTTGGGGGGAAATTTTTTAAAGGGGGGTTTTTTCCCGGGGTTTTTTTTAAAAAAATTTGGGGGGGGGTTTTAAAAAAAATTAGGAAAAAAAAGGGGGGGAAAGGGGGGGGGGAAAATTTTTAAAAAAAAAAAATTTTTTTTGGGGGAAAAATTTCCCCCCCGGGTTTTTTTTTAAAAACCCCCCCTTTTTCCCCAAAAAGGGGGAAAAAATTTTTAAAGGCCCAAAAAAAAAACTCTTTTTTCAAAAAAAACCTTTAAAAAAAATTTTTAAAAAAAAAAAAAAAAAATTTTTAAATTTTTTAAAAAAGGTTTTTTTTCCCCCCCGGGTTTTTTGGGGAAGGGGTTTTAATCCTTTTTTCCCCCAAAAAATTTAAAAAGGGGAAAAAAAAAGGGGGAAAAAGGGGGGGTTTTTTTCCCCCTTTTTTTGGGGGGAAAAAAATTTTTTTCCCGGAAAAAAAAATTTTCCGTTTGGGGGGAAAAAAACCTTTTAAAAAATAAAGGAAAAAAAGTTAAAACCCCCCAAAAAAAAAAAAAAATTTTTTAAAAAAAAGGGAAAAAAAAAGGGGAAAAAAAAAAAAATTTGGGTTTTTGGGGCAAATTATTTTAAAAAAAAAAATTTAAGGGGGTTTTTAAAAACCCAAAATGGGAAAAAAAAAGGGAAAAAAAAAAAAGGGGGGGGGGGGAAAAAGGGGGGAAATTTTTTTTTTTTGGGGTTTTTTTGGGGGGAAAGGGTTTGGGGGTTTTTTGGGGGGGGGGTTTTTTTTTTTTTTGGGGTTTTTTCAACCCCGGGTTTTTAAAAGGGTTTTTTTCCCCGGGGGGGGGGGGGTTTAAAAAGGAAATTAAAAAATTCAAAGGTTAAAAATTGGGGGAAAAAGGGGAAAAAAAAAGGGTTTTTTTTTAAAAAAAAATTTTTTTTCCCCCCCCGGGGGGGGGCCCGGGGGAATTTTTTAAAAAACCCCCCGGGCCCCCCAAAAAAAACCCCCCCGGGGGGGTTTTTTTAAAAGTTTCCCCGGGGTGGGAAAAAACCCCCAGTTAAAAACCCCAAAATTTTTTGGGAAAAGGGGAAGGGAAACCCAAAAAAAATTTTTTTTGGTTTTTTTTAAAAATTTTTTTAAAAAAAAAAAATTTTTTTTTGGGGGGGTTTTTAAAAAAGGAAATTTTTTTTGGGAAAAAATTTTCTTTTTAAATTTAAAAATTTTTAAAAAAAATTTTTTTTTCTAAAGGGGGGGGGGTTTAAAAAAAAAAAACCCCCCTTTTTTTTTTTAAAAAAAGGGGGAAAAAAAAAAAAGGTTTTTTTTTGGGGGGCCCTTAAGGGGGGGGCCCAAAAAAAAAATTTTTAAAAAAGGGGGGGAAAAAAAAAAATTTTTTTTTTTTGTTTCCTTTTTTTTTTTCCCCCCCCCAAAAGGGGGGAAAAAAGGGGAAAAAAATTTTTAAAATTTAAAAAAATTTAAATGAACCCCTTTTTTTAAATTAAAAACCTTTTTTTAAAAAAAAAAAAAAAAATTTTTTAAAAAAAAAATAAAATTTTTTTTGGGGGGGAACCCATCCCTTTCCCCGGGGGCCGGGGAAAAAAATTTTTTTTTTGGGGGGGGTAAAATTTTTTGGGAAAAAAAGGGGAAAAAAAATTTTTTCCCAAAAAAAAAAAAATTTTTGGGAAAAAAAAATTTAAAAAAAATTTTTTTAAAAAAAAGGAAAAAAAAACCCCCCCCTTTTTAAAAAAGGGGGGGCCCCAAAAAAAAAAAAATTTTTTTTTGGGAAAAAAAAAAAAATTTTTTTCCAAAAAATTTTAAAAAAAGGGGGGGAAAAAAATTTTTAAAAAAATTTTTTTTAAAAAATTTTTTTTGGAAAAAAAACCCAAAAAAACCCCCCCAAAAAAAAAAAAAAACCCCCAAACCCCCCCTTTTGGGGGAAAAAACCCAAAAAAAGGGCCAAAAAATTTTTTGGGGAAAAAAAAAAAAATTTTAAAAAGTAAAAAATTTTTTAAAGGGGGGAAGGGAAAAAAACCCCAAAAAAAGGGGTTTTTTTTTTCCCCCCCCAAAAAAAAAAACCCCCCAAAAAAAATTTTTTTTTTAAAAAAAAAAATTTAAAAAAAAAAAAAAAGTTGTTTTGGGGGGGGTTTGGGTTCCAAAAACCCCGGGGGGGGGGGGTTTTGGGGAAAAATTTTAACCCCCAAAAAAAAACCCCCCCAAAAAAAAACGTTCCCCAAAAAAAAAAACCCCCCAAAAAAATTTTAAAAAATTTTTTTTTTAAAAGGGAAAAAAAAAAAAAACCCCCCCCCCCTTTTTTTGTCAGAGGAAAGAAAATCGAACAGTTACCAAATGTTGCTTCCTGTGTGTCAAATTTTTTCCAGAAAGAGGAAATAAATCAACAGCAAAGGTTCATTGTCTTAAGTTCACAGTTCAATGTGCAGTGAGACAAAACCACAAACATGATATTTATTTTCAAGGGAAACTTTAAAATAGAAACAAAAGCATCTCCAAAATTATTCTATTTATTTGCTGTTTTACAAAATAATCATTGAAAGCAGGTCTCTCATGCTCATGTATATGGAGGATAAACATAGTAAAAAAAGGCCATCTTACCAAAAGTAATCAAAAGATTCAATGCAATCCACATCAAAATTACAACTCAATTCCTCACAGAGATAGAAAGAGCAATTCTCAAATTCAATTAGAATAACAAAAACCCAGGATATGGAAAACTATTCACAATAAAAGAACAATAAAACAATAAAAGAATTTCTGAGGAATCACCATCCCTGACCTCAAGCTGCACAGAGGTTTTTATCACAGAGCAATAGTGATAAAAACCACATGGTATTGGTACAGTGTCATACAGGTATATCAGTGAAATAGAATTTAAGGCCCAGAAATGAACCCACTACCTATAGTATCCTGATCTTTGACAAAGAAGCCAAAACTATCTAATGGAAAAAGACAGAACTTTCAACAAATGGTACTGGTTCAAATGGAGGACAACATGTAGAAGAATGCAAATTGACCCATTCTTACTTCCTTGTACAAAGCTCAAGTCCAAGTGGACCAAGAACTTTCACATAAAACCAGATACACTGAATCTAATAGAAGAGAAAGTGGGGAACAGCCTCATACACATCAGCACAGGGGAAAATTTCCTGAGCAGAACACCAATGGCTCAGGCTATAAGATCAACTACTGACAAATGGAACCACAAAATTGAAAAGCTTCTATAAGGCAAAGGACACTGACAACAGGACAAAACTTCAACTTACAGATTGGAGAAAGATATTTACCAACCCTAGATCTGGTACAACCACTCTGGAGATAAGTCAGGTGCTTCCTCAGAAAATTGGAAATAATTCTATCAGAGAATACAGCTATACCACTCTTAGGCATATACCCAAACATTGTTCTAATATATAACAAAGACACATGCTCCACTATGTTTATAGCAGCCTTATTTGTAATAGCCAGAAGCTGGAAACAACCCAGATGTCCCTCAATAGAAGAATGGATACAGAAAATGTGGTTCCTTTACACAATGGAGTACTACTCAGCTATTAAAAACAGTGACTTCATGAAATTTTCAAGCAAATGGATGGAACTAGAAAATATCACCTGAGTGAGGTAACCCAGATTCAAAAGAACACACATGATATGCTCTCACTGATAAGTGGATATTAGCCCAAAATCTCAGCATACCCATGATACAACTGGTAACCATATGAGGCTCCAGAAAAAAGAAGAACAAAGTGTGGATGCTTCTGTCCTACTTAGAAGGGGAACAAAATAATAATGGGAGGTAGAGGGAGGGAAGAACCTGGGAGGAGAGGGGAGGAGAAGGGAATGGGGAGGCAGGATCAGGTGTGGAAGGAGTAAAGGGAGAAGTACAGAGGGTCAGGAAATTAGATAGAGGTATGTAGCAGTGGGGATGAGAAACTGGGGATAGTCACTAGTAACTCCTACATTCCAGGGAAGCAAGAGGTTTCCAGGACCCAACACAGATGATTAGCCAAAATACCCAACAAAGGTGAGATAGAACCTATAGAGACCATATCCAGTGAATAAGTATGAACCCCCCCCCCCCCCAGTTGAGGCCAGTCATCCTTCTCAAAAATTTTAACCCAGAATTGTTCCTGTCTAAAAGAAATGCAGGGAAAAAGAGTGGAGCAGAAACTGAAGGAAAGGCCATCCAGAGACTGCCCCAACTAGAGACCCATACCATCTGCTGACACCAAATTCAGACACTATTGCTGATGCCAACAAGTGCTTGCTGAAAGGAGCCTGGTATAGCTGTCCTCTAAGAGGCTCTACCAGAGCCTGACCAATGCAGATGTGGATGCTTGCAGTCAACTGTTAGACTGAGCACAGGGACCCAAGTGGAGGAGTTAGGGGAAGGACTGAAGGAACTGGAGGGGATTGCAACCTCATAGGAAGAACAACAATATCAACTGACTTGACCCTCCCCCCAGAGCTCCCAGATAATAAACCACCAACCAAAGAGTGCACATGGGGAGACTAATGGATCCAGCTACATATGTAGCAAAGGATTGCCTTATCTGTCATCAATGGGAAGGGGAGCCCTTGGTCCTGTGGAGGCTCGATGCCACAGTGTAGGGGGATGCTAGGGCAGTGAGGCAGGAGTAGGTGGATGGGTGGGCAAGCACTCCATAGAAGCAGGGTTGATGGGGAATGAGATAGGGGTTTTGTGGAGGGAAAAATGGGAAGCAGGACAACCATTGAAATGTAAATAAATAAAATAACTATTAAAATAATCATTCAAGGCACTAGAAAATCAGAAATGACTATTATTGGAGAAATAGAGTTAAGGGCTTGGGAAAGTCATGAAGAACTCTTCTAGGAAAGGTAATACTTTATGTCTCAGAAAATTCTAATTTTTTTATCATATATAATCATTAAGATTCCTAAAGAAATCACAAAGGGAGACTACTCTAGAGATAGAAAACCTAAGAAAGAAATCAGGAGTCACAAAGGTAAGCATTACCAACAGAATACAAGAAATAGAAGAGGGAATCTCAGGTGCAGAAGATACCATAGAAAATATTGACACAACTGTCAAGGAAAACGAAAAATGCAAAAAACTCTTAACACAAAACATCCAGGAAATCCAGGACACAATGAGAAGACCAAAGCTAAGGATAATAGGTATAAAAGAGAGTGAAGATTCCCAACTTAAAGGGCCAGTAAATATCTTTAACAAAATCATAGAAGAAAACTTCCCTAACCTAAGGAATGAGATGCCCATAATCATACAAGAAGCCTACAGAACACCAAATAGACTAGACCAGAAAAGAAATACCCCCTGTCACATAATAATCAAAACACAAAATGCTCAAAACAAAGAAAGAATTTTAAAAGCAGTAAGGGAAAAAGGCCAAGTAACATATAAAGGCAGACCTATCAGAATTACACCAGACTTCTCACCAGAGACCATAAAAGCCAGAAGATCCTGGACAGAAGTCATACAGACCCTAAGAGAACACAATTGCAAGCCCAGGCTACTATACCCAGCAAAACTCTCTATTACCATAGATGGAGAAACCAAAATATTCCATGACAAAGCCAAATTTACACAATATCTTTATACAAACCCAGCACTACAAAGAATAATAACAGGAAAGACCCATTACAAGGAGAACAATCATACCCTAGAGAGAGCAAGAAAGTCATCCTCCTCCAACAAACTCAAAAGAAGATAGCCACACGAACAATGCCTCCACTATTAGCAAAAATAACAGGAAGCAACAGTCTCCTCTCCTTAATATCTCTTAATGTCAATGGACTCAATTCCCCAATAAAAAGACATAGACTAACAGACTGGATACGCAAACAGGATCCTACATTTTGCTGCATACAGGAAACCCACCTCAGTGACAAGGACAGACACTACCTTAGAGTAAAAGGCTGGAAAACAATTTTTCAAGCAAATGGTCCTAGGAGACAAGCTGTAGTAGCCATTCTAATATTGAATAAAATTGACTTTCAACTTAAAGATATAAAAAAGGATAAGGAAGGTCATTTCATATTTGTCAAAGGAAAAGTCAACCAACATGAACTCTCAATTCTGAACATCTATGCACCAAATGCAAGAGCACCGACTTTCATAAAAGAAACCTTACTAAAGCTCAAAGCACATATTGCACCCCACGCAATAATAGTGGGAGACTTCAATATCCCACTCTCAGCACTGGACAGATCAGGGAAACAGAAACTAGACAGAGGTACAGTGAAACTAACAGAAGTTTTAAACCAAATGGACTTAACAGATATCTATAGAACATTTCACCCAAAAGCAAAAGAATATACCTTTTTCTCTGCACCTCATGGTACCTTCTCCAAAATAGACCATATAATTGGTCACAAGACAGGCCTCAACAGATATAAAAAATCGAAATAATCCCATGCATCCTATCAGATCACCATGGTCTAAAGCTGGTCTTCAATAACAACAAAGACAATGGAAAGCCGACACTCACATGGAAACTGAACAATACTCTACTTGTTGATAATGGGGTCAGGGAAGAAATAAAGAAAGAAATTAAAGACTTTTTAGAATTTAATGAAAATGAAGACACATCATACCAAAACCTATGGAACACACTGAAGGCAGTGCTAAGAGGAAAACTCATAGCTCTAAGTGCAAACAAAAAGAAACTGGAGCGAGAACACACTAGCAGCTTGACAACACACCTGAAAGCTCTAGAACAAAAAGAAGCAAATACACCCAAGAGGAGTAGACAGCAGGAAATAATTAAACTCAGGGCTGAAAATCAACCAAATAGAAACAAAGAGAACTATACAAAGAATCAATAAAACCAGGAGCTGGTTCTTTGAGAAATTCAACAAAAATAGATAAACCCTTAGCCAGACTAATCAGAGGGCAGAGAGACAGTATCCAAATCAATAAAATCCAAACTGAAAAGGGTGACATAACAACAGAAACCGAGGAAATTCAACAAACCATCAGATCCTACTACAAAAGCCTATACTCAACAAAATTGGAAAATCTGGATGAAATGGACAATTTTCTAGATAAGTATCAGTTACCAATGTTAAATCAGGAGCAGATAAAACCATCTTAACAGTCCCATAACCGCAAAAGAAATAGAAGCAGTCATTAAAAGTCTCCCCACCAAAAAAGTCCAGGTCCAGATGGTTTTAGTGCAGAATTCTATCAAAACTTCAAGGAAGATCTAATACCAATTCTCTTCAAACTATTCCACAAAGTAGAAACAGAAGGAACATACCTAATTCATTCTATGAAGCCACAATTACGCTTATACCTAAACCACACAAAGATCCAACAAGAAAAGAGAACTTCAGACCAATCTCCCTTATGAATATCGATGCAAAAATACTAAATAAAATTCTCTCGAACCGAATCCAAGAACACATCAAAACACTTATCCATCATGATCAAGTGGGCTTTATCCCAGAAATGCAGGGTTGGTTCAATATACGGAAATCCATCAACGTAATCCACTATATAAATAAACTCAAAGAAAAAAAACCACCTGATCATATCTCTTGACACTGAGAAAGCATTTGACAAAATTCAACACCCCTTCATGATAAAAGTCTTGGAAAGATCAGGAATTCAAGGTTCATACCTAAACATGGTAAAAGCAATATACAGCAAGCCAGTAGCCAACATCAAACTAAATGGAGAGAGACTTGAAGCAATCCCATTAAAATCAGGGACTAGACAAGGCTGCCCACTCTCCCCCTACCTGTTCAATATAGTTCTGGAAGTCCTAGCCAGAGCAATTAGGCAACAGAAGGAGATCAAAGGGATACAAATTGGAAAGGAAGAAGTCAAAGTTTCACTATTTGCAGATGACATGATAGTATACTTAAGTGACCCCAAAACTTCCACCAGAGAGCTCCTAAACCTGATAAACAACTTTAGCAAAGTGGATGGGTATAAAATTAACTCAAACAAATCAGTAGCATTCCTCTACACAAAGGATTAACTGGCTGAGAAAGAAATTATGGAAACGACACCATTCACAATAGTCACAAACAGTATAAAATACCTTGGTGTGAATCTAACCAAGCAAGTAAAAGACCTGTATGACAAGAACTTCAACACCCTGAAGAAAGAAATTGAAGGAGATCTCAGAAGATGGAAAGATCTCCCATGCTCATGGATTGGAAGGATTAATATAGTAAAAATGACGATCTTGCCAAAAGCATTCTACAGATTTAATGCAATCCCCATCAAAATTCCCACTCAATTCCTTACAGAGATACAAAGAGTAATCTTAAAATTCATTTGGAATAACAAAAAACCCAGGATAGCGAAAACTACACTCAACAATAAAAGAACTTCTGGGGGAATCTCCATCCCCGATTTCAAGCTGTACTACAAAGCAATAGTGATAAAAAACAGCATGGTATTGGAACAGAGACAGTCAGGAGGATCAATGGAATAGAATAGAAGACCCAGAAATGAACCCCCATACCTATGCTCACTTGATCTTCGACAAAGGAGCTCAAACTATCCAGTGGAAAAAGACAGCATTTTCAACAAATGGTGCTGGTCCAGCTGGAGGTCAACATGTAGAAGAATGCAAATTGATCCGTACTTATCTCCTTGTACAAAGCTCAATTCCAAGTGGATCAAGGACCTCCACATAAAACCAGCTACACTGAAACTAATAGAAGAGAAAATAGGGAAAAGCCTTGATCACATGGGTACAGGGGAAAAGTTCCTGAACAGAACACCAATGGCATATGCTCTAAGATCAAGAATTGACAAATGGGATCTCATAAAACTGCAAAGCTTCTGTAAAGCAAAGGATACTGTCAATAGGATAAAGCAGGAACCAACAGATTGGGAAAAGATCTTCACCAACCCTACATCTGATAGAGGGCTAATATCCAAGGTATACAATGAACTGAAGAAACTAGATTCCAGACCATCAAATAACCCTATTAAAAAATGTGGTAGAGAGCTGAATAAAGAATTCTCAACTGAGGAAACTCGAATTGTTGAGAAGCATCTAAAGAAGTGTTCAGCATCCCTAGTCATCAGGGAAATGCAAATGAAAACAACACTGAGATTCCACCTCACACCAGTCAGAATGGCTAAGATCCAAAACACAGGTGACAGCAGATGTTGGCGAGGATATGGAGAAAGAGGAACACTCCTCCATTGTTGGTGGGATTGCAAGCTGGTACAACCACTATGGAAAGCAGTCTGGCGATACCTCAGAAAACTGAACATAGTGTTACCTGAGGACCCAACTATACCCCTCCTGGGCATATACCCAGAAGATATTTCAACATGCAACAGGGCCACATGCTCCACTATGTTCATTGCGGCCTTATTTATAATAGCCAGAAGCTGGGAAGAACCCAGATGTCCTTCAACAGAAGAATGGATACAGAAAATGTGGTACATTTGCACAATGGAGTACTACTCAGCTATTAAAAACAATGAGCTCATGAAATTCTTAGGCAAATGGATGGAGCTAGAAAATATCATCCTGAGTGAGATGACCCAATCACAAAGAACACACGTGGTATGCACTCACTGATAAGCGGATATTAGCCCAAAAGCACACAATACCTAAGACGCAACGCATAAACCTAATGAAACTCAAGAAGAAGGAGGAAGACCAAAGTGAAGGTGCTTTTGTCCTTTTTAGAATGAGTATCAAAAGATTCAACCAGAGCTCCCAGGATCTAAACCTCCAGCCTGAGAACAGACAGGGGCAAGTTGTCCTCTGAGAGGCTCTAATCATCAGCTGACTCAGACAGATACAGACATCCAGAGCCAAACAGTGGATGGAGCTTGAGGACTCTTATAGAAGAATAGGCGGAAGGATTGTGGGCCCTAAGGAGATAGGAACTGCACAGGAAGATCAACAGAGTAAATCAACCTGAACCCTTGGAGCTCTCAGAGACTGAATCACCAACCGTGGAGCATACCTAGTCTGCACAGATCTAGCTCCATGGGCTGGTCCTAGGCCTCCCTGCACATATGTTGCAAATGTGCAGCTTGGTTTTCATGTATGTCTCAAACATCTGCAGTGGGGGCTATCCCAAAACCTGCAGCCTGTATATGGCGTATGGTCTTCTAGCTGGGTGCCTCATCTGGCCTCAATGGGAGAGGAAGCACCTAGCCTCTCAGAGACTTAAAGTGGCAGGGTGGGGGATACAGGAGGAGGGTATACTCAGAAAAGAAGAGATGGGGAAGGATTGTGGGAGGGGGGTGACTGGGACGGGTTATAAAGTGAATAAGCAAAAAAAATAAAATTAAAAAAGAAAAGAAAAAAAAGAAAATCAAGATTCATACTTACTATTTTCATTTTTGTAGACTTTTTTTATCAAAACATTTTTATTTCAAAATCCTACATTTTTTTATTTCTATTCCAGGGATCACTTGGAGTTTTCAGGTATAGAGACCTAAGGACAACATGTATGAGTTGTTCCTCTCTCTCTACTACATTGGTCCCAGGTATCACACTCACAGTTTTGGCAGCAAATGCTTTCACCTGATGATCTTATCATCAAAATAATTCTTAATGGTAATAAAATATAGCATCCTGCTGAAATGCTTGGTAGTTAATTGCTCTTATGTGCAAATACTTGGAAATACATATATGAACAAATAGATTCTTAGATGATGTGTGTGATATGTTTAGAGGTGCTAATAACCATATCTAACAGCAGATGTACTTCTTTTGGCAGCAATAATTCTTTCAACTTTTCTGTACATATGGTATTTTCATAACAAAATGTTAGTAGGAAAAAAAAGAAGAATAGAGTAGTACTCTGTAGCTATTTCCCCTTAGATAAAATACGGGAGTAAAGCTAATTAAGACACAGTATATTGTATAGGGAGATGTATTTCCTCCTGAAGGAAAGACCCTTAAAATTCAGAAAGGAAACATCCCTATAGATTTTTGAAGTTCTTAAAATTGACCAAATTTAAAAGATCATGCCCTGTACAAGCAGACATAAGCAGACATTCACAGACCACAGGAGTTGTTTAGAAGGTACTCAAACTACTTGAGTTGCCCCAAAAATATGCCCTCTAACCTGTTGAGCAGATTGTAATACATGCCAGGTTTCCAGCCTTTATGAGCTCTCAGGTATGCATTTTGTTAATGCAGCTGTCAATGAGTCATGTTGGTTTCTATAATTAATCCCTCAACCATACTCTTGTTGGCAACCCCAATAAAACTCATTGGATCACATTGTTGTATTTTGTTGGCATCTGTACTGTGATCTGTCCTCAGGTCTCTTTCTTGAGTGAATAGACATTTGTTCTCATCTCCCTATGAATGGTGTCACACATCTATATGTAAGAATTGGATCAATAAGTGGTACGAAATAAGTAGGATTAAAATATAGATGAGTCAGGTTGTATTGATCCCTTTATATTTCACTTTATTTCAAAACAATGAGAAACCATTGAAGGTCTCTGAATAAAAGCAGTTAAAGAGCTTTTCAATTGCCTATCCAACCTGAGCATGCAGAACAGTTAACCAGGAAAAACTAGAAGAACCAGGAAATGTACTGTGATGGTATAAGAAAGATGATGAGGAAGGCTTAGATGACGGAGTAGTCATAGCATAAAGATAGATGGTAGAATTTTGTATTTACTCAGGAACCCAGCCAACAGACTTTGTTGGTATATTTTCCAACAGTACTTCTGTTAGTTTCTATAGTTTAAGAAAAAATGGTAGCCTGCACTATTCCCATCTTAGCAAAACCAAGACCTCTATTTTTATTCATCACAAAACATTTTCAGTTTTTCACTTGATGTTAACCACACTGCTTTCTGAAGCTAGTGACCTTTTTTTCATCCAATGACTATTGATCTCAGTTACTTGTGGTTGTGGAAGTGAGGGTCCTATTTCTCCTATTTTCTGTTCACCACTGGCTGCTTTCAGTTCCTGGAGAACTTTCAGCTCTTCATCAATGGGCTTTGCACAAAGGACGTTACCAACTTGGAGCCCATTTCTTCAAAGCTAGTAAGAGAATTTTCTCTCTTCAGAAAGAACTACTTGTGACTTTTAAGAACTCTTACCTAATTAAATCAGGGTCTCCTTAAATAATCTCAAATTAATTGACTTAAAACAAAATGATGTAGAATATTAATTATCTGAAATATCTCTTACTTACAATGATATGACCTCATTACAGGACTAATAACTGATCATACCTGCAGGTCTTCCCCATACTCAAGGAAGTGGACTGAATAAGGCAAATATTAGAGGATAGAAATCTTAATGATCATCTTAGTCTCCTTCCTACCTACTATACAACAAATTCTCATCTATTTTCCTATTTAATGGGTTTCATCTTTTGGATGAAATTGTCACAAATAAGAACTGCTTTGGACATTAAAGGGTATAACTTTATACGGCCGTACATTACGTGCCATGTGTAAACAACCGCAAGAATTTCTACACCAGTTCAGTCTAAGTTCATAAATGCCTGAATCTTACTGAGCTTCATCCACGCCTCCATGAAGGTTATCATTGTTTTCTGCCTGCGAGAACAGATTTACATTATCAATGATAATTTTCTTCATTCTGATGAAAATAAAAACATCTATATTGTAATTTTTGTTATTTGATAGTTTCATACATTTATATAATGAATTTGAGCTGTTTCCAAGCCCTGTGCCCATCTCTATCACCTTATCTTCCACTTGAGTCCTTCCTTTCAAGAATTTTCCCTCATCTTTTCACATCTTCTTGAGGTATATGACACATTGGTTATTTACTGGATCAAGAGCAACTTACCAGTGGTTCCAGCATTAGAGAAGTTGACACTTCACACTACAATAACCTGAATGTACTCAATTTCTCCTCATTGTAGTTCTAATTTATTTTTTCAATGACTGACAAACTTGAGCATATTTTCACATTTTTTCATAGAAAATTACAATTTTCGTGATGTAGCCTTCAAGTCTTAATCGATATGACTATGGAAGGGTAAATTCAGACAGTACTGGAACCAGAGAAAGGGTCACAATGGCTTCATCCTGCTTTGTCACCCTTATTTTCTGTTGCTCCCACCTGCCAGTGAAATCTTTGAAGAAGTGTTTTCTATTAAACATATGTACTCCAAGACTACTTAAAAGATATATATTTTGGGGGAAAGCTCCTCTTCTTTTCATAATGTATGTGATTCCTTGGCTCAAGAAAATCTTTCAATACCTCAGCTGTTCACTAAGGTGTGATGATAGAACAGTGATTGCCAAGATGAAGGTAACACTCCATAGATTCATAAGACCAAGGAAGACACTCAACAGGTTCACAGAGGTAGAGAGCTCTGAGCTATGCTGCTTGGAGTCCTATTTTAGTTATGCTGTTTCCAGTTGTTTGCTATTGAGGAAATTACATAACATATTGGGTATGAGTTTCCTCATATGTTAAACCATAATACTAGAATATTCTTCATAGCATTGTATAACAAATAAAGAATATAGTAACTTTTACCTATGATCCACTCCACTCAGAGGAATAGAAATTTAAATGAAGTTAATAGTGTATCCCAAGTATGGTATAAATCAAAAAGGAAATTGTGATTCATTTGAGTAAATGAAGAATGACATATGTATATGATAATGATTAGATAGATAGATAGATAGATAGATAGATAGATAGATAGATGATAGACAGACAGACAGATAGATAGATAGATAGATAGATAGATAGATAGATAGATAGATAGATGATAGATGATAGACAGACAGACAGACAAACAGATAGATAGATACATGTATATGCATAAGCATGTGCATATGTATGTGTATATGTATTACCCTGCACTTACAGGGAAGAAAAGAAAAAACTTAATTTCATATTCATTCTCAACTTGCCAGTGCATGATAAGCAATTGATTTGGAGATATCCCTGAGATTTCATATAAGAAAACACAAACAACAGCTGCTGAGCTGCTGGGCATGTGCTGTCAGGTTTCATAAATATGCTCTGTAATCTTACAAACATATGTATTTAGTTTTATAATTTCTGTCATATAGCAAACAATTGGAAAGATGAGTGGATTTAAGCAAATTATTTTGTCTTCACTAAGAGTCACTTAGGGATTGGTTATTCTAGGCTGGGGTTAATAGGGAACCTCTGTACCCATGTCCCTCTTTCCCTTTTTCTTCCTAGAAATAAAAGGCTCATTTATGTGATTTTCCCACTGAAAGAAAAGACATGGAATCTCATATAAAGATATTTTGAACACAGACCATATATGCACTCTTTGAAACCAAGGTTGTTTATAATAACTGAAAGACATCATGCAGAACTCACAGTCAAGGGAAAGGAATAAACTGTATCCATCTTGTGGAAAAAGTTCTAATAAATATGACAAATAGATTAAGTAGAAGGAGACATGAATATTGTAGTTGAGATAGATGGAAGAAGAAAAATAATGTATCTAATAAAACTTGTTTTGTGTTCTTTAATTTTCTTCAATAGAAGAAATAATGCATAAGACATTAAAATACATAACATACAGATAGAGTGTAGAGTTAAAGGTTTAAGCAGGTATGGAGGTAGAGGTAAGGGGTGAGGGCATGAGGGATAAGCAAAACTAAGGATGTATGATAAAACACTGTAGAAACCCACTAATTTATGAGCTAATTGGAAGACATGAATTCAAAACACAGAAGATATTTTGAACACAGATATCCTACAGAGGTGGATAATGATTACTCTAAAAGTCATGAGTTCTTAAATGAAAATCTCAGTGTGGGAATTCTTCCTACATGGCTCAGAGGCCTCACAGAAGCTCTGAGATAACATGTGCCATGGCCATTGCTCTTGATTACCTAGCAGAACCACACAGTAAGAGCCTGTCACTGAAGATACAGACATTCTGGTTACAGACTAGAGAAATTAAACTGGAACTGACCTGAGAATTTCCTCCCTGCTGAACAGTATTTACAGAGCTAGGAAGTGTTACGCAGGTCATTTTTTAAAAAGGATATCAGTCGAAACTTTCATACAAACTGCAATGTACAAAAATGACCTCCCAGTAAGATCTGCTGCAATAATGTCATGAAGGTAATAGTTGTAACCAATTACTTTTGAATTGGACATGAAGCTTGATCTACAGGAAAGAATTATTGCCTGATACTGTAAATCTGTTTGAAAACTCATGACTTGAGAAGTCACAGGCCCAGGGTGGATTGTTGTGCTGCTAAATGACCTGTCAAACTATCTTCAAAATGTTTATCATTATACCCATAGTTTAATGCTGCCTTCAACCTTGGCCATAAAAGCTTCTCTCTTCAATATCAGCAATTAATGTAGAGGCTTATAACTAAGCTATCCTATTACTACCCCAAACTCAGGTTCAGGAAATATCCCAGGAAAAGAGTGCAAAGAATTCAAGAGCTGGAATGTATGGAGGACTGCTATGAGATTCTGTCTTCTCGACTCCATGTATCTATGGTGACCAGCAAAACCAAGATCAGATCGACAAAGTCAGTCAATATTCCATGAGGAAGCACTGTTGGATTCTGAAACTTATTAACAAAACAAAAAATAAGATATAAAGGGGAAGGGGACATGTTGGTTGTTCCAGATTGTGGGGGGGGGTGCGGAGGGATTAGAGTCATATATGATCAAGATGAATTGCTTATGTGTATAACATTGCCAAAGAATAAAAGATATTATATATTTAAGAAAAATGCTCTGATTTGGCAAAGACTACAGAGCAGCATGCAGCATACCTGCTCACATGAGGATTTACATGTAATCATAAAAGGACTTCTAAATAACAGGGACAAATTAAAGAAATAGACATATAACACAAAAAAACAGAACTTGGTGTATACACAAGATA
Organism: Mastomys natalensis; assembly: GCA_021653895.1. NCBI lineage: Eukaryota > Metazoa > Chordata > Mammalia > Rodentia > Muridae > Mastomys > Mastomys natalensis. The sequence continues at coordinate 3,914,702 of JAJTUV010000327.1, read as the reverse complement.
GAAGTATTATTTTCTTTGAAAGTAAATTTCCTTTAAATGGCATTTTCATATTGCACTTGGCATTTAAAAAAAAATGTCACTTTTACAACCCCAGTTAAAGTTCTATTTCTTTATGATTATTGGGCAGGTGAGTATCTCAGAGTTTGATGATGCCCTTCTGTGCCCTTTGCTAGCATAAAAGACTCTTTCTAAAATGTATTTTAATTCTATATTCTGCTACTTCCTTACTACAGACTTGTTTTCCCTTGTCTGTGTAAGGAAATCTAATCAAGTGTAGTGGCTGAATTGTGTATTGTATCTTCAATCTTAAAACTTATAATTTTTTGGTTCCTTTCGTTAGAAAAGAATGGATTTTTTATCATTTTTTCAGACTTCTGTATTTACTCTGTGGTGTTCAGGACTTTTCAGGGCTGCACCTGAAGCCATGGAATGAAATGACATTCACTAGGATAGATAGGTCATCTGTCATATAGCAATATATAATCTACACAATATTATTACCTGCACTTGGGTTCACAAAAACTTTGCCTAACTTTCCCATAAACTGAAAAAATTAGAGAACAGAAATTGGCAAATGAAACTAAAGTTATTCCATGTTATAGAACTATTATTTCAAAGTACATTCTTGTAGTCGAGAAATATTTTGGTAAGTGAAAAGAGCAACCCTTGCCAGCTAAGAAACCACTTAACCAAAGGAAGACACTGAGAGAGGATGGGAAAAGAAACTATAGAACCACTGAAAAATAATTTATAAAGTCCCTGTTATAAGATTTATTTGTATATCAATAATTAACTTGAAATCAAATTTATTTAATTTACAGTTGAAGCACACCAGAGTGCTGGGATACATTAAATGCAATAGGAAGAAAATGAAATAAAGAACAGAAAATTCTCCTCATTTCATATATCTACACACTTACATTATTCCCAGATCCAAGGGCTCTGCCATGGTGGGAATGACTAAAATATCTACTTAGTATCATCATTCTACGCACATGATTCTCTTACAGACCTAAAATGATGTGCTCCTTGGTGGTAAGTGGATTTCTATTGGAGATCATTTGGACAAAACAGGCACATCTTTTCATCACTACTTTCTATGTACCAAAGGCACAGCAACACTCACTCAAGTACCACAGAGGCCAAGGTTTACCTAGGCTTGATAGACTGTATCAGACACTGGCATAAAGTGGAAATTTCTGGTTTCTTTGGAGACTCTGTTAGGTTATAAGGATGCTTTGCTGTAACATATAGGTGAAAGGACACATGGTATCTAGAAGGATATGAATATGACCCTACAGACAGTGGGAAGTTGAGCATTGGTTTGCTTTGCTCCACCTCACTAGTCTTTTGCTGAGAATATATATGTACTATTTCACCTTACATTGCATTGCTGTGCTTCACTTGTGTTGACCTCACAGAGAGAAACTCACCAAACAACTTCTTGTGAGGTCTGTGGCTTCTCGTCACTCCTATGGATTCGATGAGTTGATAAGCCTCACAGTTTCTTCTGGGTTGAACTGCCCTTGCTGAGTCGAATGCAGCTCCTCATTTGTTTGATCTTTGATAGTGGACTGGAATAAGAACAATGAAGTTTAGAATCCTCTCAAAGAACTATTTCTAAATTGCTCCACTTCCTCTGTATCCTAACAATTTTTTTCCACTTCTTCTGGTGGACTGTGGGCTAGAGGGGAGGTTGAACCTTTATTAAAGTAGGCTGTGAAAAATGTGTGTCTATACTGACAAGTACCTTTTATACTATAACACTGTAGCAGCAACCGCTGTAGTGGGAGATATTTAAATCTCCAGCCAAATATGACTGGTCAATGAAAACATAACTCAGAATTATGAATATATTCTGTAAGCCTAGATTGTCAGATACCCCTACACTACTCTGTTCCCCAGCTATGAGACCCTTATAACTTGAGGATTTTCCAGACTCTGTGTCTGTCCTTCTACCTCCTGCTTCCCAGTCATCCTTTCCTTCATTGTATTCCTCCTCCATTGTCTTCCTCCAGTCCTCCTCTCTGCTCTCTTCTACCAATCTTTATTTCTCCACCTCCCCTTCTTCTGCCCAATCACTGGCTCCAGCCTTTATTTTGCAAATTAAGATGGACAGAAGGTTCACTAGAATTCACCTGTGTAATGACTCACACATCCTCTGCAGTCCTTGACAGGAAAGGGGAATTAGTATCAAAATACAAGGCCAGGGCTATCTACAACAAACCTCTATTGTATTTTCAGTACAACCTGATTACTCAGCTCTTATACTATAAAGCTTTGGCCAAGGGCTTTTTATGTTAATTGATTTAATCCTCACAAAGGAATTCTGATATTTATTTCAGTTTGGAGATTGCAAGAAACTCAAAATAATGATAATTTGACCATCAATGAACAGAAATACTCAATTAGAGGACAATTCTTTAAATATAGGAATTATTATTTACAGAATGGCAGCAAACTTGGTCAAGACAAAAAGTCCATGGAAAACTGGAAACCCCCTCAATTATAAAATCCACAATCTTCATTGCCTTTAAACATAATTTGATAAAGACTTCTGGAGGAGATTACAGATCAATATAATTTGTGTTTATGTAATATTTAAAAGTTTTATCATTTTTATAAACACATCCAAATAATATTACATATCTTGAAGATGTTGTGTTAGTTCATTTCTCATCTATTATGCATTTTCTCTTCTTCCTTGGCCTATGTCAGCTACTCTTTGCCCCAAATGTCAGTTTCACATGACACATCCCCATGCTTTCCAGAGAATGTGTCTGTATAATTGATATGCATAGTACTGAGTGTATTCAGCCACTATGTGAAATATCACCACTGACTGGCTTATAAACACTAGAATCTTACATCTTGCTGATGTTTGATCTATGCTTCCTTTCTGACTCACGGAGTCCTCATTCTGTGTTTTATAGCAACAGATGATGAGAGGTCTTCCTCGAATGTTTTTATACAAACTCTTCTGTCATCCTTGAGCTTTCCCTCAGGACCTAATCCCATCGCAAATCCCCACCTCCCCATCCCTTCACCATAGAAATGAAAGTTTCAACACACACAATCTCAGGTCATGAACATCCAGACTATAACTGTGTACATGTGCATAATTTTCAGAATTTGTTCATTATTTCATATTTAAGGCATTTTTATGTGAATTCACTTAGACTACTTGTTAAAGGAAGGACCTTTTTCATATTGGCCATTTATTCATTTACTAATTATCTCAACAATTTGAACCAATTTCTTTATGGAATTGGTAGATCCTTTCTTGTGATTTCCAAATGATTTCGGAAAGATATGCTTTTTGGTTACTATAGAATTACTTATTAAGTATAATGTTTTCCATAGGAAGTGAAAATTTATGTTAGGGCATTTCTTTTTTTATTGGTTATTTTATTTATTTACATTTCAAATGTCCCCCTTTCTGGTTTCCCCTCTGCAAAACCCCTATCCCATCCCCCTATCCCCTGCTTCTATGAGGATGCTCGACTACCCATTCACACCTCCCTCCTCTACCATCCCCTTATGCAGGGGCCTCAAGCCTCCACAGGACCAAGGGACTTGCCTCCAATTGATGCCAGAAAAGGCAGTCCTCTGCTACATATATATTTGGAGCCATGAATCCCTCCGTGTATATTCTGGTCGGTGGTTTATTCCGTAGGAGTGCTGAGAAATCTAGTTTGTTCATATTGTTCTTCTATGGGGATGCAATCCCCTCCGGCTCCTTTATTCCTTCCCTAAGTCTCCCAATGAGGTTCCCAGGATTAGTCCAGCGACTGACTGAGTGTCTGAATCTGTATTAGGTAGGTGCTGACAGAGCCTCCCAGGAACAGCTGTACCAGATCCTGTCAATAAGTGCTTCTTGGCATCAGCAACAGTGTCATGGTTTGGTGTCTGCAGACAGGATGGATCCCTAGGTGGGGCAGTCTCTGGAAGACTTTTCCTTCAGTCTCAGCTCCATTTTTGTCCTGCATTTCTTTTAGACAAAACAATTCTGAGTTAAAAATCTTAAGATGGATGGGTGACCTCATCCCTCAACTGGTGGCTGTGTCTATCTACAGAAGTGGTCTCTACAGGTTCTTTCTTCCTTTTGTTCTATATTTTGGCTAATGTCAACTGCATTCGGTCCTAAGAACCTTTTGCTTCCTTGGCATGTAGGAATTTCTAGTGATACCCCTGTTCCCCATCCCCCACTGCCTATATATATATTCATTTTCCTGACCCTCTGTACTTCTCTTCTGTCTCTTCCCATACTTGATCCTGCCCCCTCATTTTTACCTCCCCTCCTCTTCTCCTAGATCACTCCCTACCTCTAACTCCCATGATTATTTTGTTTCTCCTTCTGAGTAGGATTAAAGCACCCACACTTTGGTTTTTCTTCTTGCTAAGCTTCGTGTGGTCTTCATGTGTCCTTGTTATATTTTGGAGCAACTTTTGGGTATATGCCCAGGAGTGGTACAGTTGGGTCTTATGGCAGTACTATTTCCAGTTTTCTGAGGCACCACGAGATTGTTTTATAAAGTGGCTTTAATAGCTTGCAATCCCACCAGCAATAGAGGAGTGCTCCTTTTCCTCTACATCCTCTCCAGCATCTGCTGTCATCTGAATTTTTGATCTTAGCCATTCTGATTGGTGTGAGGTGGAATCTCACAGTCATTTTGATTTGTATTACCCTGGTGACGAGGGATATTGAACATTAATTTAGGTGCTTCTTGGACCTTCAAGATTCTTCAGTTATGAATTCTTTATTAAGTTCTATACCCCATTTTTAATAGGGATATTTGGTTCTCTGGAGTCTACCTTCTTGAGTTCTTTGTATATTTTGGATATTAACCCTCTATCACATGTAGGGTTGGTAAAGATCTTTTCCCAATATGTAGGTTGCCGTTTTGTCCTATTGACAGTGTCTTGTGCCTTATAGAAGCTCTTCAATTTTATGAGATCCCATTTGTCAACAGTTGATCTGAAAGCATGAGCCATTGATACTCCTGTGCTGATGTGTTCTGTGATCTTTCGCATTATCTCTGCTATTAATTTCAGTGTATCTGGTTTTATGTGGAGGTCCTTGATCCACTTAGACTTGAGCTTTGTACAAGTAGATAAGAATGGATCAATTTGAATTCTTCTACATGCTGACTACCAGTTGAACCAGCACCATTTGTTGAAAATGCTGTCTTTTTTCCACTGGATGGTTTTAGCTCCTTTGTCAAAGATCAGGATACTATAGGTGTGGGATCATTTCTGGGTCTTCAACTCTATTCCATTGATATACCTGTCTGTGTCTGTACCAATACCATGCAGTTTTTATCAGTATTGTTCTGTAGTCAAGGATGGTGATTCCCCCAGAAATTCTCTTTTTGTTGAGAATAGTTTTTGCTATAATATTTTATTATTCAAGATGAATTTGAGAATTGCTCTTTCTATCTCTGTGGATAATTGAGTTGATTTATTGAAAAATTTTGAAGTACTTACTTTTAAATGGGATGTCTTTGTCAAGCCTCTCCTACTGAGGCTTATGGTGATCCCAGGATGTGGAAAATTGTAAGAGTCAGAGATAATGGTGGATACCAGATGCAACAGGATTGATATACGTGTGAATTCACAGAGCCTGTGGCAGCACACATAGGCCTGCAGGGGTTCAAGCCAGAGGGGGTTCAAGAACTGAGAATGAGAAGCAGACACAAAGTCCAGGTCTAACCAAGGGAAGCTACTTACAATTGATATCCACTGGCAAAAGGAAAATCTGTTTTCTGCAATGGAGTGTCACTGGCTATATCATTCACACTCCAACACAGTCCCCATGCTCAGAAGTAGGTGACCAACATGAAACACATATGTAAATGCCTATTAAATAACAAAATAATTTGGTATGTAGACTAAATATCTTATTTTACTCATGAAATATATCTTTAAAACAAGTCCCAATTGATGTGCCTTTCCCGATGTCCATCATGGAAAATCAAATACAGGCTTGAAATCATGTGAGCACATGGACTTTAAATAAGGTGATTATTCAGCCATGAACCCAGAATCTGGTGCTATTTCTATGGATCACCATTTCTTACTTTGGACACTACTTGAGGGCTCTCCAACAGGCCCAAGCTACCTTGTCTCTTTGTGATGCATAATAAAGGATTTCTTTGTGTTGAAACTGGTATTCTGTGCATAATTTGGGGTACAGAAGGGAGCACCTCACAGTGCACAAGTCTCTTTTCTACTTGTTTTTCTTAAAATTCTTTTCAACTGTCAATAAGACAAAATGGCAACCAACAGATTGGGAAAAGATCTTTACCAATCCCACATCTGATAGAGGACTAATATCCAATATATACAAAGAACTCAAGAAATTAGGCTCTAGACAACCAAATAACCTTATTAAAAAATGGGGTATGGAGCTAAACAAAGAATTCTCAACTGAGGAAATACACTCTATTGGTGAAACTACTGTGGGACTGGGTGGGAAAAAAAGAGATCAAAGGGTAAGAAAGATGGATAACAAAATATAATAGGGCAGTTCCTCAGAAAATTGGACATAACACTACCTGAGGACCCAGCTATACCACTCCTGGTCATATACCCAGAAGATGCTCTAACATATAACAAGGACATATGTTCCACTATGTTCATAGCGGCTTTATTTATAATAGCCAGAAACTGGAAAGAACCCAGATGCCCTTCAACAGAGGAATGGATACAAAAAATGTGGTACATTTACACAATGGAATATTATTCAGCTATTAAAAACAATGAATTCGATAAATTCTTATATAAATGGATGGAACTAGAAAATATCATCCTGAGTGAGGTAACCCAATTACAAAAGAACATACATGGTATTCACTCACTGATTATTGGACTTTAGCCCAGAAGCTTGAAACACCCAAGATTCAACTCACAGACACATAAAGCTCATGAAGAATGAAGACCAAGTCGGGGGGGGGCTACAGTCCCTCTTAGAAGAAGTAACAAAATACTCAAGGGAGCAAATATGGATGCAAAGTGCAGGACAGAAACTGAAGGAGGGGCCGTCTGCAGACCATTCCACCTGGGTATCCATCCCATGTGCAGTTACCAAAGATAGATGCTGACGTGGGTGTCAGGAGGTGCATGTTGACAGGAGCCTAACATAACTGTCTCCTTAGAGGTCTGCAAGAGCCTGACATATTCAGAGGCAGATGCTCACAGCAAACCATTAAACTGATCATGGGGTTCCCAACAGAGAAGATAGAGTGAAGACTGAAGGAGTAGAAAGAGTACGGGACCCCATGAAGAGAGCAATAATACCAACCAACCAGAGCCCCAGGGTCTAAACCACCAGCCTGGGAGCACTTAGGGAGGGACCCATGGCTCCAGCTATATATGCAAGGGAACTATATATAAGTGGGAGAAGAGATTCTTGGTCCCATGAAGGCTGGACATCGTGGGGGAGTTATTCGAGGATGGGGAGGTGAGGTATGGGGGAGGGTGGGTGTGGGTACACATCATAGAGGCAGGAGGAGGAGGGAAGGGATAGGGTGTTCCTGGGAGTGAGGGGAGAAAGGGAGTAAGGGGAAAACACCTGAAATGTAAATAAAAGTTCCAATAAAAAAAAAAAAAGAAATGTACTTATGTATAATATAGAACATCCTTTCAATGAGTATATATTTAATTCTTACTTTTGTATTTAAACATTTTTGAACATTTTATTTTCTTAATAAGAAATCAATAGATAAATACAATTATTTTTAATGTAAATTAACAAAATATGATAATTTTCAAGTTGTAAATTAGCCTGTCATGACAAATATCACTTCTGCTCCAATAAGTTTAAATGCTAAACTGAAAGTGTAAAATATCACCTTTCTTCCTTGAAGAATAACAGGGTTATTGGTCCCACATCCACTCCACCACAGGTCATGGATGCTGAGGAGGTAGGATAAGGAGTTTTGACTAATCCTATGCCAGTGGTGTCGGGGGGCGGGTATCAGCATAGAGCAGCTCTGAGGATATGGCTCGCTCCAGGAGTGGTAGAGCCAGTTTGAGACCCAGAGACATCAGAGATGGGGGGCCAGGGACAACAGGAGACCATCTGGTTCTCATGGTCTTGAGCACCAGGCTCAGCTGGGAACCCAGAGAGCTGAGAGCAAAGTGGCAGTGGCAGCCCATGGCTGAATATAGCCCGATGCCAAGTGTTTCTTGGGGAAAAGAGGGAACTCTGGTTGGATCCCAAGGGAATAGAGTCCTTGGCTTGTCTACTGGGGGTGGCTTGTCTTGATGGTCAATTGTGACTGGGAGCAGAGATAGGCCTGGCACTGAAGATTAGACACTGGCTCTTTAGGCAAAGGCCTTCTCCATTGCTCCCCAAGTCAGATTCCAATGAAAAGAAGCAGTCCATGGTTTTAAGGCATTTATTGTCATGGCAGAAAGTAGATGAGTAAAACCATACCCCACTTCTCAGGGCAGGCATGAGGTTAAATACCTTTTGCAAGGAGGAGTATCTGGGAAGGAAAGCTTAATTGGCTAAGCCCTTCAGGCCTTTAGGTACCCCACTAAAATGGAGATCTGTCTTGAGCCTATGTGACCTGTGGTCATGTCCCTCCACCTGTGGAAGGACTTGGGGTATTGCCCTTACTTGACTGATGGTCACAATTCGATGAAGGGCTATGGCCTTGTGTCAGGAGCCTAGTGTCAGAAGCCTAGTGTCGGGAACCAAGCAAAACACCTGTCATCCCTTTAGGGTCACAGGGTTTCCAGCTCAACCAGGAACCAGGCTGCCATTCACGGTCCTACACAATATGTAGATGAATCCTTGGGAGATTCATCTCTTCCGTTCCACAAGAAATTATTCATGCTTTTGTACGCTGTAATTAATTCTATGTATCTTTTAGCTTTATTACACCATAAGTTTAAGAACATATTAGTATTTTTTATCTCATAATAAATTATTTATGCTTTGGAGCAAAGTTCTTTTTTTACATAAAGTAACTCTATGTGTGTGTGCCTCCCTTCATCCTTCACTCATTCACTCACTTCACAAGCTTATCTCATACAGACATGAATGCACACACACACAGACACACACAGACACACACACACAGTAGCAAAATCTATGTACATGATGGCTGTTCAGTAAATAATTGTAGAATACTGGCTTTTTTAATTAATTTATTTGTTCCTTTTAGAATGGCAGAATAAAAAGGAAACATTAAGTAAATTTAGATATGTATTTTGACAGCTGCCTCTTTAAGAGATGAGTGTTTCTATAAGAATTCAAAAGTTAATTCTCTCTCTATGGAATGAATGTTGTTTTGCTAATCAGGAAAAAAGTTGCTGTTGTCTGCGGGTTGAGCTCTCATGCATTCTGTGCCATCTGTGAAGAACTAACAAAAACTAAAAATAAGGGGGAAGGGAGAATATTTGCTACAGAGATCTGGACAATAGGCATTTCATGTTTTAAAAGAGCTCTAGAACAATAAGAAAAAAAGTTGTAAAGGTGAATCTTTGCATGCTTCTTTACATTTACAATCAAAGAACATAAACCCAAACCCTTTCTCATACCTGATGCAGGATGCTGGGATTAGGACCACTCTTCTTATAGACAGTTAACAGTACAAGAACAAAAAGAGTCAATTTGCTTTCTGACCAAATATTTTTGACTTGAGAACAGAAGGACCCAAGAGAGGAAATGTACTGGCATTTCTATAGCTTAACATGTTGTCTAATGGCTGGGTAAATATTTATGTTCATAGACTGGTGCCCTACTTACCCTGGGGAAGAGACACTCCTGTGTGCAGGAAGAAATGAGCATTATAAAGACTCACATTTGCTGAAAGTTACTAACTGATGAACATTCATTATTAAGCTAGACATCTGTATCAGTGTCCTCATGGAGACCTAGATATCATCACAGAAGAGAAGGTATAGGCAATATGATCAGAGGATAGGGAAAGTGTCACGGCACTCTGCTTCCCAGATTTAATATTGGAAATACAATCATAAACACACAGCAGCTGTGCATATATGCACAACACTTAGCCCTCCAACTTTCCACCATGGCTAGAGGAGGTGCCCTTGAGGACTCACTGCTAAAGAGCTAGTAACTATTGATGATTGTGATAGGAGAAGGTGTCATTTACTCTATTGGTGAAACTACTGTGGGACTGGGTGGGAAAAAAGAGATCAAAGGGTAAGAAAGATGGATAACAAAATGTAATAGGGAAGGAGTAAATATGATCTCAAACAAAAATGATTAAATAAATTCAACATGATTTCAAAATAAATTTGTTTATAATATTGGAAGCAATATTTTATGTGATATTCACAATTTTAAATATTAACAAAATTTTAAGATGACTTAGAATGTAGATCAAATATTTTTACTTTCATTAACCTTTTATTGGGTATCATAGCCTATAGCGTGAGAAAAATTGGATATAGTGAATTTGTAGAATTTTATTTGACATTTCATTTACGTCCATGTCAGCCACTTCAGAGGTGGTACTACAAATTGGCATAATTTTATCTGAACTGGGACTATGCAAGAATATTATTTCATTGAATGGCTTTGATTATAAGATATAAAATGAAGAAATATTACATAAGAGAGCTTTCTTTCATTTTTTTAATAATACAGTATTTGAGAATTTATAAATTTATACAAAGTATTCTGATTAATCTGTCCTATACACTCTCTTATCTCTTTCCCATTCTTTTCAATATTTCCTTCCCATTCCTTCCCCAGACCCCTTGAGCTTGTTTGTTTGTTTTGTTTTGTTTTGTGACCCATTGCTGACAGGGACAGCCAAGTGATCATTGGTTTGGTACTATTCACTGGAATCAAGAAATTGTTTAAAAACCAATGTTATCATACTAAGGAAAGGGAGAAACCGAGAGGACACATTTGCCTTGAGAACTTGAACACTAACTTAGAATGCTGAAACAATCATATGTGCCCTGAACACTAGGAAGAAGAAAAAGTGGGGATCTTCTGAGAAGATAATTCCTGGGTTTAAAGATTGATTATGACTGTGAAGGTATGCTTGGTGTCAACAGTCTACGTCTGGAACTAACTAAAGCACAAGGTGCTGGGAGCACATGACAGGGATTTTTTTATTAAATTATTTGTAGTGGGAAGACCCACTTTTAATCCAGATCTTTTGAGGTAGGAAGATCCACTCCTAATCTGGCCCACACATCCTGTGAGCAGCCGAGAATTTTTGTATGTATATTCATGAGGGATACTGGACTATAATTTATATATTTTTGTTGGGTCTACACTTGATTTCACTATTTCAATATTATTTGCTTTGTGAAGGAGCTTATTGTGGTTCTGAATTTTTTTAAACATAACTCAAAAAGTAAAAAAAAAAAAAAAAAAAAAAAAAAAAGGACTGTGTTTTTTCTATAATCTGACTCTATAATTTTTCAAGGTCTTCATTGGTCTATATTAAAATCTTTTGAGCCTAGAAAAAAAAAAAAAATAAAGGACTAGGCAGAAGGAAGCTTGCTCTCTTCACCTGCTTGCTCTCCCTCTCTCTGACACGTCCATTCCTTAATTAGAATTACAGCCTATTTCTTCATGATTCTGGTAAATACTGAAGACTAGATGAGACATGCAGCCTCATGGACTGAATAATTACTGGGCTCTTTGGACCTTCTATTCATAGACAGCCATTGTTGGACTGGCTGAACCACAGCCTGTAAGACATTCTAATGAACCTATATTGATTTGAAAGTGTGTGTTTGTGTGTGTTTGTGTGTGTGTGTGTGTGTGTGTGTGTGTGTGTGTGTGTGTGTGTGTGTTCTGTTCCTCTAGAAAACCCCAATTTATTGTAAAGCCAATACATTTGATTTTCACCAAAATCTGCCTGTACTTCCAATGTCCTGGTTCACAGTAGGAAGATTCCTGTCATTCCAAGAGTCTAGCAATTTTTCTTTCTGTTGAGAAGACAGTTTGAATAAATATGTTATGTATAATTCGTCTAGTATAGCCAGACATTTCAGACAGAAATGTCTCCATCATATTGCTAAGTACATAATTTAGTTTCTGCCTAGAGGAAAGATCATTTGTTAATCATATAAAGTAGCTCAGTAACAAATCAAGTTGAATAGTGACAGCCCATGGGTGGTAAGGATAATAGAGCAAAGAAATCCATCAAAGCCAGGCCTCCAGTATAGGAGGAAATCCCTGAGATTTGTATCTACCTTCTGATCTTTTTTTTTTTTTGGTTTTTCGAGACAGGGTTTCTCTGTGTAGCCCGGGCTGTCCTGGAACTCACTCTGTAGACCAGGCTGGCCTCGAACTCAGAAATCCGCCTGCCTCTGCCTCCCAAGTGCTGGGATTAAAGGCGTGCGCCACCACCGCCCGGCCTACCTTCTGATCTTTAGTGAGGTTTTTAAACCTAAATTCTCTCATTGTTATGTGAGAAGTTTATATATATAAACTTAGCATGATTAAATTGCTTAGTCATTGATACCTTGTAGCCTCAGGGCTATGGACTGTAGCTATTGAAGTTATTTAGTGTGGTTTTTAAACTTTAAAGTGGTTTTCAACCTGTAGTATGTGACCCAATCAGGGGTGGAACTACTCTTTCACTGGGGTTACATATCATATATGCTGCATATCATATATTTATATTACTATTCATAATAAAAATAATTTTATGATTGGGGCTCACCACAACATGAAAAAACTGTATTAAAGGGTAACAGCATTAGGAAAATTGAGAAATATTGCTTTAAAATGAGTTTTCTGATGCTAACTTAAATCTAAAGTTTAACAATCTGGTGATTCTTCTTTGTAATACACTATTACATTCTTACCATGAGAGAAAAGTTTTACATAAGATATGGTCTTAGATTAAAGGCCTTAAGCTGAATAAATTGCAAAAAGCACATGTATGAGAACGACAAAAGTCACTGTTGTTAAGAAAATCCCTTTTTTTTTAGTACTTCATTTTTTAAATTGAATATTTTATTTATATTTCAGATGTTATCCCCTTACCCCATTTACCCCCAACCCAGAAACCCCCTACTCCATCCGCCTTCCTCCTGCTTCTATGAGGATGTGCCCACACCCACACACCACTGCCACCTCCCGACCCTCAAATTCCCCCACACTCGGCTTCCAGCCTTCATGGGACCAAGGATCTTCTCTCCCACCTATGCCCCACAAGGTCATCCTCCCCTACATATACAGCTGGAGCCAGGGGTCTCTCCCTATGTGCTCCCAGGCTGGTGGTTTAGACTCTGGGAATTCTGGTTGGTTGGTATTGTTGCTCTCCCCATGGGGCTGCAAACACTTTCAGCTCCTTCAGCTCCTTCTTTCTAACTTCTCCATTGGGAACCCATGATCAGATCAATGGTTAGCTGTGAAAATCCACTTCTGAATATGTCAAACTCTGGAAGACCTCTAAGAAGACAGCTATATCAGGCTCCTGTCAGCATGTACTTCCTGACATCCACATCAGTATCTACCTTTGGTGACTACACATGGGATGGATACCCAGGTGGAATGATCTGCAGACGGCCCCTCCAGTTTCTGTTCCACATTTTGTCTCCATATTTGCTCCCATGAGTATTTTGTTACTCCTTTTAAGAAGGACCAAAGCACCCACACTTGGTCTTCCTTCTTCATGAGCTTTATGTGGTTTGTGAATTGAATCTTGGGTATTGCAAGATTCTGGGCTAATATCCAATTATCAGTGAGTGAATACCATGTATGTTCTTTTGTGATTGGATTACCTCACTCAGGATGCTATTTTCTACTCCCATACATTTGCCTAAGAATTTCTCGAATTCATTGTTTTTAATAGCTTAGTAATACTCCATTGTGTAAATAGAACACATTTTTTGTATCCATTCCTCTGTTGAAGGACATCTGGTTTCTTTTCAGCTTCTGGCTATTATAAATAAGGCTGCTATGAACATAGTGGAGCATATGTCCTTGATATATGTTAGAGCATCTTCTGGGTATATGCCCAGGAGTTGTATAGCTGGGTCCTCAGGTAATTCTATGTCCAATTTTCTGAGGACCGCCAAACTGATTTCCAGAGTGGTTGCACCATCTTGCAATCCACCAACAATGGAGGAGTGTTCCTCTTTCTCCACATCCTCGCCAGCATCTACTATACCTGAGTTTTTGATCTTAGCCATTCTGACTGGTGTGAGGTGGAATCTCACGGTTCTTTTGATTTGCATTTTCCTGATGACTAAGGATGACAAAATGGTGCTTCTCAGCCATTTGAATTTCCTCAGTTGAGAATTCTTTGTTTAGCTCTGTACCCCATTTTTAATAGGGTTATTTGGTTGTCTAGAGTCTAATTTCTTGAGTTCTTTGTGTATATTGGATATTAGCCCTCTATCTGATGTGTGATTGGTAAGGATCTTTTCCCAATCTATTGGTTGCCATTTTGTCCTACTGACAGTGTCCTTTGCCTTACAGAAACTTTGCAGTCTTATGAGGTCCCATTTGACAATTCTTGATCTTAGAGCATAAGCCGATGGAGTTCTCTTCAGGAACTTTTCCCCTGTGCCCAAGTATTCAAGGTTCTTCTCCACCTTCTCTTTTATTAGTTTCAGTGTGTCTGGTTTTATGTGAAGGTCCTTTATCCACTTGGACCTGAGCTTTGTATAAGGAGATACGAATGGATCAATTTGCATTCTTCTACATGTTGTCCTCCAGTTGAACTAGCACCATTTGTTGAAATTGTTGTCCTTTTTCCACTGGACAGTGTTAGCTCCTTTGTGAAACATCAAATGACCATAGGTGTGTGGGTTCATTTCTGGGTCTTCAATGCTATTCCATTGATCTTCCTGCCTGTCTCTATACCAGTACCATGCAGTTTTTATCACTATTGCTCTGTAGTACAGTTTGAGGTCAGGGATGGTGATTCCTCCAGAATCACCTCTTAGTTAATTTTTTTTCTGTGTTTCTGCCTTGGTTGATGGTACATAGACTATCACAGACATCAAAATACATCTGACTCAGCTTTAGCCATGTGGTGGTTAAGACCACTGTAAGGGCCAAGTTACTCCTTTTTCTTCATACAATGGACACAAATAACACTTTCCTTCAATTCTTTTTCTTCTCCTTGCAATGTGGGAGTTTGAACATAGAGCCTTTCACATACTAGAGAAGAACTATACCACTGAGTTAATTTCCCTGTCCAATTTAAACCTTAAACATCTTGTTGAGACTAGCTGAAGAATGGAGACCAAAAATAATAAAAGAAAAACAGATTTAATTATTTCTTCCTCAATCACTCATTTAATGTATATTCAAGATGTTTATTTATTATGTTTGAGTATCTCACATGACTTTCCTCTAGGTGCTGAAGATAAATAACACAAATGGACTTATATCTGGTTTCACGAGGAGAATGTTTGAAGTTTTCTAATAGTGACATTAAGCAAGTAATTATAGGGAAGCACCAGAGCTCAACCATGAGAAATTAGTAAAATGCAGAGAGAAATAAAAACATAGATAGTGGAGATTTTCTATTTATTAAAACTAGATATAAGTGCAGCTTTAGAGATAACTAGTAGATAGACAGGTGAGTCCACAATTGCCAAATTTAAATTACGGCTGACTTCCAGAAAAAAGTTATTATATATATATATATATATTATATATATATATATATATATATACACATATATATGAGATAATGGTATTCTTTGGAGTTTTGATGCTTTGCCAGAGCTGGGCTTATGAATTATGAGGAACATAGCCCCAGCAACTGGTGAATGACCAATATGAGAAAGAAGGCATGGGTTGGAGAGACAGCTAATGTTGTCCTGACAAAATCCCACTCTAATACTGTTCGTATTAAAGGATAAGATTAAAATTCTCAGACAAGCCACAGAAATCTAGCAGTGTGGATCACACCTTACAAAGGTAGCTTATTCACCAGGCTTTTAATTAAGTCAGCCTTTCTGATCAGGTAAACAAGGAAATAAAATGGTACAGAACTTATCAGAATACATTCATAAAATGAAGAACAGTAAATCTAAAAACAAGTTTTTTGATAGTAAGGAACAATTAACTGAAGAGAATAAAAGAAGATGTCTGATAATAATAGCTGTGCAGCAATCTGGAAAGAAATATATCCATATTATATCACTGTTATATAGAAAACATACATGTTATATGTCTTGAAGGAAGAGTTCATTCACAATAAAGCATTTTTTTTAATTTGCCAAAATATCTTAATGTCATGGGGAAAGGAAATATTTCGTCTAAAGAATAATACAGAGGGAGTATAACTAGAAATGATTGAGTGGTGAAGATAAAACTAGAAAAACAATCCAAGACTAAGCAGAAAAAAGCATTACATATACCCATACCCATACCCATACCCATACCCATACCCATACCCATACCCATACCCATTCACATACACATACACATTCATATACACATACACATACATATATATGTGTTTCTCAGTTTAAAAGTATCAAAGGAAGTCGATGAGCAAAGTCTATGAAAAGGTGAATATAATGAAAAAGACATAAAGTTTACATTCTGTTGAAGTTTTTTATTCTACAGAAGGGATATAAACATTACTTGCAAAAATGCAATAAAATAAAGTAGTAATAAATGTCATAAAGGCCATAAAAAATAATAGAATGGAGAGTGTCTAGAAGCCTGTGTCGGACCAGAAATGTAGTAGTCAGAGAATAAATAGTGTGAAGCCAGCCACACTTGGAGCTGGCCAGCCATGCTCTGTCTGAGAAAAGTATTACAAAAGACTGGAACCACGGCAAGGAAGCTTTACAGTGCTAATATGGCTGTCATGCATTAAAACTACCAAAAGCCATCAGTGAGGCTGGAAAGCCAGGTAAAGAGATTTGAGTCAAATGAAGTCACAAAAGGAAAATCATTCTGGATTAGAATCTATGAGTTACGCTAGGACAAGAAGTCTCAAACTAAGATGATATTTAGGAGACTAATATTGAGATTTCATTTCCCTCGTTCATCCATACATTGATATTGATACACATACATATGTGTGTGTGTGTGTGTGTGTGTGTGTGTGTGTGTGTGTGTATATATACACACATATGTACATATGTACATAGAGGCATATATACATATATACATATGTACATATACATTATTCTGGGAACAAAATAGGAAAACTTAGATATTGGCTGTAATAGTCTATATAATTTGTACTACAATGTCAATATGCAAATGAATGGTGATCATGTTAAAGATACATTTTTGAAGTAGAACTAGAAAACTGTTCCTAAATTCAGTATGAAATGTAAGAAAAGATACCAAGCAACAAAGGAAATAATTTGTATTTCTGTAAATGAACAATGCTATGCAATGAAGAGAAGATTCTGTTTTCATAATTGTGGAGATTGGAAAGACCAAAGACCAAAATTATGGTTCTGTGAGTCTGATTATCAGGTGAGACCTGCATGTGTTTCTGAATTTCAAAAGGGATTCATAGCATCTTGGCTCATAGTGACTCCAGAATCCTCTTTCAGTTGGAAAAAATGTTCCTTTTTTTTTTTTCTCTAGTTTTGAATGACAGACAAACAGAGAGAAGCCAAATGATAATGACATCAAAACTGTCTCATTTAAAAACAAACTGAACGTCTTGTTTAGATCCAACAAAAATGTAGATTTCATCAGCTTTGAAAATTTATGAATCAATAAAAAGGTTTACAAGGGCGGTGGTGTTTAGAATCATGTTAAGAACTCACCTTACTAAATGTATGGAATAGGAAAGAAAATCATTCTGAGTGAGGTAATCCAAATGCAGAAAGACAAATATAGTATTTATTTGCTTATATGTGGATATTACCTTTTAAATCAATGATAATCAAGCCACAATCTGTAGAACCACAAAGATTAGGTATAGAGTAAGGAATCAAGAGGACAGATAGATCTCCCTAGGAAAGGGAAATAAAGTACTTACGGGTGGTTGGAAGAGCTGGATCAGAAGTATCTAGCAGAGAGGGGAAGAGTATATATGAAGGTAATCTAAGTGAAATCGACAAATAATTGGGGAGACAAACAGAGTAGCCATCTCTTGTCTTCAAACAAAGCTGTCAATATTAAAATCGGGTTACATCTAGTTGAATTTTGGTAAGGAATAAAAATTCCTGTATATATATATATATATATATATATATATATATATATATATATATGTACATGCATATATATATATATGCATGTACATGAATGTATGTTTAAATTCTGTTGAATTCCTAAGCAAAACTAGAGAGAAAAAAAAAAGGAACATTTTTTCCAACTGAAAGTGGATTCTGGAGTCACTATGAGCCAAGATGCTATGAATCCCTTTTGAAATTCAGAAACACATGCAGGTCTCACCTGATAATCAGACTCACAGAACCATAATTTTGGTCTTTGGTCTTTCCAATCTCCACAATTATGAAAACAGAATCTTCTCTTCATTGCACAGCATTGTTCATTTACAGAAATACAATAAACTAAGGGCTTCAGCTGTGTTCTTGACCTCTGGAAATTCATTCCATGGGGGATGAAATCTCTGTCTATCTACAATATGCTTGAGGCTCTCCTGCTTTATAAACTTAAAAGAGAAGTCTCCTTTTGGAAAATATTAAGATCCAAAATCTTCAATTAATTTTTAAATATATGCACACTTATGGAAATTTTATTATTTTAATTGTGTTAAAAAATAATAACAAAAACGTTACCCAAAACAAAAAGCCTTTACTGGTCACTGGAGAAGCTGAGCCTTGTAAGGCAGGCACTGTGGTGGGAAAGTTTGGTTCTGGAAAGCAGTTTTATACAATGACCAAAACTTCCCAGATAATTTCTCCTGATGTCCGTAACATTGGTGCTGAATTCTGTACATAAACCAAGAAAGCATAAACAATACTATGCCATTTTAATGATACTTCAGAATACCCTTCATTTTATTATTTTAAGGTATTTCAGGAGTATAATGCAAAGTGAGCAGATAAATTTAGCCAGAAATGGAGCACATACATTCAATTATAGTATCTAGCATAATGTTTCACCCCAAAGCAGATAAAATAACAATGTATATGTTGTCTTACATGGCAAAAGAGATTTGGCAGAGTAATTGAGTATGGTGATATGTGTGGGTTATCGGAATCCAGGGAATATAAATCCACTGTGAAAACCACACTGAAGAAGCAGGTGGGGTAAAGATGGAGGAGAGGATCATAACTGATGGGGTTTAGGCAGTTTCCAGAAGCTGGGAAAAGCGAGGAGGATTCTTTCTAGATACTGCAGAAGGAAACAGTCCACTAACGCCTTATTTACCATTTCTGACATGAAGGACTTTAAAGGGGGTTCTGAGTCTCTGGAATTGTAGGTACAGATACTCTTGAGCCACCTGATGCTGGTACTTGGAACAGAACCTCAGTCCCCTGCCTAAATAGCAAATGCTCTTGAGTGGTAAATGTCACCCCAGCCTCCAACCTGAACATGACGTTAAAAAGGATAAGTGTACTCTATTCTGAGTCACTAAGTTTGAATAGACTTATTACAGCCACAACAGGGAGCTAATTTAAAGAATCAAAAAGAAAGGACCAAAAATATCATATGTGTCCTAATTGTACTAATTAATAAAGTGACTATTTGTACTAATTAATAAAGTGACACTATACTTAAAGTTTGAGACTTCAAGAGCAAACATCGCCAGGCATAACCTTAGCCACTGTGTTCAACATGATAAAGTATACACAAATAACACACAAATACACACACACAGAGACACAGAGACACAGAGACACAGACACACACACACACACACACACACACACACACACACACACACACACTGGTTTTTCGAGAGAAGGTTTCTTTGTGTAACAGCCCTGGTTATTCCGGAACTCACTTTGTAGACTAGGCTGGCCTAAAATTCACAGAGATCCACTTGCCTGTGCCTCTGCCTCCCATGTACTAGGATCAAAGATGTGTACCACCACTGTCCTGCCCACAATATGTATATGTTTATATACATATGTGTGTGTGTGTATGTGTGTGTATCATCTAATGTTCCATAGACCTGATAGGCTTACACTGTGTCTTTTGTATAAATATGTGACTGCAAGGCCCAGAGAAGCAACTCTGCATGGCTTTGAGTATCTGTTCATTTTTCTTTCCAATGAGTTCTACATGCGAGCCACACAAACAGTGGAATGAAGATTGGAGCAAGAGCATTTTCCAGAAGTATATATTTTTTCATTTGAAATTAATCATAGTGTAGCAACACCAGCTTCCAAACATTTATTCCAAGTAAAGTGCTGCATATGCTCTTGTGTTCAATGTACTGAAACAGCACCAAGCAGCGACACCCAGGGGGTTGGGGAAGAGAAGCTGAAAACAAGGTCATTTGGTTTTGATGCTGTTTGAAATTACTGTTGTCTGTAGAGAGTATCACACTTTTAACATTATTTCAATACAGAAGAAGGTATATATTTTGAGTTTAACCAGGGAATGGTACCCACAACTATTGGAATAATCATCATCATCATTATTGTTGTAAAGATTAGCTTCAAAAGCTGATGAGTATAAAGCCCCACCTACAACTCCCGACCACAGTGCCATTCACTTTGAGGTCAGCAGGGACAGCCCCTCCTCTATTTCCTTCTCTGATTTGTGGAATGGAAGAAAAGAAATTTGTTCTTCCAGCTTGCAACTACAAAGTGTTCATCCACTGGAAATCTGAGAAGAGTACTTAATCTATTTCCTTCTCCTTACTGGGTCTCGTTCATTCTGACTTCTAGACACTTCCTTTGCCCACTGGAGATGACTGTGTTAATTAAAGATATAGCTGGAGGAATGTATGGTTTAATTTCCAAACAGAATAAGATGAGGGAGAATCTCAACTGAAAATTCACATGGCCCACAGTCCTACCCAAAAGCCTCATTGTTGCTGCTACCTCCTTGAAGAAGCATGTGCAATCGCTGTGAATCAAGACATGGGGACAAATTAAATGTTTGCCTGAATGCATTCTCATACCTCTTTCCTGCCTTCTCCTTCTCCATACTTCTCTTGAGAAAAGTCCTGGATCCAAGGTGGAAAATTTACAAAGATAAAAGACATGGAAACAAAACCCATCTGTTCAAGTCACCCTTACAGTTTTCTACTTTTGACAATTTGGAATACATATTCTCTGAGGCACCTTTCTGTTAAATAAAGTTTTATTGCATAGCTTGCAGCATTGTTATAGAGTCATTAAAGGGAAATTCCAAATTTCATCTTTGACTCTTCAGAAAGCACAGCTGGTACTAAACATGTGCTGTTATTTTCTGCATCCAACATAGAGACACTACCTTTACAGATTAGTATTTTCATAAATGTTGGCGTTGTCTGCAGCTGTAATCATAACAGCCTCCTAAGATACAAAGAATACTGCCACTCAGATTTGAGCTGCTGTAGACAGATCTAGAGGTGTTTCCTTTTACTGAGAGAAAATAAACCAATTTTCTATGTAGAGAAATTGGGAACTGTTTAATTCTAAATTACCGAGTAAAAATCAAATCGCCTGCCTGCTTAGGTGTCTGTGGGATTCTCCAGCTCTGTTCTTTAGACCTGGCTGTCCTGGTGATTGGTGCTACATGGCACATTTCCCTGGTAACCAAGCACTTCATTACAAAACCCTGGAGGAATGGCTTTGTTCAGCTCATCTCAAGGTGGGAGTGCCCTCTGGTGGCTGCTGCCTTCCCTGCACCCAAATATTTTTTTTTTCCCCCATTCCTCAACTCTGCAGGAAGCCAAAGAGTTGTCTGGTTAGTTCATCGGCTGGTTTTCATATGCAGCAAACAGAAACTACTGGCTTCCAGCTGGAGGTTTTTCTTTTGAACTTTCTCTTGAGAAAGCCAACCAACATTTGAAACATTTTTCATATAAGATTCTCTTTTCTCCAAGATTAATTTCAGCTCAGAAAGAGAGAATCTAGGCTTCAAAAAGGTTGCCACATTCTTTTCCAAAATGACAAAAAGAATGGAGCATTTGATGAAGCCACAACCTGAAATAAGGACTAGCATTCTGGGATCCAGCTGGCCAGGCCTTAGGGCTAAGAACCCAATTCAAAACAAGAATATACCTTCTTCTCAGCAGTTTTTATCACTATTCTTCATTCTGCCAGCTGAGCATTTTTCACCTGGGAGATTTGAGCACCCCAAAGTTTCTAATATAAAATCAAACTATCCCTCAACTCTATTACCCCCTCCTCTCTTGACAAAGCTTTGTGTGAAAAGTTTCACTTACTTACTTACAAATCTCTCCAAAAGGGACTTTTCCATGTCCTATCTATGTAACCATCTCTATCTCCAGCTGTACTGTTCCACTTTCTTTGCAGGTGTGCTATACCAGCATCACAGCTCTTCCTTTCTGGTTCCAATGCTATTGCCTTCATTATATATCTGACAGTAATTATCTCCCAATTCATATAATTTCTTCTGTCTACAGAGCCAAAGCCAAACTTACCCAATCACTCTGGGCCCTTTGAAATCAACAGAACCCAATATGCCTTTCTGAGCTTTCTGCCCCACTGGACTCACTTTCAAAGAAACCACTCCTGGTTTTCAGAGGTGATTTGTCATCCATATGTGTTTCTTTCAGGCTGGTGCAATTTGAGCTATCCAGTTCAAAGAATGTCTCCACATAAAAGCACCCTAATATTCTGCAATTCAGCTAAGCTAAAGATTTTCTTTCTTTTCAAACTCATGCACCTTTGGTTAACTCTGTGTTTATAGGCAGTGTCATCCCATATCAAATCCCCTCAGCTCCATGGGACTCTGTCCCTTGAAACTCATTTGTTAATACATTCAATATATAACATAAAGCAAAGTTCTGAACTTTGAGTAGGTACTTAAGAAGGCATTGTGTATTAAGACCAAATATTGCTATAGTTTAAATCATGCAGACTTCTATACTGGAGATAGAATTCAGTGATGAAGTGCATGTAGCTCATGGTAAAGGCCTTTGGTGCTGAATAAATAGAGGTAGAGAAGGAAAATAACAAGGCAAAGGATTGTCTGGGCAACAGAAAAAGCCTAGGATTATAAATATAGCAATATTCTGTTCAAACATAATGTTAAAGAGTTAACAATGTAGTTCAATGAAAGAATAGTTTCCTCACAAGTTGTGCTATTATTTGTTAGACTGAAACAATACCTGATAAAGTAATGTACAGAAATAAGGATTTATTTTGGCTCACACTTCAAGGGTTTCCATCAGGGAGTTAAAATTATGGTGTCAGGAATATGAGGCAGCTGGTCACACTGCATGTCAGTCAGAAGGCAGAAAGCATCTGACAGTTGCAATCTTTCCTTTTTAAAAAAATCTTATTTTTTATTGAAAATAGAATTATCATACTACATATTCGGATTAAGATTCCCCTCTGCCAACTATTTCCATATTCCCCCCACTTCCCAACCTACCCTTTCTCTTTTTCATTTAGAATATAATCAGGTATCATTAAAATTATGGTATTAAATGAAATAAGACAAAATAAAAATAAACAAACTAGGATATGACAAAATAAACAAATGAAAAAGCCAAAGAAAAAGCACAACAAATACAGATGCCAACACACACACACACACATACACAGAGAGAGAGAGAGAGAAGAGAGAGAGAGAGAGGGGAGAGAAACTAATAAAAACAAAATTAGAAACTAGTGTGTGTGTGTGTGTGTGTGCACGTGCAAAAGATCTATAAAGAAAAATATCTCCAAAATGATCTTTGAGTTAATTTGTTATTGTCTATTAACTGTTGGGTATAGGGGATGTGATGTCCTTAACAATCCTGAATAATAAAATGATTGCTGTAGATAAGATCATCTCAAATTGGACTTCAGAGCTATACTCACAAACCCAGCATGATCATGTATCACAAAAACAGATACGTGGACACCTGATTTTTTTATGAAGCAACTAGAAATGCATGCTGAAAAAATACAAATCAACAGTATCTTCAACAAATAATGCTGTTCACACTGTGTGAGTCCATGTAGATGGATGAAAATAGATCCACACTTATCCTCCTGCACAAAATTCAACTCTAAATGAATCAAGGACCTTGTCTTAGAGTTTCCTTTGCTGTGAAGAGATACCATGACCCAGATACCTCTTATAAAGAACAGCATTTAGTTGGGACTGGCTTACAGCTTCAGAGGTTCTGTTCATTATCATCAAGGCAGGAACCCTGGCAGCATACACGCAGGCACAATAACAGTGGAGGAACTGAGAGTTCTACATCTTGATTGAAAGGCAGCCAGAAGAAGACTGTCTTCCAGGCAGCTAGAAGAAGAGTCTCTGAAAGCCCACCTCCACAGTGACACACTTCCTCCATCAAGGTCACACCTACTCCAAAAAATTCATACCTCCTAATAAGTGTCACTCCCTTGGCCAAGCATATTCAAACCATCACACACCTCAACAGAGACAAGACACTTTAAATCTTATACAAAAAAAAAGTGAGTATAGTCTTGAATTGATTTTCTGAAATAGTCTTGAAAAGACTTTCTGAATACGACACTGATAGCACAGGAACTAAGATAAAAAGTAATAGATAGAACCTCATTAAACTAAAAAACTTCTGTATAGAAAGCATACCATTGTTCAGATTAAGCAGCGGGCTACAAAATGGATAAAGAGTTTTGCCAACTCCACTTCCAATAGATGACTAGTATCTAAAATATATGAAGAACTCAAAAAACTTGACATCCAGAAAATAAATATCCAAATTAAAATTGTTGTACATAGGTAAACAGTGAATTTTCTAATGATGAAACACAAATAGCTGAGAAACAAAGAGATGTTCAACACTGATAACCATCAGGAAAAGGAAAATCAAAACTACTTTACGATTTCTTCTTACAACCATCAGAATGACTAAGATCAATAAACAAGTGACAGCCCATGATGGCAAAAATGAGTAAAGAGAATACCAATCTATTGCTGACTGTAGTGGAAACTTGCATAGCCACTATGGAAATTGCTGTGGCTGCTACTCAAGAAGGTGGAATTAGTTCTACCTCAAGATCCAGGAATACCACATTTAGGCATATAACAAAAGACTCTACATTCTACTACAATTGCTCAATCATTTGCAATAATGCACTATTCAAAATAGCTAGGAACTGAAAACAGTCTAGATGTTCATCAATGGATAAATGGATAATAAAAATGTAGAATTTACACAAGGTAATAATGAGCTGTTTAAAAATAAATATAAAAACAATAACATATGCACTATTCAGGTACAGGCCACATAGTCATAACAGGTGCAAGCCACTCCAATCAGAAGAACAGAGAACCCTTGATGGACCAAAGGCCACACTGGTTGTCAGAAAACCAGCCCCAACTCTGAAGGAGAATCTTTGCTGAACCAGAGGTCATGCCACCTGCCAGAAATACAAACCCCAAAGACTGGAATACAAAAGAAGCAACAGAAACCAAGGAACTAAAAAGCCATCCAACTAATAGAAACTTTAAAAAGTGGTATATACACCGATATTTATTCCAAACCCAGATGCCTAGGTGCCAATTTAATTAGACAATCAACAACAGCCAGGGTAATGTGTTGTAACCATAGCCCAGGCATCCCACTATAGCAAACCCTGACACAATTGAATGACAAGAAAATGAGCTTAAAATTAACATTATGAAGAAGATAGAGGTCTTTTAAAGGAAATAAATAAATCCTTTAAAGAAATCCAGGAAAACACAGACAATAGGATTAAATGAATAAACTCTTGTAATATAAAGTGAAGAAAAAGCAAACAAGCAGGTGAAGTAAATGAAGAAAACTTCAAGACTTGAAAATATAAATAGAAGGACATCTGGGTTCTTTCCAGCTTCTGGCTATTATGAATAAGGCCGCTATAAACATAGTGGAGCATGTGGCCCTGTTGCATGTTGAAATATCTTCTGGGTATATACCCAGGAGGGGTATAGCTGGGTCCTCAGGTAACACCATGTTCAATTTTCTGAGGTATCGCCAGACTGCTTTCCATAGTGGTTGTACCAGCTTGCAATCCCACCAACAATGGAGGAATGTTCCTCTTTCTCCACATCCGCGCCAACATCTGCTGTCACCTGTGTTTTGGATCTTAGCCAATCTGACTGGTGTGAGGTGGAATCTCAGTGTTGTTTTCATTTGCATTTCCCTGATGACTAGGGATGCTGAGCACTTCTTTAGATGTTTCTCAATCATTCGAGTTTCCTCAGTTGAGAGTTCTTTGTTCAACTCTCTACCCCATTTTTTAATAGGGTTATTTGATGGTCTGGAATCTAGTTTCTTCAGTTCTTTGTATACCTGGATACAGAAAATGTGGTACATTTACACAATGGAGTACTACTCAGCCATTAAAAATAATGAGCTCATGAAATTCTTAGACAAATGGATGGAGCTAGAAAATATCATCCTGAGTGAGATGACCCAATCACAAAAGAACACACATGGTATGCACTCACTGATAAGCGGATATTAGCCCCAAAACACACAATACCTAAGATGCAACGCATAAACCTCATGAAACTCAAGAAGAAGGAGGAAGACCAAAGTGAGGGTGCTTTTGTCCTTTTTAGAACGAGTATCAAAAGATTCAACCAGAGCTCCCAGGATCTAAACCTCCAGCCTGAGAACAGACAGGGGCAAGCTGTCCTCTGAGAGGCTCTAACCAGCAGCTGACTCAGACAGATACAGACATCCAGAGCCAAACAGTGGATGGAGCTTGAGGACTCTTAAAGAAGAATAGGTGGAAGGATTGCGGGCCCTAAGGAGATAGGAACTGCACAGGAAGATCAACAGAGTAAACGAACCTGAACCCTTGGAGCTCTGAGAGACTGAATCACCAACCGTGGAACATACCTAGTCTACACAGATCTACCTCCATGGGCTAAACCTAGGCCTCCCTGCACATATGTTGTAAATGTGCAGCTTGGTTTTCATGTAGGTCTCAAACATCTGGAGTGGGGGCTATCCCAAAACATGCAGCCTGTATATGGAGTATGGTCTTCTAAAAAAAAACAGTTGTTCAGTTGTTCATGGAATATTATTTTTTTATATCTCTTGTATTCAGTTTGCAACTACTTCATTGAGAATTTTTGTATGTATATTCATGAGGGATACTGGACTATAACTTATATATTTTTGTTGGGTTTACACTTGATTTCACTATTTCAATATTATTTGCTTTGTGAAGGAGCTTATTGTGGTTCTGAATTTTTTTAAACATAACTCAAAAAGTATTGCTTGTTTGAAGGCTCTATAGAATTCTTGTATTAGTATATCTGACCCTTGGTATTTTGCTTGTTTGTTTCTTCTCATTTTATTCTGTTTGAATGCTTTTTAAATTTTTTTGATTTGCTGAAAATAAAAATAAAAATAAAAATAAAAAAAATAGAAACAATAAAGAAAACACAAGCTGAGGGAATCCTGGAAATAAAAAGATAGTAAAATAAAAGGAACTACAGATGCCAGCATCACAAACAGAATACAATAGATAAAGAATGTCAGGTTAAACAATATAATTGAAAAAATTGATGCATCTGTCAAAGAAAAATGTTAAATATAAAAAATTCCTAACACAAAACATCCAGGAAATATGGGGCTCTATAAAAAGACCAAACCTAAGAATAATAGGAATAAAAGAAGGAGAAGAATCCCAGCTCAAAGATCCAGAAAATATTTTTAATAAAATTGTAGAAGAAAAGTTTCCTAATGTTAAAACAACATTACAGGCTATAAAACAGGGCTATAAAACGCACAAGAAGCTTATAGAACACCAAATAGATTGGACCAAAAAAGAAAATCCCTTGGCCACATAATAATCAAAACACTAAACATACAGAAAAAATAAAGAATATTAAAGGCCACAAGGGGGAAGAGCCAAGTAACATATAAAGACAAACCTATTAAAATTATACCAAACTTATCAACAGAGACTCTAAAAGTGAGAAAGACCTGAGCAGATGTGTTGTAGACTCTGAGATCACAGGTATCAGCTCAGACTACCATTCCCAGCAAAACATTCAATCACTATAAATGGAAAAACAAGATATTCCATGACAAAGTCTAATTTAAATATTTTCCACAAATCCAGTCTTATAGAAAATAGTAGAAAAAAACCTCCAAACCAAAAAAGTTAACTACACCCATGAAAACGTCACACACACACACACACACACAGAGAGAGAGAGAGAGAGAGAGAGAGAGAGAGAGAGAGAGAGAGAGAGAGAGAGAGAGCTGTAGAGCCTATGGACCATGCTACCAGAGAAATTAGCAAAGGACTGGTAAGGTAGAGAAAGTTCAAATTTCAGAAATATCAGAACCTGACAACAATAGTAGAGCTAGCTCCTTCCCTGTTTCTGTGCCTGCTTCAGGGCATGCATGTACCCAGAGGACATCCAACCAAATTGTCACAGGCAGCCAATTACATACCTAATATCTGGTACACCTCTGCATGTTAATGAGGCAGCTCAGTAGCCTTAGCCTTCAACCAATGACTTTTCACTCCATGTCCTTCCCCAAAAATCTATATAACTTTGATTCACCCTGAATAAAATATATGTGCTTAAACCATCCCAAATAAAAAAATATGAATAAGCTAACATTGTCTTTGCTTGATCTGCTGATTCCTCAACATGAGAACAGCTCAATAGCTGGCTTGGACATAAAAATGTCTCTAGCCAAAATGTAAGCTAAAATTAGACAATAAATCTTGTTGGTTATGAAAACCTTAAGATTCTTCATGTCCTCCTTTATATGGCATTAATGAAGATTTATTAAAATTGGTTATTGATTAAATTAACTCATAAAAGAATAGTTGTCTTTCATCTGCTTAAAGAAGAGACAAAATTCCTCCTTAATTGATCTGTGCACCTTGCATAATCCATGCAAATATTTTGATGGTACTATGATTTTGGTTCATATATTACAGAATATAGTGTAATATATGAGATTCATATATTACAGAATATACAGCTTTAACAAGATTCATTCACAGAAATCCTGAACTGACCAGCTGTTTCAGCACCCTGCTTGCTGATGCTGTCCAGAGACTTACTTCTAGAACGTCTTGAAGAATTGCTGCTAATTCTAGATGATCTCACCTCATCCAAACTTTAGGAATGATTCAGTCAGAACTTCAGTCAAAACCTGAGCCTTCTAAGCATAGAGAGAGTGGATAATAGATGTTAAAGCTAGCATCTATTCTATCTACTTCTTAAGTCTAACCAAATTTTCTAATGTTCCTACCCCTCTCCACCCCTTAAGAAATTTCTCATCACCTCTATTCAGCAGGAAGAAGCCATGGCGAGTCATTAGGCTGATTCTTTGGGTTTTGGTGTCTAGTTATGGTTATTTTACAAATTATACATAAGTTGTCATTTTAAGAGCTATGTTTTTGTGCTTCCCAAATTCTCAGGTAATATTGAATTTGTTCTCGGATTTCTAACAGGATTGAATACCAGTTACAGTCTCATAAGCAAACTTAAGTTGCTTAGCAATGAATTATATGATATAGAGTTGAAAGCATGGTTTTCAGATGGTAATACAGGCTAAAATCAAAACATAATCCAGATATCGAATTTTAAGCTCTTTAGTTTGGATATAATGGTAGAGTAATTTATCTAATTGACAAATATAATGGACTGGATGTTAATTGTATATTATATTCTGCAATTTACATAATTGTTATGGTTATGCTCAATTTATGCCTGGAAAAAGAGCTTTTTTTTTTAATTTGAACAGAAAAAAAAATGAGGTGTTGAGGATTCGTTCTAATGCTTTGATTTAACTGGGAATCTGCATGTCCAAATGCAGAAGATCCTTGTCCCCACTTGGTTTTTGATCAGTCAGTAAAGATACCAACAGCCAATTGCTGTGCAAAGGGAGACAGGGCAGGACCTTCAGATTTGCATGAGCTAGGAACTGGAAAAAGGGAGACAGAGAATCTCCATGACTTGGGGGAGAATGATCGATATAGGAGTTGCAAGAGAGAAAACCAACCAGTCATGTGAGAATTTGAGCTGGTGGCCATTGGCCACTTCCCCAGTTGGAACTGGGATAGAAGGGGAAGGTTTAGCAATGCCCAGACATTGAGCTAGCCAAAGCATTTTAATATTAACTGGTGTGTCTATACTTTCCATTGATTAATCGAGATAGCTCCTGGGCTGATGTACATGTGAGAGCTTCTGGGAGCCAACACAATGTAGCCTATTTCTGCTACCAGTGCCTAAGTAGAGCCTTCATCCATAATTACAAGTATTCATGAGACTGGAAGGTACTCCAAATGAGTAAAGGTCCAAATGAGAGAGGAAAGGTTCAGCAGTCTACAATGGTGACCTACTGAATAATACACTGGTGCAATAGTGGCCCAAAGTTGAAGGATGAGCCAATTACCAGAACCTGATTAGAATTAAAGCCTACTCCATGAGATGGAACCCATGCCTGACACTATGTAAGTGGCCAAAACCTGAGACTAGATAGGTTAGAGTCCTAGGGGGACTCTAAAGAACCTAGCAATAAAATGAATACTAAAAATACTCCTCTGTATTCAGTGATCAGTATCTTGCTCAGTCATCATAAGAGAAGCTATTTTCTGCAGCAAATGGGAACTAATGTAGAGACTTGAAACAGGACAATGTGTATATTGGGAGAGACCTTGGAACATTTAGTCCTAAATGGAATGTCTCTGACAAATTTTTCCCTTCTGTGCTTAAGGAATTTTGTGGAAGAGGAAGAGGAAAGGATGTAAGACCCAGGAAAACTGGAGAACAAAAGAGAAACAAGGTCTTCTGGAAACTACAATATTTACACACATATGAACTCAGAGAGACTGTAACAGCATGCTAAGGGCCTGCATAGATCTAACCTAGATCGGATGCCAACACTGTGAGGGGGAGTGGACACAAGCCTCACCATATCCAAGAAGCTGTCTCAAATTGGATTTTTTCCAACAATCTCACTGGGTATGTAAACTTACTTTCCTTTTAATTTAGATCAGTATCCTGGGCCATGAAGTGGGAGGAAGTATCCCATGTGAAACTTTTAAATTATAGAAATTTCTAATGTTAGTTTTCCAAACAGAAAATGTACTTCACTAACAACTCTCATTGTTTAATTCTCTTTGAAATCTATAACATAAGAAAATATTGGTCTGTCAAGTAAAATGGAAGGAGTAGCTTATCTAATGAAGTTTGCTATTTTATATTCATATAAGATATATATTTCCAGTTAAGGACTCAAGTAAATCCTGTTGATGCCTTATCATGAAATACTCCTTTACAGAAACTAGCTTTCTGTAAGCAGGAAAGACAAGGACCAATAGATCAACTTCAACTTTCATTGGAGAAACTTCTTCTTGTAGTACATGGAAATCAAAATAGAGACCTACAATGTTACAATGGGTAGACAATCAAAGATTTTGGAACACTCAGCCTTTCAAGTGTGTCTTTATCAACTCCTCTCCACCAAGCCTGGGGATCTATTTGAAAAAGGAGGTGAAAAGATTGTAGATCCAGGAGTGGTAAAAGTCTCTATAGAAACAGCATCTTCCAAATACAACAAATAGGTTGATGAACATATTACCTAACAAACTGTCACACAAAACCTGCATAATTAAAGTCAGACAAATTCTAACACAGAGCTTCCAGTTTCCATCTGTGCCTGGGAACTAACCTGTGCTACAGCTCTCCATAACCAAATCCAGCCTAGAGAGAGCTGGTCTCCCAGGAATACTGACACACCTAAGTTCACAGGTGAGACCACCAGTATGGTTCCAAACCTGGCCAAGAGAGATCTGCCAGGTCCCACAAAGCACAGAAACCACGGTGGACAGGGACAAGATCTTTCTGGTTCCCATCTGTGCCCAGAAAACTAGCCTGTGCCACAGATCTCCATATCCAAATCCTGTCTGGAGAGATCTGGTCTCTCAGAACGTGCTGACACACCTAAAGTCAGAGTTCTCTGTATCCAAATCTCACTCACATAAAACTAGTCTCCCAGGAGTCCTGATACACATAAGATAACAGGCTCACGAGCTCACGGGGGTGGGGGTGGGGCTACAGTCAGAGACAGCAATACAAGCTAATACTAGAAATAACCAGATGTCAAGAGGAAAGTGCAAGAACCAAAACAACAGAAACCAAGTATACTTGGCATCATCAGAACCCAGCCAAACACACCAGAAGAGCAATATTCTGATTTAAAATGGCATCTCATATGATGATAGAGGACCTTAACAAGGACATAAGTAAGTCTCTTTAAAAAATACAGGAGAACACAGGTAAACAAGTAGAAGCACTTAAAGAGGAAATACATAAATCTCTTAAAGAATTACAGGAAAACACAACCGAACAGGTGAAGGAATTGAACAAAACCATCCAGGGTCTAAAATGGAAATAGAAACAATAAAGAAATCACAAAGGGAGACAACCCTGGAGATAGAAAACCTAGGAAAGAGATCAGGAATCATAGATGCAAGCATCATCAACAGAATACAAGAGATAAAAGAGAGAATCTCAGGTGCAGAAGATACCATAAAAAACACTGACACAACAGTCAAAGAAAATGCAAAATGTAAGAAGCTCCTATCCAAAACACCCAGGAAATCCAGGATACAATGAGAAGTAAGGATCTTAAGTATGGAAGAAAGCAAAGAGTCCCAACTCAAAGGGCCAATAAATATCTTCAACAAAATTATAGAAGAAAACTTCCCTAACCTAAAGAAAGAGATGTTCATAAACATACAAGAAGCCTACAGATTCTATCTCAAATAGATTGGACCAGAAAAGAAAGTCTTGCAGTCACATAATAATCAAAACACCAAATGTACAAAATAAAGAATATCAAAAGCTATAAGGGAAAAAGGTCAAGTAACATATATAATGACAGACCTATCAAAATACACCAGATTTTTCAACAGAGGATCCTGAGCAGATGTCATACCGATACTAAGAGAACACAAATGCAAGCACAGGCTACTATACCCAGCAAAATTCTCAATTACAATAGGTGGAGAAACCAAGATATCCCATGACAAAACCAAATTTATATAATATCTTTCCACAAATCCAGCCCTATAAAGGATAACTGATGGAAAACTCCAAAATAAGGAGGAAAACTACACCCTACACAAAGGAAGAAAGTAATCTTCTATCAGCAAACCCAAAAGAAGATAGCTACACAAACATAATTCTACCTCTAACATCGAAAAAGCAGAAAGCAACAATCACTGGTCCTTAAAATCTCTTACCATCAATGAGCTCAATTTCCCAATAAAAAGATATAGGCTAACAGACTGGATATATAAACAAGACCCAGCATTTTGCTACATACAGGAAACATACCTCTGTGACAAAGACAGACATCTCCTCAGAGTAAAGGCTGGAAAATAGTTTTCCAAGCAAATGATCCCAAGAAACAATCTGGAGTAGCCATTCTAATATCGAATAAAATTGACTTTCAACCAAAAGTTATCCAACAAGATAAAGAAGGACACTTCATAGGTATTGAAGGAAAAATCAACCAAGATGAACTCTCAATTCTGAACATCTAAAGAATAAATACCAAAACATACATTTCACATCACACAATAATAGTGGGAGACTTCAACACCACACTTTCATCAATTGACAGATCACGGGAACAGAAACTAAACAGAGACACAGTGAAACTAACAGAAGTTATAACCCAAATAGTTTTAACAAATATCTATAGAACATTTCATCCTAAAGCAAAAGAATATAACTTCTCAGCACCTCATGATTCCTTCTGCAAAATTGACCGTATAATCGACACAAAACAGACCTCAACAGCTACAAAAAGATAGAAATAATCTCATGCATCCTATTAGATCACCATGTCCTAACACTGGTCTTCAATAACACTAAAAACAATAGAAAGCACACATGTAGAAAGTGAACAGTTCTCTACTCAATGATATCTTGGTCAGAGAAGAAATCAAGAAAGAAAATAAAGACTTTTCAGTATTTAATGAAAATGAAGGCAAGACATATCCAAAATTTAGGAACACAATGAAAGCAGTGCTAAGAGGGAAGCTCATAGCTCTGAGTGTCTCCAAAAAGAAACTAGAAAGAGCATATACTAGCAGATTAACAGTACATCTGAAATCTCTAGAACAAAAAAGAAGCAAATATAGACAAGAGGAATAGAAGGCAGGAAATAAACTTAGGACTGAAATCAACCAAGTAGAAACAAAAAGAACTATACAAAGAATCAACAAAACCAGGAGTTGGTTCTTTGAGAAAATCAACAAGATAGATAAACCCTTAGCCAGACTAACCAGAGGACACAGAGACAGTATCCAAATTAACAAAATCAGAAATGAAAATGGAGACACAACAACAGAAATGGAGAAAATTCAAAAAATCATCAGATCCTACTACAAAAGCCTATACTCAACAAAACTGGAAAATCTAGATGAAGGTATGGTTTTCTAGACAGATACCACATACCAAAGTTAAATCAACAGCAGGTAAACTATCTAAACAGGCCCATATCCCATAAGGAAATAGAAGAAATAATTAAAAATCTCCAAACAAAAAAAAAGCCAGGGCCAGATGGATTTACCATAGAATTCTACCTGACCTTCAAAGAAGACCTGAGACAAATATTCCTCAAACAATTCCATAAAATAGAAACATCAGGAATGCTAACTAATTCATTCTATGAAACCACAATTACTCTGATACCTAAACCACACAAGGACCCAATCAAAAAGAGAAATTCAGACCAATCTCACTTATGAATATCAATGCAAAAAAATACTCAATAAAATTCTTGCAAACCAAATTCAAGAACAGATGAAAACTATCATTCACCACAGTCAAGTAGGCTTCATCCCAGGGATACAAGGTTGGTTCAATATACAAAAATCAATTAACGTAATCCACTATAATCAAACTCAAAGAAAAAAACACACAATCATCTCCTTAGATGCAGAAAAAGCATTAGACAAAATACAACACCCTTTCATTTTAAAAGTATTGGAGAGATCAGGAATTCAAGGCCCATACCTAAACATAATAAAAGCAATTTACTGCAAACCAACAGTCAATATCAAATCAAATGGAGACATATCTAAAGCAATTTCACTAAAATCGAGGACAAGACAATATCCATTCTCCCCATACCTATTCAATATAGTATTCGAAGTGCTAGCTAGAACAATAAGATAGACAGAGAGAGAGAGAGAGAGAGAGAGAGAGAAGAGAGAGGTGTCAAGGGGATACAAATTGACAGAGAATAAATAAAGAAATGCAGGTATCACTATTAGGAAATGATATCATAGTACACATAAGCAACCCCAAAAACTCTACCAGATAGCTTCTCCAGCTGAAAAACAACTACAGCAAAGTGGCCAGATATGACATTAACTCAAATAAATCAATAGCCTTCTTTTATACAAATGATAATCAGGCTAAGAAAGAAGTTAGGGAAACAACTCCCTTCACAATAATCACAAATAATATAAAATATCTTGGGTAACTCTAACAAAACAAGTGAAAGACCTGTATGACAATAATTTCAAGCCTCTTGGGAAACAAATCAAAGAGAATCTCAGAAAATGGAGAGATCTCCCATGCTCATATATTGGCAGAATTAATATAGTAAAAATGGTCATCTTACCAAAGGCAAACTACAGATTCAATGCAATCCCCATCAAAATCCCAACACAATTCTTCAAACACATGAAAAGAACAATTCTCAAGTTCATCTGGAAAGGCAAAAAACCCAAAATAGGGAAAACCATTCTTAACAATAAAAGAACAGCTAGGGGAATCACCATCCCTGAACTCAAGCTTTACTACAGAGCAATAGTGATAAAAACTGCTGAGAAGAAGGTATATTCTTTTGTTTTAGGATGAAATGTTCTATAGATATGTTAAATCCATTTGGTCCATTACTTCTGTTAGTTTTACTGTGTCTCTGTTTTGTTTCTGTTTCCATGATCTGTCTACAGCACCTCATAGTACCTTCTCCAAAATTGACCATATAATGGGTCACAAAATATACCTCAACAGATACAAGAAGATTGAAATAATCCCATACATCCTATCAGATCACCATGAACTTAGGCTGGTCTTCAGTGACAACAAAAACAACAGAAAGCCCACATATACATGGAAGCTGAACAACACCCTACTCAATGATAATTGGTCAAGGAAGAAATAATGAAAAAAAATTAAAGACTTTTAAGAATTTAATGAAAATGAAGTCACAACATATCCAAACTTATGGGACACAATGAAAGCAATGCTAATAGGAAAATTCATAGCTCTGAGAGTCCCCAAAAAAGAAACTGAAGAGAACATACCTGAAAGTCCTAGAACAAAAAGAAGCAAATACACCCAAGAGGAGTAGAAGGTAGGAAATAATAAAACTCAGGGCTGAAATCAACCAAGTAGAAACAAAAAGAACTATACAAAGAATCAAAAAAACCAGGAGTTAGTTCTTTGAGATAATCTATCTATCTATCTATCTATCTATCTATCTATCTATCTATCTATCTATCTATCTATCTTTCTTTCTTTCTTTCTTTCTTTCTTTCTTTCTTGCTTGCTTGCTTGCTTTCTCTCTCTCTCTCTCTCTTTCTTTCTTACTTTCTTTTCCTTCTTTTCTTTCTTTCTTTCATTCCTTTCTTTTGTTCTTTCTTTGTTTTTTTTTTTATCAAATATAGTCTAACAGGAGTTAAACTGAAAAGGGAAACTTCAGTTGAGAAAATGTCGACATCAGATGGTCTAGTAGGCAAAAGATCATTGAGTATTTTCTTGACTGATGATTTATTATTGCAAGTGCCATCCCTGAACAGCTGGAATAAGAAATCAGTCTCACAAGATAGTAACTCTACTCCATCATGACATCTTCGTCAGTGGCTGCCTCCAAGTTCAATTTGATTTCCTGTCCTGACTACCATTCATAATGTACTGTAAAATATAAGATGAAATATACTCTTTCCTCTAAAAAAAATAGCGAAAACCTGCATGGTATTGGTAAAAAGACCGACATGTTGATCAATGGGGTAAAATTGAAGATCCAGAAATAAAACCACACACTTATAAACATTTGATCTTTGACAAAGAAGCCAAACATATACAATAAAAAAAGGATGCATCTTCAATAAATGGTGCTGGTCTAACTGGCTGTCTATATGTTGAAAAATAAAAACTGAACAATATTTGTCACCTTGCACAAAACTCAAGTAAAATGAATCAAGGACCTCAACATAAAACCAGATACACTGAATCTAATAGAAGAAAAAGTGGGCAAGAACTTTGAACTCACTGACACGGGGGAAATTTCCTAATGGCTCAGGCTCCAAGATCAAAAATTAAAAAATGGGGCCTCATGAAATGGGAAAGCTTCTGCAAGGTAAAGAATATAGTCAATAAGACAAATCAACAACCAATAAGATGAGAAAAAAAATCTTCACTAAATCCAATCCAGTAGAGGACTAATATCCAAAATATATAAAGAACTCAAGAAGCTAACCACCTAAAAAATCAAACAACCCAATCAAAAAGTGGTGTATGCTTTGTGAAGGAGCGTATTGTGGTTCTGAATTTTTTTAAACATAACTCAAAAAGTATTGCTTGTTTGAAGGCTCTATAGAATTCTTGTATAAGTATATCTGACCCTTGGTATTTTGCTTGTTTGTTTCTTTTCATTTTATTCTGTTTGAATGCTTTTTAAATTTTTTTGATTTGCTGAAAATAAAAATTTAAAAAAAAAAAAAAAAAAAAAAAAAGAACTAAACTGAGAATTCACAACAGATAAATCTTGAATGGTTGAGAAGCACCTAAAGAAATGTTCAAAGTCTGTAGTGATCAGAAAAATGCAAATCAAAACAACCCTGAGATTTCACTTTATACCAATCAGAATGACTAAGATCAAAACCTAAGGTGAAACACATGTTGGCGAGGATGTGGAGAAAGAGGAAACACTCCTCCATTGCTGGTGGGATTGCCAACTGGTACAACCACTCCCAAAATCAATCTGAAGTTTCCTCAGAAAATTGGAAATAGATCTACCTGAAGACCCAGCAATACCATTCTTGGGAATATACTCAAAAGATGCCCCCATCATGCCACAGAGGCATGTGTTCCACTATGTTTATAACTGCCTTGTTTGTGATAGCAAGAAACTGGAAACAACCCACAACAGAAGAATGGATACAGAAAATGTGGTTCATTTACACAATGGAATATTACTCAGCTATTTAGAACAAGGACATCCTAAGTTTGCAGGCAAATGGATGGAACTAGAAAATATCATCCCAAATGAGATAACTCAGATTTAAAAGGACATGGTATGTACTCACTAATAAATGGATATTAGTCAAAAAAAAATACAGAATACCCAAGGTACAGTCCACAGAACTCAAATAGGTCAACAAGCTGAAGGGCCCAAGTGAGGACACCTCAGTGCCACTTGGGAGAGAGAAGTAAGCAATCACAAGGGAGTAGGGAGGGAGAAACCTGGGATGAAAAGTGAATAGGATGTGGGGGGGGGGAGGAGACAAGGGGAACCTGATCTGGTATTGAGTGAGGGAAAAGGACCTGAAGGACAGCAGAAAGAATGGAAACAGGCAATCTCTGGAGGTAGGAGGTTGGGGGACCCTCCAGTGTACCAGTGAGCTGGGCGGTGAGAGAGAGACTCTCAGTACTCAAAGGAAGGGACTTAAAATGAAATGTCCTACAGTGGGGGTGGGGACTTATAGAGCCCACCTCCAGCAGAAAGGCAGCGCATCAAGTGAGAGATGGGGTTGTCATTCCTCATTCCACAGTCAAAACTCTCACCCATAATTGTTCCTGTCTGAAAGAACTGCAGGGATGGAAATAAGAGGAACCTGAAGAAAAGAAGGTCCAGCTACAGGCCCAAAGTGGGATCCCAGTTCAATGGGAGGTCCCAAGCTCTGACACTATTACTGAGGCTATGGAGCACACACAAAAAGGGACTTACCATGGCTACCCTCAGAAAGAAAGACCCAATCGATAAGCTGTTGAAGGAGTCTGATGCAGATATTTGCACCCAACTAATGGACATAAACTACTGGACCCTGTAGTTGAATTAGGGAAAAGCTGGAAGAAGCTGAGGAGGAGAGCAACCCTGTAGGAGGACTAGCAATCTCAATTAACCTGGATCCCGAGATCTCTCAAACGCTGGACCACCCACCAGGCAGCATACACCAGCTGATATGAAGCCCCCAAGACATATACAGCAGAGGACTGATGGATCTTGTTTCAGTCAGAGAAGATGCACCTAACCCTCAAAAGACTGAAGGCCCCAGGGAATTTAGAGGTCTGGTAGGGTCTGGGATGGGGGGATTGGTAGGTGGTGGGGACATCCTCGTGGATATAGGGGGGCAGGAAGGAGGTATGGGATGTGGAATAATTGGAGGGTTTACCAGAAGGGGAATAAAATCTAGAGTGTAAGAAAATAAATTAATAAATAAAAGATTAAATTTTAAAAGCCATATAGTTTCAAAATTGTGTTCATGTGAATATGAGACACTAAACTTCAGTCCAAATTCCATCCAGTTTACTGCTTTGTTTCTCCTTCTTGGCAATAGCAGCATAGCAACTCATAATTCTTTAATATACTTATTTGGTAACAGAAATCTAGAAAATTAAATTGATGTAAAAGTGCTCTTAGACAGAGGAACTAATGATTGTGTATGAGAGGCCTAGTTTAGATTTCAAGTAGTTATGGTGGACTCTAAGTAAATGATATTGTGCTGATTTATTTCATGTTTCTCATTTAAGGCCATTGTCCAATTTAATTAATTTAATTAATTAATTTAATTAATTAGTATAAAGTAAGAGATGTAGATTGAGATTACCTTCATTATAATAAATATAAAATTGCTCCAGCATTGTTTGCTGACAATTCTCTGTCTTATATTTAATAGATTTTACATATTTTCAAAAATTAGTTTGTCAGACTTTTATTATTTATTTCTCGATTCTCCTTTGTTGTTTAACTTGTCCCTCTTCATCCCAGTGATTTACATGAATTGGCATCATTTTATTCATACAGTCCATGAACATAGTATGGCTATCACCATTTTGTAGTTTTCACCATGTACCTACCTGTTTGTCACTTTTTGCAAGGTTTGTACTATTACACTTGCATTTTTTATTAATCTATTTGTTTACTTTACATCCTGGTCAGCCCCACCCCACCACTGCTTTCTCCCCATTCCCATCCTCACAAGTCCCTTCCTCTATTACCTCATCCCCTTCTCCTCAAAGAAGGGAAAGCCCCCATTGGATATCACCCCCACCCCAGTCTCCTGGGATATAAAGTCACCACAGGACTAAGCACATCTTCTCCACTGAGGCCTGACCAGGCAATCCAACTAGAGGAAGAGGATCCCACTGCAGGCAACATGAAAACCAAGTTTCACATCTGCTGCAAATGTCTAGGGGGCCTAGGACTAGCCCCTGCATATTCTTTGGTTGGTGGTCTGATCTCTGTGAGCCCCGATGGGCCCAGGTTAGTTGACACTGTAGGTCTTCTTGTGGTGTCCTTGATCCCTCCAACTCCCTCAGTCCTATCTCTCACTCTTCCACATGACTCCCTGAGCTCCACCTGATGTTTGATGCAGGTCTCTGAATATCTTTTCATCTGCTGCTGGATGGAGACTCTCGGGAGACATTTATGCTAGACTCCTGTCTGCAAACATAACAGATTAACATTGTCAGAGGTTAGCTCTCTCCCATGAGATGGGACTCAAATTGGGCCAGTCATTGGTTGTCTGTTTCTTCAATTTCTGCTCCATCTTTATTCATACTCATAGACAGGACAAATTTGGGGTCAAAGGTTTTAAGGATGAGTTAATGTTCCTTTCCTCCACTAGGAATCCCACCTTGCTACAAGAAGTAGTCACTTCAGTATCCATATCCCAGAGCTAGGGTCATGCCCACAAACTCTCCAGAGGTTCTTCCATCCCAGATCTACAGCTAGTTCCAGAGATAGCCCTCAACAATTTCTGTTCTCTCTCTCCCTGCAAGTATCCCTAGTTTAGCAAGACTCTACATAAAAAAGAAATATAATTGATTTTGTAGATTGATTCATACATGAAAAACTTCTTTAACTTACCCATGAAATCTACAATCTTTCATTGTAAAGTTCTCAGATTTCTGATTTAATGTCATCTCGTCCTCAGTTACGCTTCATATATGATTGGTGTTTCTTTTAATCATTTTTTATTCTGTTATTCTAGCTTACATTGTAGGATTTACAATGTTAGATTGAGTAACAATAGGGTGAGAAGATATAATTTGAAAAGAAATCAGCTTTCTACCACTTAACATGTTGTCAACTGTGGTTCTTTTTATCAAGTTTTAAAAGTGTACTTTCTATGTCTTTGTTGTTCTTGTAAATTTTACAAAATACATTTTCTGAATCAACTGATGTGATATTGATTTGTTTCCTCTATAAGTATAATGGATTATACTGCTTTTTAAGGATTTTTGTGTCTACAGTTATAGGATTGTAACTGCATCTACTTTGCCACTGGTCATGGCCACTTGGGAGAGGTCAGACATGGGAAGTTTGACTACACTTACCCCATACCACCACCAGGATGGGTGCTGGGCTGTAGGGAAGTGCCAAAACTCTGCTCTGGGGATGGGAAAGCTCAGTCTGAGCTGTGGGAAAGCTGGAGTTGGTTCAGAGGTCCCGAGGCCTGTGACAAGGCCAGGGTCTTGGGGTTCTCAGACTCTTGAACATCCAGGCACCACTGGGAATCACAGAAGAACAGAAAATGGAGTTGGGAGCCAGTGGGCAGGGAACAGTGTCCGGAGCCATG
This sequence comes from Mastomys natalensis, assembly GCA_021653895.1. NCBI lineage: Eukaryota > Metazoa > Chordata > Mammalia > Rodentia > Muridae > Mastomys > Mastomys natalensis. Next base: position 3,872,873 of record JAJTUV010000327.1, on the reverse strand, counting down.
GGAGAAAAGGGGGAGCTCTAGCTTGTCACAGCAGGGATGATTGTCCTTATCTTAGCAGATGCAGGCTTGGTGACTGTTGTGGCAGAGAGCACAGAGAGGCCTTCTATGGGTGATCAGGCTGCACCTTTGTAGGTGAACGCCTTCCTCATGGCTCCCACAGCAGACTTTGGTGAAAAAAGCCAGTCTGTGATTCCAAACAGTTTATTGTCATGGAGGAAAATGAATGCATACAACCATACTCACTTCTCAGGATGAGCTTGAGATTAAATAACTTTTGCAGGGAGGAATGTCTGGGAAGGGAAGCTTATGGCCAATGCCCTCCAGACCTGTAGGTACCTCATTAGCATGGAGAACTCTGTTTTGGGCCTGCACGACTGTGGTCACATCTCTTTTCGTATTGTCTTGGTCTGAGATGTTAGGGCTGCCTCATCTACTTGTAGAAGGGCTTGGGGGCTTTGCCCTTACTTGACTGGTGGCCACAAATCTATGGGGGTCCTGTGGCTACCTGACAGGGGCCTGGTACCAGGAGCATGTAAAGTTCCTACTTTCCCTTCAGGGTCTTCAGGACATCCTGCCTTTAGCTTGACCTTACCAGGCTTCCTCTCACAGTCCACCACCAGCATACAGTCAAGGAAAATGTTGCAGAGCAACAGCCCACAGAGGCAGAAGCCCACAGCTAACCATTAAACTGATCACGGGGTTCCCAATGGAGAAGATAGAGTGAAGGCTGAAGGAGTTGAGAGGATTCGAGACACCATGAGGAAAGCAACAATCCCAACCAACCAGAGCCCCCAGGGTCTAAACCACAAGCCTGGGAGCGCTTAGGGAGGGACCCATGGCTCCAGCTATATATGCAAGGGAGCTATATATAAGTGGGAGAAGAGATCCCTGGTCCCATGAAGACTGGACGTTGTGGGGGGGGGATACTCGAGGGTGGGGAGGTGAGGTACAGGGGAGGGTGGAAGGGGTACACCAACGTGGAGATAGGAGGAGGGGGAAGGGATAGTGAGTTCCTGGGAGGGAGGGGGGGAAATGGGGTAAGGAGAGAACATCTGAAATGTATAAAAAATTTATAATAAAAAATTTCCAATAAAAAAAATAGTTTGTGCAAGACTATACTCATATCTGGGAATTAGTGCTTCATTTTCTATCCAATGGAAGAAAATTGTGTACATTTTGTTGTTAGAATTTTTAAAGATGTTTTCCTGGATTATCCAATGAAATAATCCAAGACAAAAGATTTGGAGAATCAGCAGTTCTTGAATTGTAATTTCAGTCCCTTTAACTGAAACTAAAGTTCCAAAGTTATTCATATCATTCACTTCCTAGTTTGTGAATATAGCTTCTGTTTCTTTCAATGAATCAGTCAATATCAGTATCTAGTTGTTAAAATAATCTGCAAAATTCTGTGCAGTATTGTTTTATTGTTCTTTAAATCTAAAAGACTCTTGTGATTCACTATTGATTTATAATATTGATACTATGTATATTTAGCTTTTTGTCTGTCTTGGTAGATAATTGTTCATTTTAATTATCTTTATTAACTTCCAAATTTTTATTTCAAAGACTTCTCTGTATTTTTATTTAATCTTTAATTTCATTGATTTATGAGTCCTTTTTCTTCTTTTTGATTGCTTTCAGATTCTTTGCCTTTTATTTTCTAGCTTCTCATGTACTTTGTACATGCATTGTGTACTTAGGTAGGAAGATACCCACTTATCTCCTTGCATTGTTAGCTACATACCATAAACTATAATATGTTGCCTTGTATTTCTTATTGAGTTTAATGTATTGTTTACTTTTTTTTTCCATGTTAGGTGTCCACTGATTCTCAGAGGTTATCTGGTTCACCCAGAGCTCTATATGTAACAATCAGGAGAGACTGGATTGAAAGTCAGCAAACACAAGCTTTGCCTTCTAAACTCTTTTATCCTTTCTTGCTAGTGTTCTAAGGCAAGCCACCATGTTCCTGATGTACTGAGAGTGGATGTTTTGCTTCCTAAATGATTGTTTGTCACAGGGCTTTGCTATGAATAATTGGGAGAAATTATCTCATTTAACACAGTGTTATTGAAAGTCCACCTCTCTGTGTCGATTTGGACTTTTCTAGCAAAAGAACTGAGTGATTCATTATGGTCTGGTGAGTGTATAAATCTAGTTTATTCAGATTATACTCTCCTGCTAGGGTAAAGTCATTGTCAACTTTTAATGTCATCTGGAGTGAAGGAACTGATTTATTTTCTTAACTGATTAAGGAAATGGAATTCAGGAAAAATGTGATACCAGAAATCATTGGAGTTCCCGTATAAATCAGGGTCCCCTCTGTCTGTTCCTTGTTTCATTGGTATAAAAAAAAAAAAAAAAAAAAAAAAAAAGAGTAGACTCAAAGTGAAGCTCAAGAGCAATTTACTAGAGTTTAAAGAAAAAAATTCAGGCAATCTGTAAGTCTCTCAAGTTGCAGAAAGGAAGAAGGGAATGAAAAGAAGTGAAAACTACCATGCCATTGGAAATAAGCTAACATGGAAGTCAGCCAAAGGGCAGGTAGGAGGGGAGCTTTATAAAATGAATAAGGAAGCCCAAAGCATTAGGGAAGGTACAAGGCTGCATGAGGATCTGAAAGAAAAGAACAAAAGAGGGAGAAATAGGGAGCCAATCCATCCAAACCTTTCAGCAGCTCGTAGGAGTACACTAGAGTATGGGAATCCTGGGACAGAGAAGATTATTATCTTCAGGTGAACCTGACTCTCTAGGAATGGTTCCTTTGTCTGACAACTAAATTGACTCTTAAGGGAAGAGTCAAGGACATGTCTCTACCTACAGGTGGATTCTAGATGCTGGATTAGACACTGTCTTTGCACAAAACTATGAATATGAAGAGCCAGGTAACAGATAAAACTATATTTTGAAGAAAGAAAGAGAGGATGGCATCAAGATGAGGTGTCAGCAGATCTGTCAATGGTAGAATAAGATGACTGAACAAAGTAGGAAGGAAGTAGTCTACAACTTCAACCCTGTCTTCCTCAGGAGTCGAAACCAAAGCAATGGTACAAATTAAATATAGAGATATCATGAGAAGTTTTTGTCTACCTCTCCTTTCCTGTTCTCTGGTTATGGACTGCGAACTTTGGAGAGGACGCCTATTCCTCTGTCACTGTCCATGGGCACTTCCAAGCTTTTCCTCTGAATTCCCACTGCAGCATGTGAGACAAAGGAATGTTCAGAAAACTAACAGTTTTCTTTGGGTTTTAAAGCCCATAGCTCCTTTCCTTGGTCTTCTGAAACCTTCTCCTATTTCTCTTATTTGGACAAAAGCAATATATTGTGCACTTTTGAAATCTGTGTGGTCACAAACTAATAAGTCATGGAATAAGAATGCAATTTTTAAATATTTATTTTATTTTTATTGTATGTGTATGGGTGTTTTGCATGTTTATATAAGTATATTATGTACATGAGTACTCACTGAGATGAGAACAGAGAGTCAGATCCCTGGAATTGAAGTTGCAAATGACGGTGAGCACCCATGTGGGTGCTGGGAACAGAACCCAGGTCTTCTGCATGAGGACCTCTGAACCATCTCTTCAGTGTCACACACACATACCTATCTCTCTTCCTCCTTTCCTCCCTTCTTCTCTCACCCTCCCTCCACCCTTCTTTCCTTCTCTCTCTCCTTGCCCCTGCCTCTGTCCTTTCCCTTTCTTCCTCCCCTTCCTCTTTCTGTTGTTGTTGTTATTGAGACAAAATCTCACTGTGTATCCCTAGCTCGTCAGGAACTCATTATATAGAACAGGTTGATCTCAAATTCACAAAAAAACACTTGTCTCTCTGCCTCTCAAGTACATGGACTAAAGGTATATACCACTATGACCAGTCTATTTACTTATACAAATTCATGGTATCTATGACTCACTGGACAAGACCTTGATCCCACTGACATTCCATTATTGATTTAGGAGGGGCTCATAAGGCCTCACTCCTCCTAGATAGTAGAGTCAATTAAAAACTGCATATAGAGGAAGAAACCATATTCATCAGTAGTGTAGCCACAGGAACACTGCCCTTACTGATACAAATAACCTGTGACTCAACCTCAAGAAGGCAAGTCCTCTGAAAGAACAGTGTGTGCCATTTATGCTCTTAATTGCTGAGTGGTCTCTCTAGCCCCAAGAAAAGGACTTAGGATGAAGACATAAGACGGAAAGAATAAGTGATCAGAAGGAAAAAAGCTAATGCAATGGCAAGGGACTTCGATAAAAACAAATTAAATCTCTCTCTCTCTCTCTGTCTCTCTCTGCCTCTGTGTGTGTGCACACTAGCAAGTGTGTGTATATGTGTGTATATGTGCATACTTATGTCTGTGCTTGTAAGCATGTGTGTATATGTGTATCTGTGCTGTGTTTGCATGTGTGCATTAGTTTTGTGTGTGTGTCTATGTGTATTACATCAAATTTTAATTTGATGGTAGTCATAGTTTTATGACTGTGTCTTTGTTTGTTGGTTGATTGACAAGCCTCCTCCCCACAAATATTCCATGCTGGCCTAGAACTCAGAATCCTCTCATTGAGTCTTCCACTTCTGAAGTTACAGCTGTGTGTTACCATGCCTGGAAATTTCTTAAATTTTAATGAGTAAAACTTTTTTGTTTGCTTTTATAATAGCTGCTTTTTTAGCAAAAGGTATGCGCTTATAGATAGGAGGGGCTCCTATCTATAATATATAGATATAATATAGATATAATATAATCCTTGTTGCTGATTTGATTCTGTCCCCCACATTGGGATTTAATGTTCTTGCCAGCAGCATTTCAATAATAGGAAGTGTGTTATTGAACTGTCTCACTGGACTTCTAATTTTTTCAGGATATCAAAGAATAAAGAATTTCACTTAAAAATATTTAGTTTAGAAAGAACTACCAGGGATCTGATGAAAAATGACTAGAAACTGATAGCATTAGAAGAATATGTTTGTAAAATCCTGGAACTGTTGGGTGAAATCCATGAGAAAAGTACAAGTGAATCCCATGGTGTCCTCTCCAGCAGCTGTATTTGTGAAGCTGAGACTGGCTTGGTTGGTGGTAAATTCTTGTTTGGTGGCAGAAATGAAGCCTTAATTCTGGAGCAATTGATGCCTCACACTCTCAGGGGCATGATCACAAAATGTTCTATCACTTACCCCAGGAGCTGTCGCCATCACTCCCCCTTCACATCCCAGACCCATTGGATGCCATGCGATGACTAGCAGACTGATGGCTACTACAAGTTATTGAAATACTCTGACAGAAAGTGTATCTCTGTTCTCTGCTGAAGGGTAAGGCCTTCAAATTCAGTACCCATGACTGACTGATTGGGAATTCAAGTTGTAAATATTGTTTAACTTGTTTGTATAACCAACCATTTGTCCTTGCTCACAGTTAAGTAACACATATGACAAGCCAAAATCACTTTACAATGCCTTTTATTCTAGGACTACCCATCATCAGGATAGCCATTTAGAGCTATAAAAATGTAAGATAGTCAGTTAAAATTTAATTTGAAGGGAAAAATTAATAAGATATTTTTACATTGTGTTTCTTTGTCTTCACTAAAGTTGCTATTGCTAGGGTAAAATACTGTGACCAAAAGCAACTTGGGGAAGAAAGCATTTATTTTAGCTTACAGTTCCAGATCACAACCTATCATCCAGGGAAATCAGAGTATAAACACAAACAAAACAGAAACCTGAAGCAGAGTATCCTCTCAGATACTCTAGCTTGCATCAAGTTGACATTAAAAACTAGCCTTCAATCAATGTCTTCTGAATAAGGAGGGAGAAAGCAGCTTTAAAGATTTACCAGATAAACAAAATGTCATATGCTTTGAAAAACAGAAACATGGAAGATTCTCCATGCTGCCTCCTCTGCAGTATAAAAAAAGGAGTAAACTGCTTCAAAGGTAAGGAGAAAATCTTGGGTTATCTTCCTGCAATCTGTGCACAGACTTTCAGGTTTGCATTTTTCTGGAAACATCACCTATACTGGTTTATGCCTTTCCATGATAAAGTTGTTCCTTTGACTCATCCCTGGTCCTGTAAATAACTCCTCATCAATATTTCTATTAATAATCCCAACTCATTAGATCTCCAAGTTGAACTCTGGTGTAATAGTTACTTCAGTCTTTTGTGAGTTCCATTTGAGGAAGAGTAGAACTGTGTGCCCCAGAAAAAGCCTATTACACTGAATGGGTCCATTCATTCCGTTTTTGTATCCACTTAGAAACTAGGCCATAAGCCATCTGCTCTAGCAGCAGACCCCAAAGTCCAGGAATAAGAAAATAAAATCCCCCACCAGAGAAACAGCCTGAAGAGAGCCACACAAATGGGAGATATCCTGTCTCAGGATAGGCCATCTGTGCTGGGCAGCCCATCAAGTGGTTAATCATTCATAATGCAGCAACGCAGTCTATCTGGGGCATACTGGCACCCAACGAAGAGGTTTTAGATGACCTAACCCTAACATAGTAGCCAATCAAAATTGTACTAATGTCAGGGCTTTGGTCCCTACCAATTACATTAGAGATTATCTCATCTTTCTAGAGAGTTTCCCCTGTTCCCTATAAGAAGATCTGCACACCTTTGTCTTGTAGTAGTCACCATTTGATGTGGTGGCAACCCAGCATGTTGGTTATTTCAGCAGAATAAACGCTTTTTTGTCCTTGCATACTATTTAAATCTGGGGGGCCTTTCTTCATCAATTCCCAAACCTTAACAACACAGCACTCTAGTATTGCCAAAGACTAGCTTTTACAAGAATACATGTTTCTTTCTATCTTAACCACATTGGGCATTTTGTATTTTATCAGGAAATCCTAACATCAGCATCTTTCTTAACATTGTATTTCAAGCAACATTTACCAACCTGTTGGAATTCCCTTGTTATATAAGCCACACTGGTTTTTGAAGCATGAAAACATCAGCATTCACAGAAGCTATAGAATAAATAGGGAATAGCAGTGAAATTTATGCTTCAAAAATGAGGTAATTGTGTCTGCTCTGTAAGAATAAAGGAATCTATTTGTTTCTTTCTTGATAGTAGAAGTATCAAGTAGATGCCAGTTACATGCTATCACCTGAAAGACAAAACCCTTTTTAAATTGTTTTTTTTTTTTTCCTAAAACACATGTCCCACAACCAGCTATGCTGTACAGGTTAGTATGTCAGAAACTCAGATGATCAGACATTCTGGACTCTTCCGGACTGCCTAAAATGTCAGGCCAGAAAATGACTGCCCAGGACCCTCACCTTAATAACTCCTCCAGGAAATCTCACATTCATTTCTGCTTATATGACAGACTGTAGTCATTCCAGAACATTAAGAGGTAGATTGTCCTGTTTTGCTCTTTTAAAACCTCAAAAATTGAAGACTTCATTTTTTTCTGACTACCCAGCTTTAAGTTGAGAAATATCAGTAAACTAAAGCTGGTCTTTCACTTCAGACAGTTACACTCATGACACATCTAGCACTTTTCAATGGAAAGGTTCTCAAGTCTGAGCGAGCACTTTGCTCTCCACATTAACTATTTCTTGTGGAGGAGGTGGGTTGGCTAAACAACAGTACAGTCTGACTATCAAGACCTTCCCACATAATCTGACATGACAATACATTGAAACAATCAGCATATTCTCTAGCTAAAGTTACAACAGTTTTATGCATTCTTATTCTTTAACTCAAACCATCTAATAAGACACACATATTAGCATCATCTTGATATAATCTGGTACAAGCACAAAGTACACTAAAAATAAAGAAAGAAATGAAAAAAGAAAAGAAAAAGTAAACAAGACACACAGCCATAGATGTCATCTTCCTTGACTAAGACACTAATAAGATACCCTCAGTCTTATTATTGCTTTATGTCATATGATCCTAGGATAGCCAGAATTTCATATTACCACATTAATAAAAATGAAATAAGAGTACTGTGCAATTTACTTAGGTTACATAGTTAGGATATAGCACAGAACAATGGGAAGCCATATTTAACAGGCTCCATGTTCTCTAGGATGTTCTTTAGGAGAGGGTTTTATGATCTTGTTCTGGAAGATCTTGTTATGGTCTGTTCTTAGAGCTGGTGTCTTGTAGGGTCTATTCTAAAGCTGGTGCCTTCTGGCCCTTTCTGAAATCAGGCCTGGTCCTCAAAGTGAAGACAAATGAGGTTTTAAAATTGGGACAAATGGGGTTTATATTGTCCTTTCCAAGGAGAATAAAGACCATCCAGAGACACCTTAACTACAATGTGTGTAAAGAAAAAAATATGTTTGAGAGAACACTTGTTTGGTATGATCCAGCAGCCATTAAAGGTAAAGAAACAGTAATTTGAGCTGTATGTCCTTAAAGAAGCATGTCTAAATCATCATCTACAGAAACTAGGAACATGATGTTTAGAGATTAGGTCCTTGAAGATGCAGTTACATCTACATCTAAGATTATACTGGATTTATTGGGACCTAAGTCCAGTGGGTGGTGTTTGAACACTAAAGCAAAGGAGGATGAGATACACAGAGGTAGAGGGAAGACACAGTGTTTTAGTATTCTGTCTTAGTGTCCTATTGCTGTGAAGAGACAGCATGACTCCATAACTGTTGCAACTCTGATAAAAGATCACATTTCATAGGGGCTTGCTTACAGTTTCAGAGGCCCATTCCATTTAAACATGGAAGGGTGCATCATGGTGTGAATAGCATTAGAGCAATAGATGGCAGCTGCATCCTGGTCTGCAGACAGAATCTGAGCAAGTGTGGGCTTTTGAAACCTCAGTGCTCAGCTCCAGTGACATACTTCCTCCAACAAGACCACAGCTCCTAATCCTAACTTCCTGATGACCAAGCATTCAAATCTGTGATATGATAGGGGCCATTCATCCAAATCACCACATTCTATTCCCTGTCCCACATAGGCTTATAGCCATATCATAATACAGAATGCATTTAATCAAACTTTAGATGTTCCATAGTCTATCACAATCTCAATACTATTAAAAAGTGCAAAGTTCAAAGTCTCTTCTGAGACTCATGGCAGTCTCTTAATCATATAATGAAATCAAAATCAAAAAGCAGATTACATACTTCCAACCATCAATGGTACAGAATATTCATTAACATTCTAAAATAGAGGAAATGGAACAGAGTAAGGAAGTATTGGACCAAAATAAGACCAAAAACTAACCGTACAAACTCTAATTTCTGCATCTTCATTTCTGAGATGCAGCATTCTTCAGAACTCCAACTTTTTTCATCTTTGTTTACTGCAACACTCCGTTCTTGCTTCAATTGTCCACACATGATCTACAACTTTCTTTGGTAGATATCCCATGACTCAGGTAGCCCTAACATCTTAATCTCCAACATAGTCCAAAATTCACCTTCACAGTTTGTGTTTTTCTTTGTATGTCTTGGTCCTTTTCACTATTGATCTGCATAAGAATGAATAGAGATAGTCACATGAGTTACTAGCCTCAGGCATATTTCCTCAACAAGAACATAAAGCAGCCACATTCTTTGAATTATCACAGGAACATTTCTAGTCCACTTAGCAATATTACTCAGGTTTTTCTCTTCTAAAACTTGTTGAGCTGCACCTCACAGTTCAAATCATCTTCAGTACCACTGTCTTCTATGTTCCTACTGCGATGGCCCATTAAGCCTGCTTAAATCATTCAACCACTTTTCTAGCCCAAAGTCCCAAAGTCTTCAGTATTCCTTAAATAAACAGCATGGCCAGGCCTGCCACAGCAATATCCCAGTCCCTGGTATCAGTTTCTGTCTTAGTCAGTGTTCTATTGCTGTGAAGAGACACCATGACCACAGCAAAAGAAAGCATTTAACTGAGCTTCCTTACTGTTTGAGAAGTTTAGTGCATTATCATCATGGCAAGAAGCACAGAAGCATGGAAGCAGACACACGATCGGAGAAGTAGCTGAGAGTTCTATATCCTGATCTGCTGGAAGCAGGAAGAGAGAGACACTGGACTTGGACCTGGCTTGGGCTTTGAAACCTCAAAATCCAACCTGCAGTGACACAGCTCCTTGAACAAGGCCATACCTCCTAATCTTTCTCAAGTAGTGCCACTCCCTGTTGACCAAGCATTCAAATGTATGAGCCTACAGAGGCCATTCTCATTCAAACCACTACACACAGTGAATCAGAGGGCAGCAGAAATGGAGCTTATGCAGCTTCAATCTTATAAATCCCAATGGATTCTGGCAGCCAACAAAAGACAATAATAAGGCATGAAATAGGGAATCTCTCTCAAGAAATCTTGAGAGGATCAACACATCATAATGGTGAGCTTCAGACTCTCTTGTCAGTGAGAGAATAAATTCCTGTTGTTTTAAGCTGTGAGGAGTATGGCAATTTGTTAAGGTAGACACAAGAGATTTGTGCTGATGGAAGGGAAACAGCATCCTGACAGAACACAAGCCTTGATGCATAGAAATTTCAGTTCAAGACAATCTGGAGATTCAACATGGGTAGCAGCTCAGACATCTTCTGACATGCTATAAAAATCAGATTTGAGACAGGGATGGAAGATCACTGAATATCAGTATGATTTTTGTGTCGGCATAGAAATAAAAGGCAAGAAGCCTGACAAAGAAACTGCCACAGTAGTTCAAGAGAGAACAGATGGAATAATGATTGGCACCAGGGCTTGAAAATGGAAAGACCAGAAATAAATAATATAATAGATAGGACTTGTGCAGGCCTAAACTGGATGGGGTCCCAGTGCTTAGAAGTAGCCATTTCCCTAATCCAGAGCTATCTTTAACTAATAGCCCCTTGCAAAGAAAAATCACTTTTTTACAAACTGATTCTCATTTGGTAGAGAAGTCATACCTAAGGGATGGATACGTGTCTGGCAGTAGATGACCAAACCAAATTGAGCTCAGTTGTCTTGGAGGGAGGTGCTTTTTAAAAGTCTTGCATATCTTTTGCTTGTAAACTTTGCTTTCCAATTTTGTTTTTGTGGGCTTTCTGTGTAGTGCAATGTGTGTCAGCATTTGTATATGTTTCCTGTGCTTTTCATTGGCTTTTTTTCCTTCTTTGTTTTGTTCTATTATGATTTGTTTTAATTTATCTTATTTTATTTGTTTTATCAGCTAATGTGCTCACTGAACAATATAATTTTGAAAACAACCAAGGAATTTAAATATCTGGACACATCATTTAATAAATAACTTGTATACAATTACAGAGCTCTATCTTGGCATATATAACCAATACATTATTTTGTTATATTTTAAATATCTATCTTACAAATGAGATTGTAATTAACATACTTGGAAAGATATGATTCCATAATTATCTGATTAGTTTATTAATTACTCAGAATAAATTCACATACTGAGTAACATAAAAAGGGACTACTTAAGGCTAGAGACATGGTTGAATGTTTAAGACTATTTATTGCTTTTCTGGAGGTCTCAGGTTCAGTTCCCAGCATTAGCTTCAAACAGACTCTAACCAATAACTCCAGTTACAGTAGACTCTAGACTGTTTTATGGCCTCTGGGACATCAACATGAATGTGGTACACATACAAGCATGCATGCACATGACATAGGAAAATAAATATAAAGTAAATCTAGAGTAAATATAAGTAAATCTTTTGTAAAAATAGATGACATGGTTTTAAGTTACATTTAATTATTCTGTCAACCTAGAATAATTTTGCTTCTTTCCATAAATTTAAAAATATCTCTTAGTCATGCTTAGAAGACTGTTGCTGTACTCTCACCTAGAGTGTTCACCCTCTTAGGATAAGTACTATGTACTTCTGATAAACAAGAAACAACAGCGAAGGATTGTTTTGTTGGTATTTCTCAAATTACCATTAAACATTGCATCCTCTTTTCATATAATAATTTTATTACTTCTTTGAGAACTTCATACATATGGACAGGTATTTTCATCCTCAAATCCTGCCTCTAAATCCTCCCAGATCCATTATCTCAAGTTGACATCACAAGTTTAGTTCCTGTCTTCTTCCTTCCTTCCTTCCTTCCTTCCTTCCTTCCTTCCTTCCTTCCTTCCTTCCTTCCCTTTCCTTCTTCTTCCTTCCTTTATTCCTTTCTCTCCTTTCTCCTTTCCTTCTTCTTCCTTCCTTTATTCTTTTCTCTCTTTTCTTTCTTTCTCTTTCTTTCTTTCTTTGTTCCTTTCTCTCTTTCTCTCTTTCTCTCTTTCTTTGTTTTCTTTCTTTCTTTCTTTGTTTTCTTTCTCTTTCTTTCTTTCTTTCTTTCTTTCTTTCTTTCTTTCTTTCTTTCTTTCTTTCTTTCTTCATCACCCACTGAGTACTGTTGCTGCTGTCCATCTGCCCACTGGTCAGAAATACCCATTAGAACAAGACCAAGCTATCAGGAGCCACACTATTCAAGAAAATGAACTCTCTCTGAACTTTTCCTTTTATTTGTTTATATTTGTTTTATTTTCTCTGTTGCTTTGGGAAGTGTTGCTTGTTTGTTTGTTTGTTTGTTTGTTTTGTATCTGTATCTAAAGAAAGAGAGAAATGTATGAAGTTGGATAAACCTGGAATGAGATGATGGAAGGGAAACCATGACCAGAATATACTTTATAAAAAAAATAATTTCAATTAAAATTCTTTCTAAAGACACTCTTCTCTCTGCTAGAATGGTAACTAGGTTGAGCTTGTCTAAGTCTCCTTGTCTAAGCCACAGAATATTTTCTTCTTTGATATGGGTATAAATCCAATCAGAAAGTATTTATTTACCCACGTAACATCCATGGCACTATTTTACCCACAGATATATCTTGCATGCAATGCTGATCTAGGCCAGTCTTTTTTATGTTGTTGTTAAGACTGTTGGGTAATTCCTATCCACCCCGGTGCAACCTGCATAGTTCCTTCTGGAACCGTAAGAGCTAGCCAGCAGAGAAGACGCTTCCTGCTCAGTACCAACTAACTTCTCCACATCATGTTACTGAAATATCGTCAGCAAAAGGATCTTAGCATCAAGTTCTGGTGGACAATTATGAGCACTGATAATAGGGTATTGTGTTGTGGGGTTGTATGGTCTAGCCAGATCAACAACTCTAGAAGAGGTCTCCCATACCTCATGCTAGACCTTTTATGTGCCAACCTGTGGCTTCTGGGAAGAGTGTTATTCTCTGCATAGAGTAACTCAAACCAAACCATTCTCCTCTCTCTCCCTCTCCTTTCCTCCCTCCCTCCTTCTCTCCTCCTCCTCCCCCTCTTCTCTCTCTCTCTCTCTCTCTCTCTTTCTCTCTCTCTCTCCCTTTCCCTCTCTGTATATTAAAATAGTGCATTTCCATATGACTTTTCAAACATTCTTAGTGTTAGTTATCACTCCTCTCACTCCTTGTTCACATTACTGTCCCATCCAACTTCCCTTTGAGGACTTCCTTCCCTACCATTCCCTTTTCTACTCCACATTACCTGTGTTTAATTCCCTTTCCTTTAAGATCTTTCTTCCCATCTCCAACAATAGCCCCTTCTAGTTTTCTAGCTTTCTATTGGTGCAATCCATGTTCAAAACAGAAATCTAAACATTTAAGGATAAATTCACATCTGAGTTGAATATAGGATGTTTGTCTTTATGAAGCAGAGTTACTTGATATAATATTTTCTAGTTTCATCCATTTGCCTGAACATTTCAAAATTTCATTTTACAGTTGAATAAAACTCCATTATGAATAAGTATCTCATTCTTCACATCCATTCATTAGGTGATGTGTCCTGGATCTTGTGAAGAGACAAGTGATGAACATTGGTGAGTATGTGTCTCTACAGTAGGAAAGAAGACTTCTTTCGGTGTGTGCCCAGGAGTGGTATAGCGGGGGTCATGCTTACATTGTGGGACTTCTTACAGTATGTAGAAGATCTGTAACATTTATTTTCCTAGTGGCTGTTCCTGTTTCATTCCCACCAACAGTAAAAGGGACGCTCCACTCCCCAACATACCCAGGAATATTCGCTTTCCTAACCTTAGTTACTTGAATGAGATAAGGCAATATCTTAATTTTATTTGCATCTTTCTGATAGCTAAAGATAGTGATTATTTTAAAAGATATTTCATAGCCATATGTATGTCTTCTTTTGAAAACTCCCTGTTTAGTTTTATAACTATTTTTAAGTTGGGTTGTTCATTTCCTTGGCTCTTTGTTTCTTCGATTCTTTATAAATTCTGGATACTAATCCTTTGTCAGATATATAGATAGTTATCTTGCCAGAGGCACTTTACAATTTGGATACAATTTCACACTAAAGCCTCAACAAAATTTTTCACAGAAATTCAGAAATAATCTTAAAATATATATAAAAATATGAATGATACAGGAGAAAAAAGCCAGTCCTGAAAAATAAAAACACTACTGGAAATAACACCATCCCTGATTTCAGATTATACTACAAAGCTATAATGGTAAAATAAGTAAATGAATAAATAAATAAACATCAATACAACACTGGCACAAAAAGAGACACAGTCATCAGTGAAATAGAATTAAAGTCCAAAATATAGCCACCTGCGTTTTGGTGATGATGCCAAAAATACATATTATGGAAAAGACCATCCCTTTAGCAAATGTGCTAAACCAGTGATTTTCAACTTTCTTAACATTGTGACCCTTTAATAAAGTTTCTTATATTGTGGTAACCCCCACCAGCACCAAAATTATTTTTATTGCTACATCATAACTGTAAGTTTGCCACTGCTATAAATTGTAATGTGGATACTTTTAGAGATTGAGGTTTGCAAAGAATTTGGGACCAGCAGGTTGAGAACTACTGTACTAGACAAACAGGATAGTCAATGTAAATGAATAAAACTTTATTTTTTTAAGTTTCTCATTGTGCAGACAAATTCTAAATGGATCAATGATCTTAATGCTAAGTCTAAAACTTTTAAACATCTAGAAGAACGATTAAAGAATACAATTCAGAATACAGACTTAACTAAACACTCTCTGAATATGACCCCAATAGCTTGTATTCTTATGTTCTCTACTTATTGACTGTTTAGTCAGCATTCAGCTATGCCTCACTAAGCCTTGTGATCACTGTGCTACTGAGTCACTTTTTCAGCTGTCATTAAGAGGTTTATTACGTATTATGCATTGTGATTTTTTCACAGAAGTCCTTAGGAAAATCTACCGAACATTTTCATATTTGAAAATGTTCTGTACACTGCTGGGATGTAAGATATTCATTTTATAACTAAATCTATAAAAATTTACTCTATGGATTATATATATACATATACATATATACATATATATATAATTATATATACATATATATATATATACATATATATAGTTGTTTAAAATTTCTTTACTTCCACAGTTTTTACTAGTCACATTTTCTCCTAGTACTTCCATTATAGGAATAGTTTTCTGTAGTTTGTCATCTTTAACATAGATGGGAAAAACTCTAAAGGTGAGACTACAATCACTGTGTACTTCGATATTAAACTCACTCTGTAGGTTAAGTCACAAGAGATTTAAAACATACCTAATGTTCCTAGCCAGAAGGAAAGTTCTATCAGTAGTAAGGTAGAAGACTGTAGATGGAAGTCTACTTCAAGTAGGTGAAAGGACAGGTATGAAAAGAAGACACTTGAACATCTGTCAGCATAGAATCACAACAGCTGGACGGTATATGCTAATAACTTAAGAAATCCAAATAAGAAGGTATGAATACACATTAGAAAACAGCTTGTCCTTGATCTAGATGTTCTTCAGTTTTATGATAAAGACACACACACACAAACACACACAGTATATATAACATTATATAATATATATGCAAGCAAATGTGCATAGCAGTACTAAAATACAGAATGATGTCATTTTCAATTCAGATGCCATGACACATTACTGGAATCAGACTCACTGCAGATTCCATAAGCAAAGGATAGACGTCTATCCTTTGCATCCATTGAATCCTTCTTCATGGGATGTCTGGAAGGAGGCAGTAGCTTCAAACTAGAGGACAGTCAACTCTAACAAATCAAGTATAGAAGAGAAGTAATAATTTCCTATGTGGTAGGTACCCCATTTCTATCAGTTAATCATTGTAGAGGAGTACTGTACATAGCTCTATGGAGTGGTGAAATAGATCATCAGTATAAAGGAAAGACAGGACCTAAGAAATAACTTAGCCTCCATAAAGACCTGGGATACAATGCAGTTACATGGAATGTGGAAACTTCAGACATATAAAGAACTCAACATTTTAATATGAGAATTTCTCAATCATTACATACAACATACTCACACCAAAATACCATTATCTCTCTGAATTTCACAATTAGCTAAGTATCTTATGTTTTTCATACAGGAAGCAAAATCAACCTTCAAATTCTCCAATCTTATCCTATTAGAGGAAAGCTGGCTTGATGAATATACTGAAAATCCACTTGTCTATTATATCAAGACAGGCATCGTACTTAAATATTTTTACAGGTGCAATGAAATCAGCCCTTGGTTCTGGTCAAGTGGCTTTCATGAATAAATACAAAAGACCAAACAATGATTGTCAACATTCAAAGAAGAGAGAATAAAAGGTCAAGATGAGAAATAAGACAAGAATGGGCCTCAATAATGAGGAGCAGAAAAAAAATATAAAAGGATTCTAAACACTACATTGTCTGGATACTATAAGGAAGAAGGATGTCTGTAAATCCCAGAGAAAATAATAGGAAAGAGAAAACACAAAGCAAGGCATGCACAAATCAAAATCTATCACATAAAAAGTAAGATTAGTGCTTACAGTAATAAATGGGAATAGTTGAAAACAGAAATAAAAATTTGAAAGTTCACATAAAGAAATTATTCCATAACAAGAAAGACAAAGATGAAAAAAAGAAATTGGGGGAAGGGATAAAAGAAAGGTTAGATGCAGAGATGTTGTCTTATTTGTGTTTCTATTGCTTTGACCAACACCACGACCAAAAAGTAAGTTGTAAAGTATGTATTCTGCAGATGATTCACTGCCAATACGATAGTAAAAGTAGATGTGTTAAAGGAAATCTTATATTTCAGTGAATAAAATACAAAACATAATAACAAGTTGATTAGACCTTTCAAAGGAGATAAAAAAAATAACGGTTAATTTGAAAACATACTGATAAGAAGAGGTTTGTCCGGTGGGTACTAAATGGTTCAATACAGGGAACAATTTCAGGTAATTTACCAGTAAGATCATCAACATACTTGTGCTTTTTTTTTTTATTCACATGTCTGAGTAACATGTGTCTCTTTCTTTGAAATCATTCTAGGTCACAAAGTTAAATACAACTTCTATTTATATTAACAATACAAAAACATGCAAACAGGTTCTAACACATGTTAGTGTGCTGCTTGGTTTTAACGTAAGTACATATTTACTGTTGTGTGTATTTTGTGTATTGTACGTGTTACTGAGGAAATGTGAATTATGTGTGTAGAGGCCATAGAACTTCCATCAGTTTCTTTGTACCTTCCACCATGATTCTGGGGATAAAACTCAGGCTGTCAGGCTCAGACATCAGTACTTTGTGCTTATGAACTATCCCGATGGCCTTTGATTTTTGTTGTTTATTGGATTTTTCAGAAGTTATGGAACGTGATATTAAAGAATTTATATGTGAGTTCTTGGGATGTTTAAATGTCATGATTTAATTTACATGGAATTGCATAGGGACAAAATGAGTCTTACCTTAGCATTTGCATACTGAAGGATTGACTGATGCAATAGCTGGCAAAGGACAGTTCTTTGGTTGACACACTCAGAAAATGCTCTTCAGTACAAACACCAATTATCAAAGAATAAAGATTCCTCAATAAGATTAAAGCCCTGAGAGACCAAATCTTTTAAGTTCAGACTCCATTTTAGAAAACTTGACATCAGATAAACTAACAGGCCAGTACGTAACATTAGTTTTTAAACTACCCTCCAACAAAACCCAAGCCTAGCTCCAGTTTCTAGGCTAACCCCAACAAACCAACATCTCCAGATTAATTTCCCCCAACAAATTCAGCATTTCCAAGTTAATTCCCAACAAGTCCATCCCCTGCCTAATGACCACCAATGCAGAGGGAAGCATAAGTTAAATTTATGGTTTGACTCCCAGCACCAGCCAATTATGCTAAAGGCCATAGTAGCTCTCCAATTAGATGCTTGCCAAGCTAGAAATGCTCACCGCCCCCACCCCTGCTTGTTGCATTCTATAAAGCCTTACTCCCTTAGATGT
The DNA here is from genome assembly GCA_021653895.1 of Mastomys natalensis. Taxonomy (NCBI): domain Eukaryota; kingdom Metazoa; phylum Chordata; class Mammalia; order Rodentia; family Muridae; genus Mastomys; species Mastomys natalensis. The sequence goes on along the minus strand of JAJTUV010000327.1, from coordinate 3,854,632 downwards.
TTGGGGCTCCTCTCCATCAAAGCCATCCTTCTGTGTCAGGGCTGGTAGGCAGGAAGCCCAATTTAGGCTCAAGCTTGTGAATAAAGACTCTGGCATGATTGCATGGAATCTACTCCTGACTATCGGAGTTTGAAAACTTCCTTGGGAGAACAGCCACAATTGATGAGCCACAGTGGCCTTTTCCAGTGATCCTGTAAGTGTCCCCTGAGATGAAAATATTGTTAACCCATCTTCATATCCATTTTTCCTCAGTTCTTGGATGAATCATCTACATTTGCTATCACATGACATTTCTTTCCGTCCCTGGAATGGTTTCTGAGCTTGAAAGTAGAAATAGGCAGACTGCAGAGTAACGTAAAATGAGCCGAATTATAAATAGTTCTTTCTTCTGATAGTGTAATGTGTGCTGTGCTCCTTGGGCCCAGAGCTCAGCTCTGAGGTATGCTGTAGTTCGTGGCTGTTGATATTCCAGAGAAAATGAGCAGGGATTTGTACTTTAATATTAGTTTCAAAATAGCAAATTGTCTGGTTTATATATTGTTCCAACTGGCAGGTAGCACTTGCTGTTTGTAACATATAAGGAATCTTAAAATTCTACAAAGTTATTATGGGAGACCAAATCTTTTAAATTCAGACTTCATTTTAGAAAACTTGAACTCAGGTAAAATAAGAAGCAAGTACCTAGCAATAGTTTTCAAGTTATTCACCAACAAATGCTGAGCCTGGCTCCAGTTTCTAGACTAACTCCCAACAAATCCAACGTTTCCAGGTTAATTCCCAGGAATCCTGCCCCCTGCCTAAAATACAAAGAGAAGCAAACTTAAGTTCATGGTTTGACTCCCAGCACCAATTACACTAAAGGCCATAGTAGCTCACAAATTAGATACTTGCCAAGCTACAAACACCCACTCCCTCTTGTTGCTTTCTATAAAACGTTAGATGTTCAGTGCTCCTCTCCACCAAAACTTTCCTACATGTCAGCAGTGAACTGAGGGGCCTGAACTGGTTCGAATAAAGATCCTGTTGTGATTTGCATTGGATCAGCTCCTGTCCATTTTTTTTTGGGGGGGGGGGCGGGGTGCGGAGGAGACCGCTCACTAACACTTCCCTGGCACTACAGTTAAACTATTTGTTACACACTTAACCTTCTTATTTATGTAATAGAACGTAGAGGCCCTATGCTGTCTTTCCTTGAAAAATATTACTGATTATTTTTAGGCAGTGAACTGCTACAGACAGGATTTCCTATGTCTCCCGCCCCCACCCCAGCCACAAGAGTCATTGATGAGAGTTGGTGTGGACTATGCTGCTTGATTCTATTGGAACTCTCACAGAGGTGCCCTTAGCTTGAACTGTATTATTTATAGAATTTCAGGGGATGTACTGTCTCTAAATAACAAGACACACAAAAACTGGCATGGGTATGTGTCTTCCATGCTCCCATGGCTTGCCTTGCTTGCAGCACTTGCTACAAATGATTTACGGGTATTTGTATGCTAGAGAATTAAGGAGGAAAACCAATTTGTTTTACCCTATTCCTTTATTTTATAGCTTTTATCTTAAAATACACAAAATTTTCAAGTTGATATTCATTAATATTAAATTTGAAGGAAAGGATTGGGATTTTTAAATGGCTGCAGAAATGTAATTCTATTTTATTTTTATAGCAAAATTCACAGGGAAGGGAGGGTGGAGAAAGGTAAGCAGAGAGGGAAAAACAGCTTTTGGGGTGGGATGGCGCAGTTTCGTTGTGTTACTTTGGAAACACTGCCATCTAGTGGATATATGTAATAATGTATTACTATGTGGGTCTTGATGTCAGAATTCAATGTAATTGCATAATGAAGTCTAATTAGAGAGACAGAAAAAAAATAAAGAGAATATATAGCAATTGAAATTCACTAGCACCATCAGACATCTATTCATCTGCCAATGATATTGAAAAATAAGAGTGACTTTTTAGGCTGCAAAGCAACACTTAATGCAGAATAAGGAAACAGTCAGCAGTTTGCCCTTGGGGAAGGTTAAGCAGGCTTCAGATTCCAGGCTGGCTGGAAAAACACTCAGAGGAGCTTACAGTAATCCACACCCTCATCTATATTAAAGATTTGGCCCCAAAATGTTCTATGCCTTGTATTTGTTTCCCCTTGATTACCAATGTATTTATCTAAAAAATGCTTTGAAACTGAGTTGGGGTAATGCTGTCGACCTTTCTGAATGTTCTCATTAGCATGTATTAATATTACATGATAATAGTTTTCATGATGACATTTGTAAGTATATATGAAGTACTTTGATCATACTCGCACCCCATGACCTGTTCTTCTACCCCTCCAGTTGACTGATACCTCTTGTCGACAGATAGTTATTCAACACTAATCTGCCATTTGGATGAACGTGAGGTTTGAGCTCATGGTTTGCAAAGTAGTTTTTTATATTGTTCTTATTAATTCTTGCTACACGTATTAATATTTTCTATAATAGTGCTGTCACTTTCATAGAAAAATTAAACTCACAAGTGTCAGAGTATATAGAAAATAACACTAGTTATGACTGACTCATTGGAGATATGGATACTATATCCACTTATTCAACTTACTCTTTACTGGGCCATATAGGTCTTATAAGCATATTTTAGTGTTAAAAAACAGAAATGCTGCTGACTTTAAATGTACATTGATTTCCTTGATCAAATAGATGATATAAATTTATTTCAATTTACTGACCAGTTACAATGTCTATAGCATGTTAGAAATAATATACTATATAAGGGATGGACCAGTCACCAAAATACAAATGAACAATATCATTGATTACATACCTGCTTTGCCAACATTTCAAATTTACCTCATATTTCTCTCCAGGGTCAACTTCTATACCTTCAAAGATTCTTCCAGGAAAATTGTAGAATGAATTCAGAAATCAGAGGGTTAATTTAAAAACTACAAGAATTTGACAGGGCCTGAGAGCTGAGAGGACTAGTTCATACAGGAAACACAGGCACTGTTAGCTCAACAGCATGAAGAAGGAAGGAGACAGCAGGAACTGGACAGAACATTCAGAGAGAGCCCAGGAAGATAGTCTTGACCAAGTCAGAAATGATTCACTGGGAATGCTGGAAATGCGGGACTGAGCACAGTCTCTGCCTTCCATCTAAGCCCCAGACTCTATGCATCATTGCTAGAAACGGCCAGGAAACAGGGACCAGGACTGAGCAAGTGCATCTTGTGCTTCATGTTGTGTCAATTGATTGCATTAAGTGATGTCCAGAGGGCAGGATGAACATTAATGCATGTTTGTGAGTGTGATTCTCCTGAATAAAGGTAAGAGAGACATCACCTAATCCTCTTCTCCCTCCCCCTCTCCGTCCTCCTCCCTATCGCCATCAATCTTGCATCTGGATTTAGGGGTTGCTGGTTCTCAGGCTGGCCCCTCAGTTTCTCAGGATTTCAGGGCTCTGTGGGCAGAAATGGAGAGAGAATCTAAAGGGATTGATGGAGACACCCTCACCTCAATAGCAGTTCATACCTCTGCACAAAGTAGTACTGATGCCAGGTCTTATCAGAGTGTCATCTACTCCTAGAAACTTCATCTTGACACTTGAAGTCAGCCTTTGCTCAAGTCCTTAGAACATGGGAATCATCAGGCACTACAAATCCCCAAATACATCTGTCAAAAATTCATAAGTGAAATTTAGTTCACCTCACATTAATATTCAAATATGTGTATGTGCCAATATTCCATTGTAACATGTTTTTAAATATTTGGAAATCATTTATAAAATAAGAAACATAATCACTATTAATATTTTTCAATTATTAATTAAAAGCAACAGAAAATTAAAAATAAAATTATACTATATAAAAGTAGTCCATAAATATAACTAAAATGTACTTTATTTACAATAAGAAATATTATTAGATAAACTTATGGTTAACAAAAGTTAGTACCTATAGAGAAGGAGGAAAGGAATAGATACAGCAATGATATTGGAAGTACAACTTTTCTGGATACATTTTATTTTGTGTTTTATCATAAATTTTGCTAAAAATAAGTTTCCAAAAGTTGAAACAAAGAAGTATATTTAAAAGCTGTGTGTGCTCTTGGGGAGTCAAGGCTGTAGCTGAAGCCAGAAGCTGAACTTGGCAACTTGCTGCAAGAAGGCAGAGCTGGAGAAGTGGAATCAGGATAACCAGTGAGTCCAATATATGAGGTTTTGAGCTTTCTCCTCTCTGGATTATGGTTTTGTTGTTATCTTGCAGGAACTATTATTTCTTCTTGGAATAAGAAAGCATATATAATTCATTTTAGATCTATAAGAGCCCACAAATACTAGAGTTTAGATTTTTAAAGAACTTAAACTTTTAAAAATAGAATCTATTTGTATGGGGTTTTTGGTTTGTTGTTTGAGGCAAGGTCTTGCCCTGTAGCCTTGACTGTCCTGTAACTTATTATGTAAACCAGGTTGTCTTCAGACCCTACCAGTCTTTGCTTCCCAAGGGCTGAGATTAACATTGTGTGCCACAATTCCTAACTGAAAGCTTGGAATTTTTAAAGACTATTGGGGTGTTTAAAGTTCAACTATATTATATATAAAATATTAACATGAGGTCTTAGAGACAAACAGGAAAGAGAAGGTTCCACTCTTACAGTGATGTGTTTGTGCATCAAGTTGAAAAGGGATGGATTACATTGGTTGATTTTTATTTTCAACTTGACCTTAATTGAGAAAGTCTCTCCACCTAGTGGACCTGTGAACATGCCTATGGGAATGCCAGGGCTGTGCTCATAGCAGTGGAGGTTAAAAGTCAAGTCAGAAGACATGCACAGACCTGCCCAGGAAAGATGCTCAGAGGCCCAGAGACCTACCTGTAGCTGTACAGGTAGACCCATAGACACACAGAGGACCCCCTGCCACATGGTGCTGAAGGGGGAAGATGACTATAGAACCACCCGCTGTTATACCATACAGGAGGGCTGTAGACACCTAGAGTCCATCAGCCTCGTGTTCCACCTGCAGTGGGAGCTTCTACAATGTATAAGTGTTTGGTGGACAGATGGGAAAGAAAGAGAAGCAGAACAGTTTGAGAGCATTGAAAAGGGAGATGGAACTGAAGATGTGAGGGAGGAAAAGAATAGTCTTTTTTGAACAGTCAGCCCTGCCCCATGAGGCCCTGATGAAGTCACGGGCAGGGCTGTCTCTGAAGGTCAAGCCTGGGTCCTTGGCTATGCAGCATCAGGGGTCAGTGTCAATGTCCATGGCTCATATTACCACTAGAGATCATGGGGATGTCCCTGGTCTGTGCAGCTGCCTGGGATCATGTGGTTGTCTAGGGGCTGTGAGGAACTGATCTACCACTCTCTGGTTCTTTCACTCACTCTGGAGAGCTTCTCCTGGTGACAGCATTCAGGAGAGTGAGCCCTGTGCCTCGAATGGGCAACATAACGGAGCTGGCATTGGTGGCAGGGGCCAAGATGAGCTAGGCCCAGGGTATGATTCTGAAAGAAGTGACTCCACCTCTCCTCTGCTGTGAGGTGGTTTTGTTGCTGGGGTCATGGGGAGCTGAAGAACTGGTTCTGCCCCTCACTGGAAGCAGCACAGAGAGCAGGGCCTGCACATTGCCTGAATAGCACAATAGAGCTGGCTCTGGAGTTGTGGGTGGGGGGCTGAGCTATGCCCCTGAGCATGAGTGCAGAAGAACTGACCTGTTGCTTGTCTACTTCGAGGCAGAGTGGGCTTGTGGGTGATGCCTCCCTGATTTGCCCCTTGCCACCTGCAGTAGTAGGAATATGCGGCCCTAAGGTCATGAGATCGGGAGAGTAGCCCCTACACCTCACCTGGGTAGCAGGATAGATCTGACCCTAGTGGAGGAGGCATATTGGTAAGCTGCCTAAAATCTTGAGCTCAGGAGAGCTGGCCTAGCGCCTTCTTGGCTGCAGCACTTGGGAGAATGCCACCCCCTCACTCCTCCCACCCCCTAAGATCTCCTCCCGCCACTGAAGCCACACCCACCCACCCAGTACCTGGACTGAGCAACACTGTTGGGCTGGCTTTGGAGGCATAGGTGTGGATTGGATGCCCTGAGGGCATGAGAGCAGAAGAGTTTACCTTGCCTCCTGGTGATGGCAGCATTGAGTGGCCTACCTTAAGCAGTGTTGGAGAGCTTGCTCTAGTGGTGTAGATGAAGGAAAACCACCAAGCTGACGAACTAGTTCTCCCACCCAGGCCCAGATCCACGATCCACGGCTTTGAATTGGTTCACCAAATCTACATCACATTTGAACTGTTTGGGCCTGAGGAAGGCCGATCCTGCTGATCCAAAGATGCAGGGGAAATGAAGGATAACTAGGAGGAGTCCCTGTGAGGATCCAAGATTGATGGTGTTACAGAAGCCAGAGTCCTCCAATCACACCAATGCCTCATTGCAGTGAACTTTCACGGGTGAAGATGTGTAGACACAGGAGTATATTGTGAGACACACTGAGACATGCCACAACTTCCATGATGAGATGTTTTCTATGCTTTTCTTTGTTTATATTTTATTTGTGTGTTTTATTGGGGGGAGGGTGCAAAGGTGGATAGTCGATACAAGGAAGATGGGTGGTACTGGGGTGCATGAAGTGAAACTCACAATGACTCAAAAGTTTTACAAAAATTAGTCTGTCTTTTTATAATAACATCTTAAAAATATTCTGAACATTGTAAGATATAATGCAGGAAACTAACAAAATTAGAGATAATTAAGGAACTAAACTTCACATAGCAGTTATCCATTAAAAGATAACAATTAAGGATTCATCTGTTTTAACAAGACAGACTAAAGAAGAAAAATGCCTTTACAGAAAACTTCCAGTTGGTAAACATGGAAGAGATTTTAGAAATTGTAGTGCTGTAAGTTTTAATTAAGTGTTTGATTCAGAAAATTCTCCCTCAGTGAAAGACTGAATAAAAACCTATGCAAAAACATTCTGACAAAGCCACAGAGAGCACAGGACACCAGCTATGACATGTTCTCAATCCAGAAGTTAAGCCCAGAACTAACCAAGGCTTGTGATTCCATTTTTTTTTTTTTACAGGAAAGATAAGAAATATAAATGCTGTTAAAATGTCATTCAGGCAGACAATGAATCCCAGCATGGCAGACACTTAGAGGATAGCTAATCTTGTTTTTATAAGAGGTTCCTAATATTTACAGTAAAGCCAGAAGGGAAATGGGAAGAGCTTCCAATAGGCACCAAACCAAAGAATACATGTACAAGACAGAGAAAATGTCATGCTATGCAACTAACCCACAGCCAGCCAGTGTTTCCTGCCTACCTACTGGAGTGGCTAAAATTAAAATGAGGATTATTTCTAGTGCTTTTGGTTTAATTCTCTTTTTCATTGCACTCACAGAGTGCACTTTTGGCTCGGGGATACTGCTTTCTTTCAGGTAATCCATGTAAAGAAGGTTCTCATGTCATGATTCTCTGTTTCTACCTGGAACAAATTCTTTCACGTTTGAGTAGGTTTTTTTGTTGTTGCATCTTCTTATTCTCTTACTAGAATCTTAAAGAATATACCTTTTTAATTTAAGAAAGCCCAATATCTTTTTGTTTGAGTTTGTTTATTGGGTTGTGCTTTTGCATTTTGGAAGGAAAGAGAGAGGGGGGGAGGAGGAGGAGGAGGAGGAGGAGGAGGAGGAGGAGAAGGAGGAGGAGGAGGAAGAAAGGAAAGAAGGAAGGAAGGAAGGAAGGAAGGAAGGAAGGAAGGAAGGAAGGAAGGAAGGAAGACGGGAAGGAAGAAAGAAAGTAAGAAACCAAAAAAAAATCTCCTGTCTTCAACAATATCTAAGTTTTTACGTCAATTATTTTTCAGAAGTTTCACAGTTTTGTTTTTATATCTCTGTCTATAATATACTACAAGTTAACATTTGTCAGTGCGGCAGGCCATGCTCTTCTGTAGGGAGACCCTTCGCTTGGCGCTCATGCTCAGTGAATCTTTTTTCCTGTTCTTTGACCCATCTCATAGTCTTGAAATCAGTTACTGTCGTGGTAATTCTGAAAGCCTGGAAATGCTGCACTGGCTTTCTAGGGTTTTACTTCCACATAAAGTTTTGTTACCATCCAAGAATCACCAAAGAATGTTACACCAGTCTCAGATAAAAGCAAAGAGCATTTGTTTAGCTGAATTTCCTGCATGCAGGAGTTTCCCATTCAGGAATGGAGACCCCTAGTGGACTTACAGGTCCAGCTTCTGTTACCAGAAAAGTTATGTGCCCTTTTACTTTGGTTGGTTAACTCTACTTCTAGGAGTCTGGCTGAGTCTACAATTGCTTAGACTCTGGAGACTTCCCAGGGGGTTGCTTACTCATTCTATTTATCTATTCTTCCTTCAGGCCAGATGGCAAGGTGTCCTCAGATTGGGTGCCTGAGGCTGTGGTTGGTTGGCTGACCACAGATTCCTGGAGCAGGGTTCTGATTTCTGGGAAATAGAAACATAGGCCTGGTCTCCCAAACTGTCAGTTTGCAGGCTGTCAAGGCATCAAGCTGGCCCTGGCTAATTCAGTCCTCTCAGTTTAGTTTGTCTATATGTCCTTAACATTTTAATCAATAACATGCTGAATCTACATAAACCAACTTGAGAAAACCTAATTACTGATTGTTGTATAAATTTCTTCAGATTATGTCTTTGGCATCCTTTTGTTATGACGGGATGAGCAGTGATAACCCCTTGGTTTATTTTTCTTTAGTACAAATAAATTTATGACTAGTCACTTGTTTTCTTGGTTAGTTTAGACAGAAATTTAGCAATTTTATTAATTTTTCTAAGGAACAAGTTTTTGGTTTCCTGTAATTTCCTTGCAATTCTCTTGATTTCTCCTTTAATTGGTATTATCTTTTCTTGTACTTACCTCAGACATAATTTCTCCTCATATTGTTTGTTCAAGATGCAGTTTAGATTATTGATTTTAGTTCTTTTTGTAGTCTATTACATCCATGAAATACTATGAATGTGTTCTTTGATAACCCAGTTGTACTGACTGGTTTTGTGTGTCAACTTGACACAAGCTAGCAGAGTTATCACAGAGAAAGGAGACTCTCTTGAGGAAATGCCTCCATGAGACCAACTGTAAGGCATTTTCTCAATTAGTAATTAAGGGGGAAGGGCCCAACTCATTGTGGATGGTGCCATCCCTTGACTGGTAGTACTGGGTTCTATGAGAAAGTAAGCTGAGTAAGCCAAGGGAAACAATCCAGTAGGCAACAGCCCTCCAGGTCATCAGCTCCTGCCTCCAAGTTCCTGCCCTGTGTGAATTCCTGTCCTGATTGTCTTTGGCCATGAACAGCAATGTGGAAGTATAAGCTGAATAAACCCTTTCCTTCCCAACTTGCTTCTTCGTCATGATGTTTTGTGCAAGAATACACACCCTGACTAAGACAACAATACTACAAGACTTATCCTATCATAATGTGATTTGTTGCTGATTTCAATTAAGGTTTAAGAGCATGCTCACTGAAATTCCTATTCTGTTCCTTTGAATTCGTTAATATGTGCCCCTGTTTTTATGGACTGCCCTAAAGTTCTATTCAGTTCCTTAATTTGGGGTAGAGATTGTAGTTTATTCCACCAATTGTGTTCTAAATATTTTGAAGTTTCATAAGATTTTGCAGAAAAGAAAAGAATGGGAGACATTTTGGAGAATTCACATTATTATTCTTTACTCAGCTCAATTGCTCTTTATTAAATTAAAGACACATCCAAAAGAGTATGTGAGACAGTAGGTGACATTATCTAGAAGAAATTAGTGTAATCCTGGAGTGAAAAAGGGAGGCATTTTCATTGACAAAGAGGTTATAAGTTGAACAATTTATTTCTTTAGTAGAATGATCATAATTAGACAATGGTATTATCTAAAAGGCTTCAAATTCCGTGAAATACACTAGAAAAGTTCATCTTTCATTTCTGATTTTCATTCCTTGTCACATCTATGTAGGATGACGTCAAGTCCTTCCATTTGCATAATGACTTTGCTGCTTTATTGTTTTCTTGTTTTGTGGTAGTTTTAGATTTATTTATTTTATTTTATGTGTGTGAGTATTTTACCTACATGGATGTTTGTGCAGCATGTATATGACTGGTGCCATGGAGATCAGAAGAGGGTATAGTGTGGCCTGGAACTGGAATTACAGAAGGTTGTGAGATGCCATGTGGATGTTAGGAACCATGCTCAGATCCTTTAAGAACAGTCCATGCTCTTCAGTTCTGAGCCGTATCTCCTGGCCCTAAACATGCTTTCTTAAAGGTTTCCTTTGAAACAATCCCCTCAAAGAAAAGGGAATATTTTATTGGAAAAGTATTAAGGGCTCTCTAGCACATACAGTATGTATTCAAAACTTGAAATATATGACACGGGAAACTGATTCAGGTTAGGACCAATCAAACAGAAGAACTCCTTCCCTTTTTACTATATGCACTGCTGCCTGTGTGGGTTGGGGAGTAAGCTTGGGAAGAAATCTATACTTCTTCATGGGGATTTTAACCCCAAGGGGAGTTTCTACATCTGCAGCTTAATTTCTGATACTACCTGAGTTGAACAGCAGGGTGTTCACATTAAATCTCTACAGATAATTCAGGCCAGAATTCCCTAGGATGCATCTTGTGCTGTTTGCTTATCTTTGTTGTTCTGAAGCTATGCAAATCTCCAAAGATGTCACAGCAGTAATAATACAGATGCTATTTATCATTTTTATTAGGAATTGCCTAGTGATTTATCTTAAAGCAAATTTAATTTAAGGGCTAAATGCCTTTTTATTTACATAAGAACTACTTCTAGAAAAAGAGTTGTAAATTGCTTCTTAAATTTTGGACATTTAACTGCTTGCTAGATTCTCCACTAAGGATAATGAAAGGGATAGAAACAAGAAGAATTTAGCTGGAAAAAACAATTGTCACAATGATTGATACAGGGACTAACAAAATCTTGTCAAGTATATAGAGATTTCCTTATAGTAAAGGTTTTTTGTAGCCCATTTTACATTTCAAACTTCATTATAATTCACAAACTGTTTTCTTTGTGTAGAATACCTTATTTACTTTATGTTGAAGACTTTGTAGGAAGAGAGAATTTCAATTTCTATGGGGCTTCAGTATCCAAAGATTCTTAAAAATATGTTTGGTTGCCTTGAACAAAGAATCACTACGTTTGAAAGCTGCAAGTTTTTTCACTTTTCGTGTTTATTTTACAAATATATACAAATGTGTAATACTGTGCTTTCACATGAGAAATCTATTCTAAAGCTTCTTTTACAAAAGCCACAGCAGATTCTGAATTTATATCTGAAAATATAAGCAGAAAAAGATCATCTAATATCAGATATTTGATAATTCATTTTTTTTTCTTAATTTATTTACAGAACCCCATAGTGAAAAGGAGCAACACACCTAAAGGGGTCTGTTAGGGGTCACAAAGATAGCATGCATTTAGATACAGGAAATAAACTAACAGCTATCCAATGAGTATTTAGGATGAGGCTCAGGGCTGCAGTGCTTGCTCAGTATTCCTGAAAACCTGTATTTGACCACCCCTCAGAAAAAAAATAAAATTCATCCAAAGGAAAGAGTAACTTGTCTAGGGTGGTGATTATTTAAATTATTTAAAAAGCAAAAGTCATTTAGGTAATGGCAAAAACCCTCCTTTTCCCAAACAACAATAACAACAACCAAAAGTTTGAGGAGATTAAAAAGTAAAGAAAGTACTTACTGAAACAGTTGCATTTTTTACAAGGGGTTCTCAAAATCTCTCCTTAAGAACAAACCAGGGAAATTGCCTTCCCAATCAGTCAGCCAGTGACTGGAGTCTTCCCTGAACAATACAATGACTTTTCCTTTTTAGTCACACAGGACAGGATTGCAGGAAAGAGGAAAACTAGAGGTGGGAAAAACCCACCCTGCCTTCCAGTGGTGTGGGTGAACAAGACTTCAGTCCCACCTTCCCATTGTGGGGTTGAGTGAGCAAGCCATTAGAACACATAGCAGACACTTGATGAAAAGAGACTCTGAGGTTCCCTATGATGTTACTCTAAATGTTCCAGCTCTACTGGGAACGCTATCCACAATGTAAGTGTTACAGCCCTGAGAGAAAGGAATCCTGGCAGTCTAGACTCAAGGAATACTCCAAAGACACAGGGCACAACAAACCTCACACAAGATATTTATTGGGAAAAATACAGGAGGACAATGGCCTCTGTTTGGGCAAGAAGCAGCAAAAACTGATTGGGAGGCAGGCTTTTATAGAGTTTCATGGGGGCTGGGGCTTTCCAGGGTCCAGATTTCCAGGGTGGGGACTGGTAGAACTTCAAGTCCCACAATTAAGCTCAGGCTTTTTACTCTACACTCCCTCCTTTATTGTTTACTACTGATTAAAACATCAGGGATCAGGAATTAGGGGAACATTATCCCTAAACTACTTCCTGTTGTATGAGGCCTTTGACGTCCAGGAGGCAAACTTGATCTTCAGCATCAGGGTATAGTCAGCAACCTGAGACCTCTAGTCCCACTAGAGGGTTAGATTCTGATAATACTGTGATTAAAGGTCTGGTTAGAAATCTTTGGCTGCTAAAGAAACCTAGACAAGAAGTTTATGAGACTTCTTTTCCAACAATTAGTACAATTAGGAAAGGAAGAAAAAAAGGTGTTAAGAAGGATAGTATCCAATTTCATACTGGACTGTCAATGATCCACTAGCCAGAGACATTGCGCTGTTTCTTACAGTTTTAGAGATCCATCTGTTCAAATCAGATTTTATCTTTTACTATTCCCAACTGGTTGACATAAAACCAACATTCCTCTCTGAGGAAGAATAACAACCACCTCTCGGTGCTGTTAGCAAATCTAATCCTTGTCAATTTGTTAGCACTATGGTAATCAGTGAGTTTATTTGGCCCTTGGGAGTAGGGTGATATAAGGATGATCTGAGACACACATTGGAGGTCCTGGATGAACTGAGAGGAAATCTAATAGTAGAAATTACTATGCTACTCCAGTGGTAATATATAGTCATATTACTTCTAATGGTTTTCAAGTGGTTTGCATAGAAACAAGATTTTTTTCTCTTAAAGCCATATAATCTCCTTATTGTGCATAGAGCAGGTCTAGTGCCCTATCATATTGTCTTAACAGGTACCTTTTCTGGTATACCAATAGGCACTCTAGATAACCATTTTGTCTCCTATGTCAGAGAGAAGGTATGGCATACTGTTTTCTGCAATTACTTCCTGCTGAAATTAGAATGTCATTGTAAGAATTAAATGTGTAAATTAGAATGTTAGTCAAAACTTGGGAGATGATTTAAGCCAATGGCTAAGGCCACAAATTGTGATAATGAGTTTGACCCAAGAGGGATACACAACCAACATTCTCTAAAGTGGTCAGGCAGAGCATTATTCAATCACTGCTATGTGGGGGTTAAAGTCAGAAACAAGAGAAAGTATAACAGGGAGATAGAATCAATATCAGCTAAAAGGTATGATGTTAGGGGTATAAGGATCTTTGAGGAGCTTTGGAGATCATTGCGTGTTAGAAGATGGGAGAGGTGATGAAGAGAGAAGACAGTAGTGTGTGACCCAAAGTTTAACCTTTGAATTAACAATGAAGTTTAGCTGTGACTTAAGCACACAAGCAAGATGCACATCCTTGAATAATATGGTCTAAGTTTTCCAATAAGCAGGCAAGTACTGCAAAAGAAAGTCCCAGTTGGTTACCCAGGACTCCAACAACATATGCATCTTTTTTGGTAATATAGAGAGGGAAGAAACAAGCTGAGTCCCGAAACTGAGGCCTAGAGGAAGGACTGCTGTAGATTACCAAAGGGCTTGGCAATGGGTACAAGCAGAGGTTCATGTAAGTAACCAAGGGCTGCCTCATGTAAGGGGTGGTTGAGGAGAGAGAAAGAAGAAATTCAAGAGTATACGAAGCCAGTCCTCTATAAGAAAGATAGAATTTTATCCTTGGTGGTTGGGGGACTGTGAGTAACTGGATTCGATGTTACTTATCTAGGGTAAAATGGCCTCATCAATTGGAGTAGTAATCCCAGATAAATTACCAGAGAAGAAGGTTGGATCTTAGAAGATAAAACCCATATTCCATGCTGGACAGGAAGTTTAATTAGGAAGAGGTGTCAATCTGGCTAAGTTTTGGGTATGGACTAAAAAGGAGATGATGTGCTATAGAAGGTTGGATTTAGGAAGAGGCCAAGAGAATGAGTCAGAGGCTAGAGCCTGACCAAATAAATGTGGGCTGTCTCAGAACCTCTGGGATAGGATGGTCCAAGTGAGTTGGGTAGAAATGTAAGTGTCCAGGTTGGTCCAAGTAAAGGCAAAAATATTTTGTGATGGGGTCAAGGATACTAGAAAAGAAGGCATACTTGAGGTCTAGGACTCAAAAATAAGTGAAAGGTCTCTGAGGGGAGGATGGAGTAAAGAGTAAAGTGGTTGGGTATACAGGGTAAAGGGTTGGTAAGTCAGAGATTCTGAGCCAAGCAGTAGATTCCATTTGGTTTTTAAGCCACGAGTAACAGGTAAGAAGTAAGGAACAGATGTTTTTTTCATAAGAAGTCAGAGATGAGAGGCTTAAGAGGTCAGAAATGAGAGACTTTGGAAAGAGAGTGGGTTTTGAACATGGGTGAAGTATTTGGTGGTGTTTTGTAGTTGGATGATGAGAGGGGATAGTGTTTAGCTACAGAAGGGTTTCTGGTGATGCTAGTGATCCCCATGCCTGGGGATGCTAGTATGGGAAAAGGTGTATCAGATTGTGTGGCTTAGATGAGAACAAGGGTGAAGAGATGGCAAACCTGGGATCAAGCAAATAGGGTGGGGTGGGGAACAAAAGAAATAGAAGCTTTCACTTTGTCTAAGAGGTCCTGTCCCAGAAAGGGGACAGGACAGGTTAGTAGCAGTAGGCAGGAGTGGGTTAAAGGAATGTCCCTAAAGGTACAGCTTAGTGGTGGGTTTTGGTGAGGCTGGTAAAGCTCTCCACCTACTCTAACACTAGGGAAGCAAGAAGGAAAGATGGGTCCCCAAAACTCCATCAGGAATGAATAGGTGGCCCAGTTAGAAGGAGGGAAATGATGATGGATGACTAGCTGGGGCTCTCCATTAGAGATGGTAGTGGTCAGGCCAAGGGAGTCCAGGTCCCCACAGTTATCCAGACCTAGGAGGTCAGTTAGAGGATGATCTAGGCTTGATGTCCTCATATTGCAAGGGACATGGGACACTTAAAAGCTAATTGTTCCCCTTGATGACACCTTGGATGTGGCTGAAGTGGATTTTTAGGACTTAGGCAAGCTAGGCCCAGTGACCTCCTGACCACATTCAAAGCATGGATCTGGAGGCCCTCAGGTTTTGCTTCTAGGCAAAGGAGCCTGGAGAGTTGCTATGGTAAGCTGAAAAAACTTCACTAGCGTCATGGTTTGTATATGGTTGGCCCAGGGAGTGGCACTATTAGAAGGTGTGGCCTTGTTGAAGTAGGTGTATCACTGTGGTTGTGGGCTTCCTCATCCTAGCTGCCTAAAAGCCAGTATTTTGCCAGTGGCCTTCAGATGAAGATGTAGAACTCTCAGCTCCAGCTCTATTATGATCTGTCTGGATGTAGTTATGTTCCTGCCTTGCTGACAATGGACTGAACCTCTGAACCTGTAAGCCAGCCCCTACATGGCTTTAAATGTTTTTCTTAAAAAGTTGCCTTGGTCATGGTGTCTTTCACAGCAGTAAAACCCTAACTAGGACAACTAGCATCAGGTATATTTGTTTTGAGTCTTTTTCATTTTTTCATGGGACACTTAAAAGCACCACTAAGACTTCTTGTGAAGGCAGGGCTCTCTTCTCTACAGATTTGGTCTAATGTCAGGGAAACTATGAGAGAAGAAGTAGATCATATGGAGTCATTTCCCATCTGAGATCCAGGATCTAGATTTGTATACTGTATGAGGCCCTGTGGAAGACGTCCAGGAAGTAATAGAGGTTTTTAGGTTTGTCCTGGATGACTTCTGGGATATTTAAAATAATTTGCAATACTAAAGAGTTATTTGGGCAGCCTATCAATGAAGAGAGAGACTGAAGAGGCAGAGAAAGACAGAAGGGACTGTGGGTTGAGGAAAATAAGGGAAGGCTCCTCAGAGTGATTGAAAACAGTGGGGGAATCATCTGGTTTGGGCTGCATAGCCTGGAGGAGGTTTTCCCCCCTTGGTTGGCTTAGGCTATGTGTCGCTTTTGATCAAGATGGGCATGAAGTCACACAGCAAAATCCACACTTTCCAACCCTAACAAAAATGACTGCCAGACACATGACTGCCTCCATCCCAATGTGGAGTCAGCAGCTATGATGGTGGCAAGCCACATTTGCTTTAAGATTACATACGTATAGATTTTTTACCCATTAACCTCAGTGTTAGGAGTTTTAAGTTACCACTTTTGTTATAGATTTTTAATCATACCCAATATGTTTACAAATCTTGAGGTACAGAAAGTTATATAATAGTCTCATAAATCTTAAGATAAAATTTATACCTTAGCAGAAGTTTTAGAGTCAAACCAAAACTGAAAGACTATGAGTTGAGTTGCAATAGTCCCCATTGTGAATAGTATGTGCCTTTATTTAATTTGCTCTTTCTCTGTCAAATAATCAGGTGGCTTATCTGATATGGGACAGATTTTGGAAAAAAAATTTAAACATGCACTCTTAGGTTAGAGGAGTGTAAGCCATACCCCACCTCCAAAGTTAGCTTTTACTTGAAATGCAACAGTATAAAACAAGAATCTATTGCTACTAATATCTAAAAGACAACTGGATACCTGTAAAATTGAATCCAGTAAGCTGAGAACAAAGAAGGGTTAGAGATAGAAAAATTTGGAGCCCTGTCTATGGACAGAGGCTCTGCAGGAGAGAAGGATCTGAGAGATTCAACAGCCAGCAAGTATAAAGTAACTGTCTTGAGACTTACGCCTCCATCTACTAATCTAGGCCTAGTCCTCGAACTTCTAGCCTCAGCACAATCTAATCTAGGCCTAGAATGTAGGACTCAGAGGACTTCTGCCTCTGAGACTTGTTGCTGAATAAGCTCACCCCTTCCTAGTGCGTTCTGATTTCTGGCTGGCTGTTTTGGCTCAAAGTCTTCTCCAAGCTGACTGATTCAATCTGGCTTCTCAGTCAATGACTGAACTGCTTTGCTTGGCCTCATACTAACTTTGGCAATCTGTCCTAATTTTCTGGCTCATTCTCATTCTCCGGCTCATTCTATCTAACTTGTTTGCTCGACCCCTCCTCCCCAGAGGATCTTAACGTGTGTATAATTTTTAAATTTGGGGTAGGCTTGTACATGTACTCTTTATTCAAGGTAAACCAAAGATTACATAGTTTTGAGGAAGGGGTGAGAATATCCAGGGTGGGCAAAGCTCTGAGGAGTTAAGGTAGTGAGATGCCTCCTTAGCATGAGAAGGCATTCCAGGACCTTAGGTGCAGGATTACATGACAGTACTCAGGTGTGGGGTCTGTGATCACTCAGAGAACAGGAAATTCTGCTGACAAAGAGTCTGCCACTTTTTCAGTGCTGTCCGGTAATGTCAGACTTCAATCTGAACAGCAGGGTTTCCTAACACATACCCCATTCTGTCAAATCGTTTCTGTCACTCAATTAGACTTTGATAGACTTTGTCTGTCACTCAATTCGACAACACTTTCAAACATGGTCGCTTCCTTCTACAAACTAACGTTCCTTTCATTGTTTGGGATTAAAGGTGTGTACTAAGGGTTGATCCACACCACAACTAGAAGAGTTTTTCTCAGTAAATAACACAAATTTAGGGCTCATAGTATGATCAAATATCCTGTGCCGAGCAAGGAGTCTGTGCTGGGTGTGGGTGTATACACACTGAACGTTTATAACAATTTTTACAATAATATATCTGTCAATCAATGTAGATGGATAGCTTTTCCATCTTTTATCTTTTCAGCTTCTTTTGGGGGGTTGGGCTTGTGTCTTAAAGTTTTCATTTAGAGGTCTTTCACCTTCTTGGTTAGGTTTATTCCTAGGAAATCTTTGAAGCTATTCTGAATAGAAGATTTTTCCCTAATTTACATGTTTGGAATCTACTGGTGCTGAGAAACTACAGGTTTTCTTTTATGTTGATTTTATATCTTGCTATATTGCTGAAAAGGTTCAGCAGATCTGATAAGTTTTCTCATTGACTCTCTAGAGTCATTTAAACATCGGATCATGCAAATTGCAAATAGAGAATATCTGACGGCTTTTTGTTCTATTTGTAGCCTTTTTATTTCTCTTATCCTATTGTTCTAGCTAAAACTTGCAGCAATTATTGAGTAGTAGAAAGTATGTGAAGGTCAGTGGAAAAATCGTGTGAGTTAGATCTTTCCTTCCACCACATAGGGATCAATATGGACATCAGTATTGGCATCAAATGCCTTTACTCACTGAGCCATCTCTCTGTTGCATGAATATTTAAAAAAGCAACTGAAACCACACTATTGCCGACTAGGCATCGGCAGGCCTGTTCTCACCCGGGCAGACTCTCTGACTCAGAGCTCCGAAATCGCTCTCTCTTCCTGGCTCACTAAGTTCCTGTGGCTGGCTGTTGCCATGCCTACCCCATGCTTCCAAATTCTCGAGGCTGGCTGGAGTACACTCTTGCACACCATGCTCTGTGGCTGTATGTTTTTCTGGAACCAAGTTGAGTCTCTGTGTGAAGGAAAACACCACACAATCTTATTTTAGAATCAACAGGTTAACACAATAGCTGGGCGCAGAACCTAGCATCCTAATTTTATAAACTAATCTGTGTTGTAAATCCTCCAGGACCTGCCATTCAAACCGACAGCCTCCTGCTCCTTATATTGTTCACGCCTCCCTTGCTCCTGCTGTCCAAAATGGAGTTCCTTTCTCCTCTGTCCCCTCTTCCTCTCGCCAACCCGGAAGTCCCTCCTACTCACCCAGTGATTGGTCCCTTGTAATCTTTATTCATTAGGGGAAAGTTCTACCACATCTCTCTATCCCCTATTTATCATTTGAGATAGTGTCTCACTATGTAGCCTTGGCTGGTCTAGGATTTACTACACAGCCTAATATGGCTTTGAAATCGTGGCAATCAAAGCATGACTCAACCTTCTTAGTGCTGGGATTATAAGCATGTGCCACTACACCAGGCTATATATGATTTAATTCTTCATGGGGAATAAAATCTAAAGAGGCTGGTGACTCACAAATGCAGCAAGAAATATAAGAAGATATCAAAGATTTGTTCATATAATACTTTCTTTACCATGATTAAAAACTACATTTCATAATGTGTTTTTAAATGTTCCCTTTGCAAACATTGTCTTTTGGGGTGATGATACTCTTATTCACATACTGTAACTGTTTAGGGGATATGGAGGTCAGATGGTTAGTTCCTTCTTCATTTCCCACTGAAGAACTATACATAAACTCATTGCTAAATTAATAAAACACTGACTTCCTCGAATTCATGGGAAGACAGTCTGAGAAGCATTGCCCAGGTTCAATACCAAAGCAGAATGCTGCGCCCTCTGCTGGGATTCTAGGAAATATCATTAACTTAAGCTCTGACACAAATATCCTTTGCAATCAAAATTAAAATCGTAAATCAAAATTTCTCAGAGTATGAGAAGACAGTTGTATTCTGAGGAGTGACCAGACTGTGTGTTTTGATCTCTGAGAAGAAAGTTGGGTGCTGAGCCAAATGTGAGGGCTACGGCTGAAAAGACTAAGTTTGAGATTCTTGCGTTGTTGAGTTCGAGGAAGTAAGAAAAAGTATCCATGTGACTCAGTACCACAAATTCTGCCATCCTGAAGATTCAAGAGCCTGGCAGAATAGATCTGATTTCTTTCACTTGGGAAATAGAGAAAGTGCTCAAGAAGAAGTTTTCTGTTTCAAAGAAGAAGAAACAGGCCCATCTTTTTAAGGTGAATCACTGCTTTCCCCTAAAACTATAGGTCTACAGCACAGTGATATAAAGTAGTATAATACTGTGATCTGACCTTTCTATTCTGAATCTGGTCTTGTATACCGTATCCTTTCTAGACTATCTTTCATTGGTCCTTCCTACCTTATCAGACTTATATAACACTCTGATATGTTGCTCCACAGTGTTTCCTTTAATCATGTCCTGGGATGGTGGAGTGGCTTTTTAAAAATCAATCTCTCCCATTTTTTTAAAACCTACAAAGTTTGAGTTATGTTTTCTCTGAATTTGCCAGCAGATGGTGCTGGATCGTAACTATAAATAATCTGGTCTTGAATATAGACTCTGGAAAACTGTTTCTCTAGTGAGAACACCAAGCTAGCCTCATTAGGAAGAGAGTCAAACAGTTTTCCAGCAGTGGAGATGGGTTGCTCATTGTTCTGTAGGTACTATTCTGTGCTTTCTCTTTGTGGGGAATTCCATGAGGATATTTTCCTTGGCTCCTTGAATCTTGAATAGCCTCACCTGTCTACTTCTGTTGTTTGCAGCAATTGTTGCCTCTCTCGGCTGCATTTGGTTCCTGAAAACTTTCTTTGGCATGACGTCAGTCACTGTTTCTAACATCTCTGGTATATTTGGGCTCCATTGCAAATTAGGGTTCACCTTCATAGTTTTCTGCACCTTTTCAGAAACTTCATGCAATAAATACATAGCTGAATAAATAGATATCTGAAATATTGTACAAGCCTCTGTGATTCTATATTCCCTTTATTTCTAATGTCCATAAAAGCAGTATGACATGGACCACTACTGCTGCTACCTCTACTATATTAGCTTATTCCCTTTAGATCACAGTTGCATATGTCTCTATGTATGTACCTTCAAAGATTAACATGAGACATATTACAGAAGACTCAGCTCAGGCTGAATGTCCTAGAGGCTGTCTTATGCCAAAACTTTCTTTTCAAATGAAAGTTTTTCTGTTGAGATTGCCTTGTGACACTCGAGGCCCCTGCTTGAGTGGGGTGCTGCCTTCCTGGCACATTTCCTATTGTCCAAGCAAGGTGCATGGTTTCACTCCAATGGCCCCAATCTTTTATACTTGATTAACTCTTTCCTGCTGCAATAACTTTGCCTACAACATTCAAACTACTCAGACTTTTTTTCTCAACAAACTGGCTATTTCAAATCTTTCTGTTGGATTGGCTATTTTATTTTGCTGTAGATATGAGCAAAAGCATTTTTTATTATAATCATGCCTGAATACTATGTTTTCTTGAGATTTTTTTTTTTTATTTTTTTTTTTGCCACAGGAATTACTCTGTTACTTTTGAATTTAGAAACACTCAAATTCATTCACAGAACATGGCTTTAAGGCAGCCTGATTCTTTGCCTGACTGTAACATCTGTAACCTCTGGTACAATTCTGAAGGACTTTGAATATTCTGAAATATCATTATCTTGGCTTTCAATGACTTTACTTCTATCAACATGTATGTGCTTTGAGAAAATAAATATTTGATAGTCTTTGATAATCACCCTGAATCAGCTATTAAACCAAGTATGTAGCATTTTAGGGCTTCTTAATCTTCAGCAACAAATATTTTCAGTCTTCTATCTAACTAGTCCTATAAAAAATAAACTACATGTCCTATTTATCATAGCAACAGCCTTGTTTCATGGTACCAATGTTATTTATTTAGGCCTGGTTCTCTACAGGAACAAAATCAACAGAACATATCTATATTATCTCTGTCTATCCATCTCTATCCATCTGTCTATCTACTTACCTACTTACCTATCTATTTATCTTTCTATCTATTGTATTTATGAGAAAAGTTTATACCATTGAAGATGGGTAGTTAATTACACAGTGGCTATCTGTAAGCTTTAGAGAGAAAGAAGTAATCAGCAGGCCATTCCAAGATTTTAGCTATCTCAGCAGTCTCTAACTTGGGTGGTCTAACTCCCAGGAATGACAAGAAACCTCTGGATAGTTTATGGTATTGAATCCAAGTAAGAAGGCTGAAAATTCTAGAATCTAGTGCCAGTAGAAGGACTCAGCAGAGATGCTAGATGAGGCCACTAAGAAAGAAGTGAAGGTAGGTTCACAATTTTGCTTTTCTCTGAATCTTCTTTACATCTAGGTCTCCTGTTGGAAAGTGCTACAGATGTTGAAGACATAGCTCCCTCGCAGTTATTCTTCCCTGGAAACGTACTCACAAACATGCCTAGAGATATGCCATCTACGTGTTTCTATAGCCAGTCACGTTGACAGGGTGGAGCCCTCATATGTGGTGGTGGTGCCCTTTTGAAGGTGATCATGATATCTATCTTGTGTCTTCATCGCTTGACAGCACAGTTAGTAAAAGAAAATGAATCATACATGTAGGTGCTTTCTTTTTGGCCTTCCCATCCTCTATAACCATGAGAGGTAAAAGTCCATTATTTACAAACCATATTTTTTATAGTGTTATGTTACAGTAGCCAAAGCAGACTGAGATAGCTAGAAATAGAAAAGAAACAAAAATGAAACTAGAAAGGAAATCTAATGGAAAGGCAGTCATATTTAAATATGAATCACGAGATATGCATCGCTAAGTCATCTAAGATACAGTCTCCTCCTCAGCATTGGGGACTACCACAGCTCTAGGATTCTCCTTCAAGAGCAACTGATAAATTGCAGGTTCTTCTTCTGACTACCCCTAAGGCTTCAGTCATTTCTTATCCTGGCAGGAGACTGCTAGGGAAATTCTCTCAGTTTTATAGTCAAAGAGAGAATAGCCTCATGTGTCTCTTTAGAATGTATTCATCACTGCTGACAGGTTAGTTACCAGGAATTAGTAAGAATTATCACATCCCAATCACTGGAGCCACTGTGTAATTGTGAAACATTGCCATTTACTTTAAGGATCTTGGGAAATGGTGATCCAGTAACACAACATAGATTCCATTCAGAAGAGAAATAAATTTACAGGCTCTGTAAAGAACACATTCAGCAGGCAGATACCACAATGTATTGGATCACTGTAATCACAGAATCTTGCCCAGGAGAAGAAACAA
This sequence comes from Mastomys natalensis, assembly GCA_021653895.1. NCBI lineage: Eukaryota > Metazoa > Chordata > Mammalia > Rodentia > Muridae > Mastomys > Mastomys natalensis. Next base: position 3,831,597 of record JAJTUV010000327.1, on the reverse strand, counting down.
GTGTCAAAATACGTTAGTATATACATGAACACACCTCATTGCTATAACTAATCTCTGTGTGTATGTGAACACATCTCATCACTACCTCAGCTCTTTGTGTGCACATGAGCACACTCATCGCTATGACAGCTCTCTGTGTTAGACAGTCTGCATTAGCTCTGCCTTCTTGTTTATTTACAAATATGGAAATTGAGACTTATTGAGACTTTGCAAAAGATTACACAATACTGTTTCCTAGGATTATCTTCATTCCAGATTCTTAACTCTTTCCACATTCCATTTTGATATTAGAATGCTATTCTGATTACCTGCTGTTAAGTCAAATCTAAAGAGAGTTATCTAAAGATGAAATTAGCAGTAAATTGTTTTCATACTTGACAGTACATGATTTCTATACACATTCTATAAAAGATACTAATCAAAAAATCTGTGCAGCATGTGACAAAGCCTTAATATCTACTTGCAAATAAAAGAGAAAAACACAATGGACTAAGTGAAAGATTAAGCAGGCAGCAAGTTAGTACATAAAATGATTAATTCTAAATATATAAATACAAACTAAAACAAAACTACCAGATGGTTAGAAATAGTAAGAAATGGTTTGAAAGATTTGAAGTTCTCACTAACAAGAGTTTTAGGAAAATTTTTTAAAAGTCTATTCATCTTAGATGTGGTTGAATAAATAGATCCATACATTTTATTCAACAATCTGGAAAGGAATTCCAAATTGTAAATTTGAATATAATTTGATTCACTTCTGAAATTATTCTATTGCTGAAAATGTATATTAAAGTAAGAAGAGTATAAGTATGTGGAGCAATGTAGAATAAGCTTAAATATCAATGAGTAATGTATACATTAAGTGAATTACAGTACATTCTTATAGTGGAATCAAATGCATACATTCAGAAGAGAAGGGATAGTTTTTACATTTTGAAATAGAATAAGGCATATGCTATGTACATTAGTTAAGAAAAAGAATCATATATAATAGGATATCATTTATGCAAAATTATGCACTAAAATTTTGGAAACGTTAACAATAAATTGTTAATGACAGTTATCTATGGAATAGAACTTCTTACAAAATTTATATTTAATATAATGTTTTCTTCAAGTGCTACTTCAATGTTAAAATTAAGAATAAAACAGTCACATTATGTAATAACAAAATTCTATACTTGACTTCTTTTATAAAATAGAACATTTAGACCACAACTTAATAATATCACAGAAAACATCTTCGACAACATTTTGTTGACCTAAATATAGTAAGAATAATAAATCATAAAATAATTTCCAGTGGAGGATAAGATAAAAGAGACTATTGTCAATTTTAAGAGAAAAATTATGTACCCATTTAAGAAACTATAAAGACAGGATGAAAGCTTATGCTTGCACATGTGAACTCCCTGAATTTTTCAGTTAATGATTTGTTAATTATCAGCAAACACTGACTTACTAAAGAAAGAATTTTACAATGTTTAATAGTACAATAAGGAGAGAAATCTTTGGACTCAGGGTAGCAAGTTACACACATAAGATCTGTGAGGGCAGTGTGAAGATGGGGAGTTAACTTTTTGTCTTCATGTTCCTCAATCAAAATCATTAACACAGAAATAGACTCCAGTGACTATGTATTGAATAAATATATCAGGAGGTTTCAGTGAAATGTCTCTGGAGATAGTGTCACTTGTCCTAAAAAGTCAGGTGAACTGAGCATAACCCAATGACCATGGGAAGAAGAGAGCCGATTGCACAAAGGTGTCTTCTGACCTCCATGCACATACCATGACTTTCGTGCACAGAATTACACATGCACAGATGCACACAGAAAAATAATTATAAATAAAATTACTTTTTAAAATAAATTATGACGAAATGATGTCCTGTTTCTTTTCTTTTCTTTCTTTCTTTCTTTTTTAAGAAAAGAACATTCTTTTGAATTGTTTATTTGAAAGAAAAACAATATCAATTAATGACAGCTCATACACCTTCAAGATCAAGATAAGTAGCATTTTTCTATCTAGGGCATTGACAAGGATGTAGGATACGGTAGCTTTAAGAAAAGCTTTCAGTATAATAAAGATAAGACAAGAGATGGTTTGTGCAGAGTTTCTTCTCAGGAATGTAAGGTACAGTCTGCTAAACATCATAATCTAAAACTGTGCACAGTAAGATCTCCATCACTGGTGTTATACATTATGTTTCAGAACTGGTATTACGATGGGACTAAACTTAGCTCCTGGGAAACTGAGGCAGGAGGACTGCTATGAGTTTAAGGACAGCTTAAGCTATAGAGAGATGTGCTTTAAAAAAAAAAACACAAAATAAATTTTAAAAAGATGCTATGACTATTGTGAAGGGTGTCATTTCCCTAATTTCTTTTTCAGCCTGTTTATCTTTCACATAGAGGAAGGCTATTGATTTGCTTGAGTTGATTTTATAACCTGCCACCTTGCTGAAGTTGTCTAACAGGTTTAGGAGTTCTCTGGTGGAGGTCCTGGGGTCACTTAAGTATACTATCATATCATCTGCAAATAGTGATATTTTGACTTCTTCCTTTCCTATTTGTATTCCTTTGACTTCCTTTTGTTGTCTAATTGCTCTGGCTAGGACTTCCAGTACTATATTGAATAGGTAGGGAGAGAGTGGGCAGCCTTGTCTAGTCCCTGATCTTAGTGGGAATGCTTCAAGTTTCTCTCCATTTAGTTTGATATTGGCTACTGGTTTGCTGTATATTGCTTTTACTATGTTTAGGTATGGGCCTTGAATTCCTGTTCTTTCCAAGACTTTTACCATGAAGGGATGTTGAATTTTGTCAAATGCTTTCTCAGTATCTAGTGAGATGATCATGTGTTTTTTTTCCTTTGAGTTTGTTTACATAGTGGATTACATTGATGGATTTCTGAATATTAAACCATCCCTGAATTCCTGGGATAAAGCCCACTTGATCTTGATGGATGATTGTTTTGATGTGTTCTTGGATTCGATTTGCTAGAATTTTATTGAGTATTTTTGCATCGATATTCATAAGAGAGATTGGTCTGAAGTTCTCTTTCTTTGTTGGGTCTTTGTGAGGTTTAGGTATGAGTGTGATTGTAGCTTCATAGAACGAATTGGGTAGTCTTCCTTCTGTTTCTATTTTGTGGAATAGTTTGAAGAGAATTGGTATTAGGTCTTCCTTGAAGGTCTGATAATATAAAATACCTCGGGGTGAACCTAACCAAGCAGGTGAAAGATCTGTATTACAAGAACTTCAAGTCTCTGAAGAAAGAAATTGAAGAAGATCTCAGGAAATGGAAAGATCTCACATGCTCATGGATTGGCAGGATTAATATAGTAAAAATGGCCATCTTGCCAAAAGCAATCTACAGATTCAATGCAATCCCCATTAAAATATCAACTCAATTCTTTACAGAGCTAGAAAGAGAAATTCTCAAATTTATATGGAATAACAAAAAACCCAGGATAGCGAAAACCATTCTCAACAAGAAAAGAACTTCTGGAGGAATCACCATCCCTGACCTCAAGCTGTACTACAGAGCAATAGTGATAAAAACTGCCTGGTATTGGTACAGAGACAAGCAGGAAGATCAGTGGAATAGAGTTGAAGACCCAGAAATGAACCCACACACCTATGGTCATTTGATATTTGATAAAGGAGCTAAAACCATCCAGTGGAACAAGGACAGCATTTTCAACAAATGGTGCTGGTTCAACTGAAAGGACAACATGCAGAAGAATGCAAATCGATCCATTCTTATCTCCGTGTACGAAGCTCAAGTCCAAGTGGATAAAGGACCTTCACATAAAACCAGACACACTGAAACTAATAGAAGAAAAGGTGGGGATGACCCTCGAACACCTATGCACAGGGGAAAAGTTCCTGAACAGAACACCAATGGATTGTGCTCTAAGATCAAGAATTGACAAATGGGACTACATAAAATTGCAAAGTTTCTGTAAGGCAAAGGACACTGTCAATAGGACAAAACGGCAACCAACAGATTGGGAAAAGATCTTTACCAATCCCACATCTGATAGAGGACTAATATTCAATATATACAAAGAACTCAAGAAATTAGGCTCTAGACAACCAAATAACCCTATTAAAAAATGGGGTATGGAGCTAAACAAAGAATTCACAATTGAGGAAACACGAATGGCCGAGAAGCACCTAAAGAAATGTTCAGCATCCCTAGTCATCAGGGAAATGCAAATCAAAACAACCCTGAGATTCCACCTCACACCAGTCAGAATGGCTAAAATAAAAAACTCAGATGATAGCAGATGCTGGCGAGGATGTGGAGAAAGAGGAACACTCCTCCATTGTTGGTGGGATTGCAAGATGGTGCAACCACTATGGAAAACAGTCTGGCGGTTCCTCAGAAAATTGGACATATCACTATCTGAGGACCTAGCTATACCACTCCTGGGCATATACCCAGAAGATGCTCTAACACATAACAAGGACATATGGTCCACTATGTTCATAGCAGCTTTATTTATAATAGCCAGAAACTGGAAAGAACCCAGATGCCCTTGAACAGAGGAATGGATACAAAAAATGTGGTACATTTACACAATGGAATATTACTCAGCTATTAAAAACAATGAATTTGATAAATTCTTATATAAATCGATGGAACTAGAAAATATCATCCTGAGTGAGGTAACCCAATCACAAAAGAACATACATGGTATTCACTCACTGATTATTGGACTTTAGCCCAGAAGCTTGAAACACCCAAGATTCAACTCACAGACCACATAAAGCTCATGAAGAATGAAGACCAAGTTGGGGGTGGGGCTACAGTCTCTCTTAGAAGAAGTAACAAAATACTCAAGGGAGCAAATATAGATGCAAAGTGCAGGACAGAAACTGAAGGAGGGGCCATCTGCAGACCATTCCACCTGGGTATCCATCCCATGTGCAGTCACCAAAGGTAGATGATGATGTGGGTGTCAGGAGGTGCATGCTGACAGGAGCCTAACATAACTGTCTCCTTAGAGGTCTGCAAGAGTCTGACATATTCAGAGGCAGATGCTCACAGCTAACCATTAAACTGATCATGGGGTTCCCAACAGAGAAGATAGAGTGAAGACTGAAGGAGTAGAAAGGGTATGGGACCCCATGAAGAGAGCAACAATACAACCAACCAGAGACCCCAGGGTCTAAACCACCAGCCTGGGAGCGCTTAGGGAGGGACCCATGGCTCCAGCTATATACGCAAGGGAGCTATATATAAGTGGGAGAAGAGATTCTTGGTCCCATGAAGGCTGGACATCGTGGGGGGTGGTATTCGAGGGTGGGGAGGTGAGGTTCTGGGGAGGGTGGGTGTGGTTACACCATCATATAGGCAGGAGGAGGGGAGAAGGGATAGGGAGTTCCTGGGAGGGAAGGGGGAAAGGGGGTAAGGGGAAAAAACCTGAAGTGTAAATAAAAGTTCCAATAAAAATAAATAAATAAATAAATAAATAAATAAATAAATAAATAAATAAATAAAGGTGCTATGACACTGAAAATCTACTTTGAAACAAGCTATAAATTCCCAATCCTGTCCATCTAACAAAATTACCATTAAACTCTACTATTTCCTAGTAATGAAACTGATGTACCAAAATAGGGCCCTAGTTGTGAAAAACATACACAGGCCTCCCATCAGACACATGTACACTCACACACATGCAGAAATCAATAGGTGAGTGTTGGGGGACAGTTGTGCAGTGTGTATTCTGATGCTAATTTTTATGCCTGAATATCTGCTTGGAGTCCAGAATTTGGCTTGGTCAAGCATCTCTGTTCTCAATGTTATGTATAAAATGATTTACCTCATCCTTAATTGGTTAATAAAGAATTGATCAGCTGGGTAGAAGAGAATAGGGCAGGGTTTCTGATCCCAGTCAGGGGGTGCAGGAGAGTAGAGGAGGACCAGAAGAAGAAGGGGGAGACATCATGTGGAGAGACCAGGAGGATTTGTCGTGAGATTACAATCTGAGAGCAGCCATGAGGGAGGACACATATGGACCAGAGCATGCCAAGGCAGGACTCAGATGCATGTGAAGGACCACATGCCTCAGTAGCAGCAGCCTACTTGGGTTGGAATAGATCAGAATATGCCCATCTACTAGTCCTTGTAGCTTGTTATAAAAATACAAGGTCTCTGTATTATTTACTCGGAAGCTTAAAATGTCCTAACGTGGGCATAGAAATGCACTGTTATTACTTGAAAGCAAAAAGGGCTAAGAAATCCCCCTAGAATTACTTTTACAGGTGGGTTTTGTTCAATAGTATTTACAACATTATGTCAATTAGTTCGATTTGCAAACCATGTCTGAGTGTGACTCCTTCCAAAAGAAACTTTTCATGGATCAAAGAATCTAGTGATACACCTTTAGTTCACCATTTGAATAAAATCTCTAATATGTCAATCCAACACTATGTTGAACACATCATCTTGAGTAGCAGTAACTACAGATAATTTGTGGTTCACATTTTGCCTGGAGACCTCAAAACTGATTAGTATGATATATCTAAGACTTCTCAAATAAGACAAATGAAGCTAGTTTAATTATTTTATGATTGTATATATGTATGTATGTGACATGTATGTGTTCATATGTGTGGGTACAAGTATGTGTACAGGTACATGGAAGAGCAAAGGACAACCTCCTGTGTCATTCTCTAGGATATGGTTCACCTTTTTTGATACAGTGCACTACCTTGGCCTGGAGCTCACTATATAGGCTAGCCTGGCAGTCCAGTGAGCTTCTGTGTCTCCTTTCCAGTACTGGTATCATAAGCACATGTCACCATGAACAGCATTTTAACATGAGTTTTGGAGTCAAACATAGGTACTCATGTTTAAAGGACAAGTGAACCATCCCCATAGCTCTTCAACTTTGACATAAAAAAAGTCACTAACACATTGTCAGACACACACAGACACACACAGACACACACACACACACACACACACACACACACACAACTTACAGAGTATATCTTACAGCTATGTGACAAATAGTTTTCTAAAGGGGATATTGGAGAAATAACATTTAACAGAAGTAAGAAATAACATATAATAAAGGACACAAAGTTTCTGTCAACACAGTTTATCCTCAAGTGTTTTAATGGGTTTTAATGTGTCTGTGAGTTATTTTTATCTTCAGGCCAATTTATTCTGTTTTAATAGTGTTTGATTTCTCTTCATCCTTTTTAAATCACCTATTTAAATTTATGACAACTTCCTGATGGAAAGCATGTGTCTGGGTATGGAGAATATCAGGATTCTAGTCCAGATTGTCACCTGCCTTTCAGGAACACTGTGACCTTGAACAGAGAACATGATCTTCTGCTGCTTGGTTCTTCATCAATAAAACAAGGCCACTGGAAGCACAGATTACTCAGGCCCTTGTAGAACATCCTGCGTAAGTGTCTGTTTAAACAAGCAGGCATTCAGGATTTGACTGACAACCTGGTCAACACTGTATTCCAAGGACATGAAAAGCATTTACAAACCTCTCCTATGAAACTGGATATCTGAGATAGAATTCTGCAGTAACAGAATTTCAGTCAAGGATGTCTAGGAAGGTGATTTATTTTGAAAAAAGAAAAAAGAAAAATAAAAATAAAGACAATTGAAAAAGTAGGAAAAGCAAGAAATGAAAGAGGCAAAAGGAGTCTGGAATTAAATAGTTTCACACATTGTGCTTCTGCCTCAGTTCAATGTAGGAGAATTAAAGACAGAGGATATGGGGATGGAAGTTTATCTGTCTGTACTCAAATGTAGACATAGATCACATGGGTTACAAATATGTAGGTAGGCAGATCCTAGGACATCTCTAATGGTGGGACTATAACTTTCACAGGAGAAACAGTTGTGTATTAGAACTGAAAGTTCACAATGGGTTCAAGAATCTAAAAGGATATGAATAGAGGGTGGAAAGCCCCAGGGTTATGTGATGAGGCCCTGTATATGTTTGATAGCTATCAGAACCACCTTCCTCCAACCAATGTCCTCCATCCTCCATTCTCCAGGTAGTAATGTAAGCATATTAATAACAGGCAGTTCCTAAAACATTACCCTCAGTACACATTTTTGAAAATCTAAGCATGTCTGACAGATTCTACATTGATGACTGAAGAATCCCTGGTCTTCAAATCCACAGACCTCATAGCAAAATGGAGGAACCAGATTATAATGATGAGTTGTGATACTTCTATGAGGTACAGCCAGAGGATATTATGTGATGAAGCTCATGATAAAAGAAGAAGCAGGAAAGCTTACACAAGATTCATAAAGAAAGTGAGACCTAAACGATGTTCAGGAACTGCCAGAAAAAGATATCACAGACAGGTGATAAGAGAGCTTTCAGAATGGAAAAGCACTTGTTTTTATTGAAGTCTCCAACACTAGAATAAGTTTTGCATAGCACAGCAACAGTGTAGACAGAGAAAGCTCTGGGCAGATGGTCAGAATCTGAGTTTCAAGAGGTAGATGATCACAAAGCTTCTAAAAACATGGGGAGATGGTTAGTGTTTATCCTCTATGGAATGAAAAATTGCCTTGAGATACCGCCATGTGTGATCTGTTTTCCATTTTTAAAATAACACTATGAAGTATGAGTGCAGAATGGGTTGGGAGAGGCAGAAGCAGTGTGGAAGAACTCCCCAGGAGGGCATTGCAGTCTAGAACTATAAAGACAGGGATACAAAGCTCAGTGTCACCTTTTTAAGGTAAAGATGTGTTGTGCCCATTTCAAAAGCCCCAAAAACTACCAAGGAGCTGATTCCAATGGAATCTCACAAGGGTCTTTATTCAAGTTCGAGCTCAGGACACACCATCTTCACAGCGGGACAGAAGGGTGAAGCCCCCAGTGCAGTTTCAAGCAAGCATCTACAGAGGCAAGCAAACAAGCAAGGGGGTTTCCAGCTTCGCACACATCTTTTTGGGTGGAAAATATGGAATTTGTTGCCCTTTACAATGATTGGCTAGTGCTGGGAGCTAACTCAAATTTTTATAAGTAAATATTTTTAGGTACAACCGTAACTTCTGTTTTCTTCCTGATTGGTAGTTGTTAGAGAGTAACCTGGAGGCCAGTGCTAGGTGCAGGCCTGATGGTTAACCCAACTTCAACCTTAGGTCAGGTTCTCTAAGATGGAGCCTGAATCCAAGATGAAATTGGTTTGATCTCTCAGATGCAAGCAGAAAAGACAAGTCAATGTGAATAGTTAATCCTTAAAATGAGAATAAAAGGTAGCTGTGTTTTTCCATTTTCAGAATACACTCTGTCTTACTGGAGATACAGAAGAAAAAGAATTCAAAGAAAAAGTTCTACAGAAATCCACAATTATGAATACAGAAGCAAGAATAAAATGGCATGGCTTTCCCCCAGGCAGAGAGAAAGCTATGGATTACTGAACGGAATTAAATTGGAAAGTAGAGGACATGTACCATCATCTTCATGTAGTCTTTCAATGTGAGTTCTGACTGGAAATCAAATTTATTACCTACTCCCTACATCTTAAATCCATATTGGTTGAGAAAGAAGAGAGCCTGCAAAAGGGCATTAATTATCATATATGTATATGATATGTGTTAAATGCATTCTTGGAATGATCTCATGAAATAAAGAGCCCTCAATTATACTAGGGAGATCAAGGTAAACAAGTGAGTTAATGTGCTATTAGTGAGAGAGAACAGAGTTCCTTGGGAATGTTGGAAAGCTAATGCCTATGAGTGTAATATGGAATTGGAAAAGGAATGAGCCAGAGGCAGGAAATACAAGCATGCCAGGCACAGGAGGCCTAAAGCATGCTACGAAGGCTAGCAGTGACATGACCCTGCAGGAGACCAGTGCACAATGTAACGCTACAATCATGTGGTCCATTTCCATGCTAGGTAAGGATGCTGAAAACGGAAGCAGAGGGAAACCCACTTCAGAGACTATTATAGGAAGTCTGGCAAAATAACTTATAGTTTACAAACATGACAGTAATCATAAAGAATATAGAAGAAATAATATGCTAATATTTTATTATATTTTTATTATTTAAAACAATGTTTAAATTTAAATATATTTGACCACACTTTTTCCTTCCCCTAAGTCCTTCCAGATTCTCTTCCATTCTCTACCCACCCAATTTTAAGTTATTTTTCAAAAAAAAAAAAAAAACTATCAAAAACCCTATACAACAACAAAAGCCCCAAAACTAAGAAAACAAAACACCACCACCTTCCCCCCAAAAAAGAAAGAAAGAAAGCAAAACAAACAAATCCAGCAGATTGTAAGGTTAGGCTCACAATAAAAGAATAAAATAAGCAATGATTACAAGTCAGGGCCATTATATCTATCATTTAATGTGATTTTGGAAGATCTGAAATAAGATACTTATAATTTTGAGGGAAGAAGTACTTTACCGACTGAGTGACATCTCTAGCCACCTAGTAAAGTCCTTCTATGGTTTTAAATTACATTTATTCATTTATTTGTGTATGAGAGGTATCTAATTGCTGTGTGGAGGTCAGAGAATGTAGATGTATTTTAATCCATCATTTGACTAGTCTGGCTGGACTATAGACACATCTTAGCACACATCTTCAATCCCTCTGGCTAGAATACATTCATTGTAGCATACAAGTTTATGAACACTTTTCTTTCCCTTTTTCAAAGGAAGCCTAAGCCAATACATCATTCATGCCAACCTAATGATATTCCTCCACTTGCCATGACTCCAATTCTGACTAAGTGAGTGAGTGTGGGAAAGGTGGTAACTCTGAAGATTCATTATAGAGAGAATAGTCAGGAGACTCGCCCTGTATTTAGTGAAAAAAGGCTATACAAATGTCTGAATCCTGGAATAAATTTTTCCCAAAGACAGATCTGTAGAGCATATATTTGAATCCTGTTAATATCTTTAAATCTTTTAAGTTTCATAACATTTAGTAAAATCAAATCAACCTCCAAAATTTCAAAACAGATATATATATTTTTGTCATGATCTTAATTTGGTCTAAAATCCAGAGTCTGGAGGACAGATCTGCTCAGCTCTCTGTAGGGAAAGACTGCTGAGAAAAACCACAGTGGAAATTAAGGTCACCTGACAACACAGTAGTCACACTTGAGAAGCTGTGATTTGGGAATGGCAGGCAGATGCAACTTGTGGTGGTTTGAATAGGTATGGCCCCCAGAGACTCATGTGTTTGAATCATGGCCTGTAGAGACTATCACAATTAGAAGCTATGACCTTGTAGGAGGAGATGTGGTCTTGTTGAAGGAAGTATGTCAATGTGGTGGCAGGCTTTGAGGTTTCCTATGCTCGCAAGCTCTGCCCACTATAAAAGACAGTCCCTATCTGTTGCCTGCAGATTAAGATACAGAACTCTCTGCTCCTTCTTCAGCACCATGTCTGCCTTCATGCTGCCATGCTTCTTGCTATGATGATAATGGGCTAAATCTCTGAAACTGTAAGCAAGCCCCAGTTGAATGATTTCCATTATAAGAGTTGCCTTGGTCTCTTCACATCAATGGAAACCCTAACTAAGACACCACCCTTCAGGAAGGCCACAAAAAGCAAAATATACCATTGAAAAGACCATTTAAAATACATCCCTCGGACTACTTCTAGTGCTCCGATGCTATAATTCCAGAAAAGTGATGCATAAAATATCATCTAACGGACTCACTAGAAGCTATTTGTATGCTTTTAAGGCACTGACTCATTATTCAAGGTTTAGCTATAATCAATAGCCAAATTTCTTTATTACACAAAAGAAATGAGTTATTTTGTAACCTGTACTAAGAACCTCACAAAACAAGCTTGGGAAAAGAAATCTAGATAATGACACCAGTAGGGCAGTAGACTGAGGTACTGGTGTGAGAAGTTACATGATGAATCACAGGCATGCACAATGAGAATTGCAGCTGTTACTATCAACTTCAAACTAAGACCACATCCCAGTCCTCATGAAGATGTACACTTTAGAGTATGCTACAGAGCTCCTTAAAATACAGTCTGGGCCTTCCTGTTCCCTTCATTCTCTCCAGAGCTTGAACACTGACTACAACTTTAGTCCAGCAAAGCCAGAATTAGGTTCTTATGCTCCATTAAGAGACAGAGAAGAAAAAAAAAAAGTCTCTTCAACTTAATAGTGAAGACAAACTTCCCACCCATATACTCTTCCTACTTCCCACCCATATACACTGCAACATTCCTCCAAAATGAAAACAATGCGGATCCTGGTCAGTCAAGTTTAAAAAAAAATCCTTGTTTTCATGCTTTAATTAGATTATTTAATACTAAAGAGTCTATGTCTTCTTGAATGATCTTTCTACAGGACATGGGGTTGAATTTGGGGGATTTCAGATTTTTACTTATTTTTAAGTATTTGACTCTTTTCCCAGGAATAGTTACTAGAGTATGACTCTGGTTCCTCAGAATAAATTGGGACATAAAAGCCATCCATTCAGACCTGTTTTACATTTTTCTTCTGGATGAAAAAAAGCAGCATAAAGGAAATTGATGCTTCTCTTCAGCTCATAGGTTTCTGGGAACTGCAGGGTTGCTCACACCCTGAGGTCACAGATTCTGTAAATGTTAACAGTGCTATGGAAATGTGATGGCATCTATGTTAGCACTCACTGATCAAGATAATTATACCTACTCTGCACATTGCTCATGTATTCACTTAAGCAGGATCAAGCACCACTTAATGAGGACCCTTAGTGTAAAGCCAGTTCGCAACAGTCTCACTTCACACTAGAGAAGCGCCAGACACATGCAGTGAGAGAGTACAGGCGTGAAGGCCCTACCAGGTGATATTGGATGTTTCCCCTGTGGCAAACATATCCAATATGTTCTTTTTTTGTGAACCCAGAGATGTATAGCAATAACAGAACCCTGCTTCTTCAGAATCTTATTGAAAAACAAACCAAAACCAAAACAAACAAACAAAAAGAAACAGAGGAATAAAATTCTAGTCACAGCCAATTATCCACCTAAATACAATATCCATACTTCTGTTGTTTCTTTTTCTTTTTCTTTTCTTTTTTTTGTTTGTTTGTTTGTTTTTTGTTTTCTAAGTCAGAACCATATAGAGCTCAGGCTAGCCTCAAACTCACAGTGTAACTAAAGATACTCTTGAACTTCTAACTCCTGGTCATCCTATTGTCTCTATCTCCTTAGTGTTTAAATTATAGGCATAAGCTACCCTACCAGTCAAGACTGTTTGTAGGGGTAACCACAGGAGGGAGTTAATGCCTGCTGCTGTAAACCTAGTCAGAATCTATAGACTAAAGGATAGTGTATTGCTCTCACTTTTCTAAGTGGGCATGTTGTAAAGTTGCTTTCTAAATATTTATATTTAGAACCAGCTTTGTGCTGCTCCCAACCTTGGTCAGAGAAGCTTCTTAGGCAGTGAGTAGTTAATACCATACAGATTGCTGAGAGCAGGTGACAGTGGATGCTCAGCACAGATGGGACATTTGTATCAAACCCACCACAAGGACCAAGGAACATCATGTAAAAGGAGGCAGGAAGAATGAGAAGAGCTGAAGAATGGGCAGAGCTATGAAATACTGTCTTCTGTGCATGACATGACTGTTGTTCACATGAAGTCACAGAAGTTTTGGGTATCTACTGAAGGAAGATCTATAAAATATCAAGCCAGTTCAAACTTCCAGCACAGAGACAGGAGGAGCTCCTGAGGCCCCACCTCTAGCTGAGGAGCTATTGACAATTGATGCCTGCTGGGGAATGGGAGAGTGACTAGAATATGTCACTAGGAGGTTTCCCATGCCCAGTGAATGAGCCCCACATCATGTACACATGAACAGCATTAACTGGATTTAGTTAAATAAATAAGTAAGTAAATAAATAAATAAATAATGAAAGGACAACATGAAGTTGGGAGGGAGATGTGATTTAATATCCAAGGGTAGGTAAGTTGAAGGGCAGAGTGTCAAGTTGATACTATCAAAAATTCATTGAATACATGTATGAACTTTTCAAAGGATAAATAAAAGTAGAAATGAAAAATAAAATTAGATAAAGTTGTTTAAATTTAAGGGGACCTAGAAAAGGAATAATAGAAAAAAGGGGGTGTGTGGATAAAAGTAGGTTGACTACACTAAAAGCTAATGCAGTTTAGCCACAAAGTAGTTGTTAGACATCAAGAGAGACTTTATTGTAAATACTGGCTATTGTTATACATAGTACATGGCTGAAGCAGGTTACAGGATTAAGGGACATGTTATAATTCTCTAGTGGTTTAGATATGCTTGGCCATAGGGAGTGGTACTGGTAGGAGGTGGGGCCTTATTGGAGGAAATGTGTCAATGTGGGGATGGGCTTTGAAGCTCCACCTACTGTGGAAGTCAGTCTGCTCCTGACTTCCTTTGGGTGTAGATGTAACTGTCAGCTCCTCCATCACCATGCTTTTGGCCTTGATAATAGACTGAACCTCTGAACCTGTAACCTAGCCCCAATTAAATACTGTCCTCTACAAGAGTTGCCTTGATCATGGTGTTTGTTCGCAGCAATGGAAAACCTAATGATGACAAATTCTATGACGTATACATGTTAGTCCAGGCTCCCCAAGAAGCACATATCAAATGTGGTTCAATGAACAGAAAAACGGAGCAGAAGTCATAAAACTTAGGCACCATAATTCTGTTCCCCAATAATAAAGAGACAAGGAAGGGAAGAGGAACCTTAGGATACACCCTCTAAAGAGGACTTAGCATGGACCATGTGGTTTCTCTTGTGTTACAGAAGTTACCCATCTTTACATCCTGGTCACACTCAGTAATTATAAAAAAGCCCTATAAAAATGATAAACCAGAGCACAAATGCCAGATCTTCTGTCAAATCTGCCTTTCATATTTTCATCCCCCAAATGCAAAGATTTTTAATAGCATTTTCTGTTTAGTATTTGAATAAAATGTATAGTTATATAATATTTTCATATATATGTATATATCTTCTTTTAAAACATATCAAAAGAATTTTAAAGGGTACAAAATGTTTGTAGAAATTTAATTTATTTTCAGTTTTACTTTCATGAGCATGCCAAGTATTAAGGTTTTCAAACATTGTTCTAACAGTTTGTCTTTGTTTTGCCCCACTTCTCTTTTTAACCTACCAAATCTAGTAGCCCCCTTTCTCCTGTTAAATCACCTAACCTCTCAAGAGACTTGAAGAGCCATGGTGGGGGGGATATCTAAGGGGATTCCACCTGCTTAGATGAGAAGTGATGGGGGAGGAAGGAAATTGTGGAAGGGGGGACTGGGAGGGGCAGTGAGTGGGATTTAAATTGAATAAGTAAAACATATTTAAATTTAAAAATTATTTCTCATGTGTATGTGTACTGGAGGTCAGAAAAAAAATCATCAGATCTATAGAAAGTGAGATTATGGTACCACTGTTGTCTTCTGCAAAAACAGTGAGTGCTCTCAACTGTTGAGCAATCTCTGCAGCCTCCCATCCTAACTTTCAAAGTTTGTATGTTTGAAAATAAGGGGACATGAAAATAGGGACTGAACTGGATAAGAGACCATGAGAGAGCAACAAAAAGGGAGTAATGAGTATTAAATGAATTCTCTATGTCACTTTTAAATACTCAAGTCAAGACAAGTCTATGGTCCCTATGGAGTCCGTGTGGCAACCTTCTCCATAGTCCCTATGGAAAGGCTGGCAAGAAACCTGAAAATATACTAATGGCTCTAAAGGGTCTCCTGTGCTGTTGCTGCTTCTTGGATCCAATCATGGACTCACTTTCTTTCCCTAGTAGGTCTACACTGTCTGAAGTACACTTTCAATTCTTACTCAGTGTTCAATTGAAAGTTGTCACTAAAGACCTCATATTGAAAAATTATTTTCTAAATATTGATACATTTTCATGTACTTTTCCCTGAAGCATCTGAGTTTTCCCCTTTCCTTCAAATAGATTTTTTTTTTGGTTTTTTTGAGACAGGGTTTTTCTGTGTAGCCCTGGCTGTCCTGGAACTCACTCTGTAGACCAGGCTGGCCTCGAACTCAGAAATCCGCCTGCCTCTGCCTCCCAAGTGCTGGTATTAAAGGTGTGTGTCACCACTGCCCAGCCAAATAGATTTCTGTATCTCCACTTTTACCTTAAAAAAATATTTGAAGCTGAAGAGATGATTCATCAGTTAAGAGCAGTGGCTGCTATTCCTAAGAGACTGAGTTTAATTCTCAGGACAAATATGATGGATAACAGTCATCTAAAACTCAATTCAAATTTCATGGGATCTTGTAACACCCTCTTCTGACCTCCCTGGCCACCACACATGTGTGGTACAAAGACATGCTCACAGGAAAAGTAACAATGCACATAAAATAATGGAATGAAAAGTTACAGTAATTAACCTGTAAATAAAAATAGCACACAGCTGGATAATGGATCTTTTTAAGAAAGTCCCAAACTCTACACAATATCTGTGAACTGCTGCACAGTTAGAATAGCCATCTTGAAGCAATGACTTTACACTCACTCCTACCCTCAGTTAGTTTATATTCTCTTAGCTAAAACATAAAAAGGAAAAAATGTCAACATTAAAAGTAGGCTGGATAGGGGACTTTAGCTTGATAGCCTCTTTCATGATTCATGGATTCTTTTGCCTGTATTCAGAGCTTCATTTCTTAATATTATACTCTATTTACCTCCTTTCTAAATGTTATTCTATAACAATACTTACACATGTTTGCATATATATACATGTATGAACTATAATTAGGATTTACATATGAGGGATCCTGGTATTGGAATAAAAATAGGTAGACAAATGTAACAGAATAAAGAACTTGAAATTAAACCAACCAATCTATGGCCACTTAACTTTTGACAAAGATGTAAAAGCATGCAGTGAAAAAAATATAGCTTATTCAACAACTCATTTTGGCAAAGTCAGGCATCCACATGCAGAAGAATGAAGTCAAAACCATATCTTTCACCTTGCACAAAAACCAATTTTAAATGGGTCTTAGATTGTGAAACCTGAAATGCTGAATCTTCTAGAAGAAAACATGGTGACCAGTCTTCAAGATGTATGGTGGACAAGAACATTTTGAACAGAACTTCAATAGTACATGGACTCTCCACAAATATTGGTAGATGTTATTACATGGAATTAAAAGATATCTACAAAGCAAAATAAACTATTAACTGTTAAACAGACCACAAAATATATATATATATAAAAAACCCACTGTTTTAAAATGTGTTCAACATCCTTAATTTTCGGGGAAATGGAAATTGTTTTGAGATATCACATACCCCAGTCATGAAGAAGTATAACAATAATGTTGGAGAATATGGATGGAAAGAGAAAGTTTTATCACTAAAGGTAAACGTACAATTATGGAAATCAATGTGCAAGGTCCCCAAAAAGTAAAAATAACATTACCATCTGACCCAACCATTTTACTCCTAGGCATATTCTCAAATAGCCCATACTCTGCCCTCAAGATATTTGTACCCCATGTCTATCATTGTTATACTTATTGATGACAGCAAAGAAATGGGAACAATATACCTGTTGATCAGCAAATGAATGGCTAATATCAACATGGTTTGTATTTTAAGACATAAAGCAAAATAATATCATGAAATTTGCAGGAAAATGGACAAATTTGAAAGAGACTTGAAAAGTGTATTAAGTAAGAAGGCCAAATCTTGGAAGTAAAATAAAATGACACATTTGAGGCCTTTTCTATTTAGAACTGTCATTTCTCCCAACTTTAAACTCAGACATTCACAAATTCATTCCTCAGATTGCTTGTCTCTAAGTAGACTTCTACTTAATGATATTTATTTTCCACAATTCTTCCAAAAGATTACTTCCTGAATGTCAGAACCACTTTTGCAGACTCTGATTATTTCTTTCAAACTATTTTCTGGATTTTTCTAACAGGGACATTTAAAGACATCTTAGATAGAAGGAGCCTAAAACCAACCTATGTCTCTTCTATTTCTGATGCTAGCAGGTGGAACCTCTCATGTGCTAGGATCTACACGTGGGTCCATTTAGTCTCTCCCATTCTTAAATCTTTCTTGGCTAAATAAACTCCTCAAAATTACTTAATATTACGGGACCTACTTTTTAAAACTGTATTTCTTATGTATCTCAAAGCTTTTACTTTTTAATTGTAAAATAAATATGTCTTAAGTAAATTGACCACATACAAATAGAAACTCTGGGAATGGATATACTATATTAAATGCTATTAAGGTATAAGGTATTCTCAATACTTTGCAATTTTCAGTAGATTTGGACATATGTAAATGTTTACATGTGTATCTGCATTTATGAATCTTTAAACTTGTTCATATATTTCCATTGGCAAATTCATGTAAGTGAATTAATGAACTGAGAGTTTCTTTTTTTTTTCTTTCAATGAACAACAAAGATCTCACAAAGTATATTGGATCACCCATTTCTCTGACTGACGACCATCACTCTTTACCACACAGTTTAATGGTATTTGTTATTTCATGAACAAGATGCAGAGTTTCTCATTTATATTTTGTTTTTATAGGTATTCTGAGATGAACATTTTTTAATGTTCTTCTTGGCTGTTTATTTCTTCTTTCCTCTCTGTCTTCAGTACTTCTAAGATGTCTTATCTTGATGCAAGGCTTCAAACAGATTCTCTATGTCAGTTATTCTCAAATTTTATAGTTCTTGTTCAGATACTTAATAATCATCTACTCAGTACCATATATATATTCTCAATAAACATTTCAAGTTTTATATGTCTAAAATTGGACTCCAAACCTTTATTTCACCCTATTTTCCCTGTCTTCAATAATTTTCCTCTTTACATGTACTCAAACTAAGAACTAAGTTGTTATTAATTCCTTTCTGAAATATTTGCATAAATAACATTGCATGCGAGTACTAAAATAAGTGACCCCTAAATGTTTTGTCTCTTCTGAGAGTGTGGCTATAGTATCTTATATAAAGAAGACAGAATCTTCTGGAAGATATATTTTCTTTGCTTTTTCTTCTTCCTATCTAGAATAAGAGCAGAATTTCTGAACATGAAGAAACCATTTTTGAAACTATGAGTCATATGAATTTACAGCAATTGACAGTAATTTACAATGTTCTTAAGGGTTAAATAGATGGTTTAGTGGGCAAAGACACTTGCTACTAAACATGATGACCTGAGTGATTCCAGACAAACACACAACACACACACACACACACACACACACACACACACACTAGTTTTGATAGAAAGATAGATAGAAAGATAGATAGATGGTGAATGAAATATAAAAATTATAGGATATTGGTCCTTTTCTAAGTAGTCATAATAATTTTAATTGGTTCCTCATTTTTGTAATGTCAGAAAAATTATCCTCGATTTAGTTAAGCTATTGCAACTCAGCTGCTGTTACATGTAGCCAAACATAATTAGAAACTAACAAAAATGGGTTGCTAAGAGAACCCTGTGATGAAACTTGAAAATTCTGAGCATATATGTTGATTGAAGCATTAAGGTAATGTTAACAAAATGTATTAAATGATTAAATGCTTGCCTTCATGCTGAAAAACTTTATGTAAATAAATGTTATTGATTAACTCTTGATATTCATTCCTACCACTGTTCACAGAGGGCCGTATATCTGAAGTGTAGGCTTGTAAAAATTTGTAAATGGCTAATCCTCATTTTGAAAAGTTATGATGACATATACTTGACATCAATGCCATCTTCATCAAAACTCCATGGTCAAATGGACTTCAAAAGTTTGACTACTACAATGCGGTCTTATTTCCCAAGTCACAATAAACATCTACTCAGCTCTTATTAAGCATTTTTATAAATTGATTTATTTTGTATCTGGGGTTGTTGTGCATGTATTGATACAAAAATACTAACTATATGTAAGTTTGTATATGTGTAATATATTTTCATTAAAGGGAAGAAAGAACTTGCATTTGGTGAGGTAAAAAATAGGGAGAGAATTGCCTTTCTAATATACAATAGATTTAACTTATATTAAACCACATAACACTTTTATGAAAACATAATATAAAATTTAAAGAAAGTATTTTCTAGATACTCAGAGGAAGTATTTTCTTCTACTCACATAAGAAGTTTTAGACCAGCTTGTCACATAACCATACAGAGAGGAAAATTCCAGGTGACTCTTAAACCGTAACTTCAACTGAGTACTGGTATATGGATATTTTTAAAATGCTAAGATGAATGCAGATAAATATCCAAATGGATTTAAGTAATTATAGTGTTGGTGGTAATGTTGATATTACTATACTGATTGTTTTGTATATGTGGTAGAGTAGTGTAAATAAGTAATACTAAGAAGAAAGGAAAATCAAGAATTTCAGAGAAAGCTATGCAGTTCTGACCTTGAATTCATTATATAAATTATATTTGAATTATTAATTAATGAATGAGTATATGTTAAGAATGTTTTATATTTACATAATAATAATAAATGTTACTTGGCATAAATTTCTATAAATTCACACTAAGTAATGAGTAACCCTACTATTTATGGTCTCTAAAAGTATTTCAATAAAAGGAAAAAGTTCCTTTTGTAGGATGAAAATCTAGCCTTTGAAAATTTTAAGATGAGTCTAAAGATGTTATCTTAACAGAGAATTAGTTAGTTAATAAAACTATTAATGGTAAATCAGAATGGAAGCAGTGTGAAGAAATTTCTGCTGGACAAAGATCAAACAATTTAAATAAGAATAAAAACATTAGCTGTAATATTTTTAATATATTCTGTGCTAGCTAGTCTCATGTTAACTTGACACAAGCTACAGTTATCTGAAAGGAGGAAACTTCATTTGAGGAACATGCCTCTGTAACATCCAACAATAAGGTATTTTCTTAATTAGTGATTGATGTAGGAGGACCCAGTCCAATGTGGGTGGAGCCATCCCTGTGCTAATGGCCTGGGTTCTATAAGAAAACAATCTGAACAAGTCAGGAGGATCCAACCCATTAAGCCCCTCACTACTCCGTGGCCTCTACATCAGCTCCTGCCTCGAGGTTCCTGCCTATTTGACTTCTTGTTCTGTTTACTTTCAGTGATGGACTACAGTGTAGAAGTGTAAATCCAATACACCTGAAGTGGATGTTCCTGGTTGTGTCATGTGATGCAGACTCATGTGGTATCTTTCTGAGGCAGACTCACATTGTGTTTTGCTGAGGCAAGACCCATGGGAGGACACATGATATTTGGAGAGAGTATAAATAGGACTCACAAGGGACAAAGTCCCTGCATAGCTAGCTGCATAACTCTTTTTTCATCTTGTGTTTTCACTCATCTTCACTGAGAGAGGGACAGCAAAGGACTTTTCCTTGTGTCCCATTCTGGTTGCTTCTGCTGTCTCATGCTGATTTAACAGAAGCTTGGCAGTCTCTACTTGACTGTGCCACTGCTGCTGATTCAGGTTTGGTATGCTGATACTACTGTGGGGTATAACAAATAGAGATTAGAATTGTTCCAGAAAATTTCTTTTAACCAGGTCTACATCCCCTTATCCTATTTATCATTGTATCTCCCCATTCTTGGACGTGAACTAGAAGGGGAGCTGTGTTGAACCATTTGAGAATCCTTCTTAAGAGTAGGCTATGAAAAATCTAAGCCCATATACACCTTTTTCTCCTCAACTTTCTTTTAGGTCAGGATGTTTTGTTGTAAGAGTAGAAGCCCTAACTAAACCATATTCTCTGAGCTACTCATTAAAAGAAAACAAACATCATCTTCAGACTATTGTAAAGAAACCAATCATTGTAAGTTTTTAATACGACTAATCTATCTAATTTACACATAAGTCATTTTACATATATACATTACTTTACTCTTAAGAGCACTTTCAAGAGTATAATTTACTGTTTTAAATTAAGATCACTACACTATGCTGAATAAAAAATATTCTCAGAGTATTCTTCCTATTCAACTGAAAATTTATGTGATTTAAATAATATTTCCCCAAGCCCCAGAAAAGAAATTCATCCTTTTAAAACATTTGGGGTCTGAAAATATAGCTCAGTGAGTAAAGTGTTTGCCAAATAAGGCCTAAGAAAACCTGAGTTCAAATCCCCCAAAACCACACACAGTACGTCAGAATAACACACACATCTGTAATCTTAGCACTCCAGCAGACAGATGGGAGGTAGAGATAGGAGAATCCTGTCTCATGTGCCAGGTAGCCTGGCATATTCAGTGAAAAAAATAACACAAAGCAATAAGAGTGCTTTCACAAACAAGGTATAAATCAACAACTGACAAATGAGATTGTTCTCTGACCTCTTCATGTACATCTAGAATGCATGCACTGGCATTCATGAACACAAATGTACACAAATACATGCACAGACAGACAGGCAGACACACACACACACATGCATACACTCTCCCATGAACACACTCAGGAATGTACACACACAACCATGCAGCATTTTCAAAGATGAATATATCTTAAGAGAAAATGTCAATCATCATGTCAGCCATCAATCCCATCTTCACCATATAACCAGTACTTCTGGATAGCAAATAATTTGTAAGAGACAGTCTCTCTATAGTTATACTACTGCTCATAAATGAAAAACAAACTATAAGAAAACTCACTATTCCACAACTGTTAATAAAAAATGAAATGCTGAACTCAGGAAATAACCCTCAGTAACCATTCATGAGGAGTGGTGGCCTCAGGGATATAAGGTTCAAATCTCTCTTCAACAATAAACTTACCATTCACCTCCAAGGAAGAGTTGTTGGAGAAAGAGAGACTAAATGACTAGGTGAAAAGAAACTAAATAAGCTAATTTTTTCAAAAAGCTAAATTAAAGAAAAGCAAAATATGTTAATATTAGTTTACAGATATTATTTAGATTCTGATTTAAACAAAAAAATTGTCCAGTGAAAGAGGTCCTTACATTGACTAAAATGTGATATTAAAAGATGACTGTGAAATTATTTGTTGTAGTAAAAGTTTTCTGATTGTCCATTTTATAATAAAATACACAGAGCTGTCTGCAATTAAAATACTTTTATTCAACATAATTTGAGGCTGAAGTTAAATTGAGTTTGAAAAAAAGACTGACAAAGTATTTTCCTCTTAGTCGTTTTCTTTTTAGTAGACAATTTTATATTTTATATATTAGGTACAACAATAATGCCCTACTCCAGCTTGTAGGGAAATTGGCTTAACCATAGCCTCAGATTTGTGCTAAGGTTTCAGTTGTTAAAAGTGTTTGATTACATTATTCTCTCCATTTTAAAATATTTGAAAATTTGGACATACTAAATATTGATTTCCCTCAATGTTTAATTCAGTCTTTTTATTTATTGAAAATATTTTTTGCTCAGATAACATATCCTGATTAGAGCTTCCCCTTCGTCTGTTCTTCCCAGCCCCTCTCACCTCTGTTCCTATCTGGATCTGCCTACTTTCTGTCTATTTTAGAAAACAAACAAGTTTCTAAGACATAATAAAGTAAAATGTACCAAAACAAAAACTAATATAATGGAATATGAAATAACAAAAAATAGAAAGAAAGGAGCCCAAGAAAAGGCACAAGACAGAGATATACATACAGAGACCCACTGATTCAAATGCTCAAGATTCTCATAAGGAAACAACAACTGAAAGCCACAATATATATGAAAAGGACCTGTAAAGTAAAAAGATATTGATAATATAGACATGGTTATGGATTTAGATATAAATACATAGATTCACATATGCATACACATATACATAAATAAAACACATATACTACATATATATATATATGTATATATATATATTAAAATAAAATAAAAAGAATAAAATAAAATAAAAAGTATGAGGCAAGGAACCTCCAATGATACTGTTGAGTTCATTTTCTGTTGGCCATCCTGTGCTAGACATGCACCATTAAGTGGTACTCCTTGGAGATAGCTAAATTTTCATTTGCAAGTGGTTATCAGTGTCAGCTGCTGGGTTAGTGATGAGAGCAGGTATTTATTTATTCTATAAGTTCTAGGATCCTATCTGGTGCAGATCCATCCAGACTTTCTGCATACTGCTTCAGTTTCTTTGAGTGTATTCTCCGTTGATCCTGTTGATCCTTGTTTTCTTGGTGTCTTTCATCTCTTCTAGCTCTGAAACTCTTTCTGCCTTCTCTTCCACATGGTTTTCTTATGGAGATAAGACCTATGTGTTCCAGGGTTTCTGCATGTCTAGCTTTGATATCTCTGTATTTACTCCCACCTGATGCAGGAGGAAGCTTCTCTGATGATGGCTGAAGAAGGTACTAGAAAATGCCATTATGAGTCATTTTATTGCTAATGTTTTTTTAAAAGAGTAGTATTTGGTTTAATCCTATGCCACTGGACTAGCATGTCTCAGATTCTTGGTAACCCAAGCAGTCATATATGGATTCTACCTCAAAAAGTAGGCCTTATGTAAAAACATATTGGTTGGTTACTCCCCCAGGCTTTGAGCTATCATTAGACTAGCATATCTTACAGGTAGGACACTATGGTAAATCAAAGAGTTTGTGGCTGGGTTGGTGTTTACTCTTCATCTTTGGTAGCATGTAGAGTACCTTTCTGTACCAAAGGGGCTAAATATAGAGGTGAAAGCTTTATGTACATATAAGGTAAACTTCAATAAATTGTGTATGTGTTGTCTTCAACAATGGGATTTGACATCAGTTAATAGAGAGCAGTCTACAGTCTTTGCAATAGACTAGATTGTTTGAGAGTTCTCAGAGGATCTTTTGGCCAACATTCTGTTATATTCATTACCAATCCTGGTACAAGAAATTTCATTTAGTAATAAGAGTTGTCCCATTGGGCTTTATCTCCCCATCCTTTGGTAACTTTATTTAGATTACCTACATATATGTATATATTTTTGCAAAGCTTCTATTGAATTGGATTTATATACTACGGTCAAATGCTCACTTTTCTTCCCCCTTGCCACTTGATACATTCCACACCCCCTATCCATAAGATCTATCCTACTTCCCTTTCCTGGAGAGATCTGTCTGTTCCTTCTCCCCAAATCTCTTACTCTACCCCTAGCCTCTGTTTTTCTATGGATTGTAGCTTGGTTATCATTGACTTAATGGTTAATAACCACATATAACCAAATATATAACCTATTTGTCTTTCAGGGTATAGGATATCTCACTCAGGTTTATTTTTTTCCAGTTCCATTCATTTACCAGTGAATTTCATGACTTTATTTTTTAATGGCTTAGTAATATTCTACTTATAAATATTTGGCATTTTCTTTATGTGTTCATCTGATTAGGGGAGATATTTAGGTTGTTTTCAATTACTGACTATTATGAATAGAGTAGGATTGAACATGGTTGAGCAAATGTCTCTGTATAATGAAGAATATTTGGTGAAGAATAGCATAGTTGGATATTTCATCTTGGGTTCAGGCTCCATCTTAGAGAACCTGACCTAAGGTTGAACTTGAGTTAAACACCAGGCCTGTACCTAGCACTGGTCTGCAGGTCACACCAGTCTCAAGGGTACTCCCTAAAAACCATCAGTCTGGAAAAAAGCAGAAGTTACAGTTGTACCTAAAGATATTTACTTATGGAAGCTTATGGTTTGGAAACCAGAACCAGTCAATCATCTTAAAGAGCATCAAATTCCATAATAGTCCCTCAATAAGATGTGTGCCAAGCTGGAAACCCCTGCTTGTTTATAAATGCATGCTGGATACTGAGCTCAGGGATTCAACCTCCCATCCTGCTGTATCAGTATCAAGAACGATGCAGCTCAAGCCCCAGCTTGAATTAAAATACTTGTGTGATTGCATCAGAATTGGCTCCTTGGTGGTCATTTGGGGTTCATGAAATAGGCACCACATGCCGTGTTAGCCAGTAACCCAAGACCCCCTAGGTCTCCCCTACCTCTGACACAAAGGGTCACAGTACTGGCCAGTAAAGAATTGTCTGTGACTGTGTGTATGTCTGTGCAGCACAGTGCTAATTCTGTTCTGTATGTTTGCATAGCACATCAATAATTGTGTTCCTGTCTGTGTTTGTCTAAGTGTCTGTGTGGCACCATGATAATTCTGTTCTGGAAAGAGGCCTAAAAATCTGTATTTCGTGGTCAAATGTGCCTGGGTGGACATGCTGGATAGTTGTGATCACAAAGGGTTGGAAGATGTTCCAGACCTTGAGAGAGAGAGAGAGAGAAAAGAGAGAGAGAGAGAAGAGAGAGAGAGAGAGACCCCTTGTGTCTCAATCATGGATAGATATAGGCTCGAGGAGTCATGGGCACCAGACATCTCACTATTTTCATTTTATTCCTGAAGGAGAGGAGATGTTATGTTTGTGGTTGTGCCTGTTTTAACTAATTGTCTACTCTTGTGTTTGTCTTTATGGGATAACTTTGACATTGATGAATATTATGATGGAATAAGCACTTTCCACCCTACTAGAATTATTCCTCAGTCACTTTAAGGATATTAGAAGTAGATGATTGAATCTTTCAGTAACCATTAGGAAGGAGAAACTAACAACTTTCTGTAGGTCTGAATGGCCAAGCTTCAACACCAGCTGGCCCACAGAGGGGTTCCTGGACCTTGTTCTGGTCCAGGGCCTTGAGAAGATCATTTTAAGACCTAAGTCCTGCCATCAAGATCATGTGCCCTATGTAGTGATATGGAGGGACCCACAGGAGGACCCTCTCACATGGGTTAAACCATTTCTCCCAGACAATAGGCAGAAGTCTTTGCCTTGGCCAACAAAAAGCCCAAGGACATGAAAGACAAGATATCAAACCACCCACCTTCTTTGCACCATCCCTCTATCCAGTCCTCCTGGGAAGAACAGTGGAGGATGTCATTTTTTTACCCCAGGCTATTCTACTCAGAACAGCAGCCTCCACAGCCAGAACAGGCAATAGGGGTAGAGTCTGTAGCAGGAACTCAGAATTGCAGAAGGGTGACTCCCAATCCTGAATCCATTGCCTTGCACTTTTGCGAGACAGGGCCAGATGATTACAACTGAAGAACACAAAACTCCCCTTTTTCAGATAAGCAAGCAGCTATGCTGCTGGCTTTCCCTTAAGACACCTGTACTGGGACTTCAATATTGCTGAGGGTAAGGGAAGACTCTTAGCCTACCACCAGGCTCTGTTGACTCAAGGAAGCTGCATGATGGCCCAAGGTATATGATTTAGTAAGGGAGGCAATGAGAGCCCTACAGCTTTCTTCAAAGAATTATAGAGGCATTTGACAATACACCCCCATGGACCTCAAATCACTAGAATTGAAAGTAATGGTACCTCTAGCCTTTATCAACCAGGCAGTACCAGATATCAAGAGAAAACTCCAGAAGGTTGAGAGATTAGAAAAAAATAGAGTCTTAGAGGTTTAATGATAGTGTCAGCCACAGCTTTTAATGGAAAAGAGGGTGAGAGGAGTAACAGATGAAGGTAGAAAAAACAAATAGAGAAAAGACAATGGAGATCACCAGTTTCTGGATAATCTCGAAGGTGTCCAATGGGCTCATAAGCATGTTTGGCTTAAATTTAGTGCTCTCTCTGAAAGATTCCCTCTAGACCCACACCATTTCTGGCCCGAAGACTTTGTCCTAATATAGAGACACAACAAGGGGTCACTAAAGCCTTGTTGGAAAGGTCCCTATGTTATCATCTTGACCACACCTATCATCCTGAAGGTTGACAGGATTGCAGAATGGATCCACCACACACAAGCCCTAATCACGGATCCATTTGCAGTTGAAGATGATCTAGACCAGAGGGAACAGAAAACATGGAGGGCTACCAAACACCCTTCCAACACTTTTAAGCTCAAATTACAGTGATCCTAAAGGGCCTCATAACCGTATCTACTGTGGAGTTCAATACTTGTCAGACCCCCACTAGGGTCAAGTGAGAACTGATCTCAGTCCTGACACTAGCTGGTCTCAGAGGAGAAAAAGAAAGATCAGAACAAGTCCATCTTGGGTTCAGGATCCATCTTAAAGGACATGACAAAAGGCTGAACTTAAGTTAACCACCAGGACTGCACCTAGCACTAGTTTCCAGGTCATTCTCTAACAACTACCAATCAGGAAGAAAGCAGAATTTACAGTTGTACCTAAAGATATTTGCTTATGAAAGTTTATGGTTTGGCTCCCAACACCAGCCAATCGTTATAAAGGGCAACAAATTCCATAATAGCCCCCAATCAGATGTGTGCCAAGCTGGAAATACCCTTGCTTGTTTGCTCATGTCTATAAATGCATGCTTGAAACTGGACCCTGGGCTTCACCATCCTGTCCTGCTGCATCAGTGACAATACAACCCAAGCTCAAGCTTGAATACAGGCTATGTGATTGCACAGGAATCAATTCTTTGGTGTTCTTTGGGGTTCAAAAAAGGGACATAACAGATTCCGACCTTTCTGAGAGATCACAACAATGATTTCTCTCCCTCTCTCCTCTCTTAAGTCATCTCTTTCTTTTAGTGAGTGTTGGACATATCCTATCTTTGACTCATCTTGTCAAATCATTCTCTGATTCATCACTTTGTTGGGCACTCAATTAAACATCACTTTTAAACATAGGTGCTTTCTTCTACAAACTAACTTTACCTTCTTTGTTTGGGATATTCTAAGTGTATATCTGTATTCTAGCCAGAGAGATAAAACCAGAAACAGTTTTGTTGTTTTGGGTTTTTTTTTTTTTTTTTTTTTGGTTTTGGTTTTTATTTCTTTGTTTATTTTTTTTTTCAGGAAATAACAAAATCTTGAGGTTCACAGTGTAGTCAAATATCTGCAACAGCTATGAATGTAGCTTAAATATTTTTTAAGTGTTTCTAAGTCATTTAGAATTACTCTAGTAAAAATTCTCTGTACACTATATTTAAATGGGTTTTGTTTTGCTTTGATATTGAATTTCTTGAGTTCTTTATATCTTTTGAATATTAGTATCCTATCATATGTGGAGCTGGTAAAAACATTTTCCCATTCTGTAACCTGCCACTTTGGCTGAATGACAGTGTCCTTTGTCATAAAGAAGATTTTCAATTTCCTGAGGTCCCATTATTAATTGTTAATCTTTTCTTAAAAAAATTTCTCTCAGTTCCCCCTCTCTCCTCTTTCTCCCAATCCCTACCCCCACCGATTCCTCCTCCAGACCCACTCCTCCACTATTTCTCTTCAGAAAAGGGCAGGTCCCCAGGGATAGGATATCAACCAAACATGGCATAACAAGTTGCAAAAGGACTAGGCATATTCCTTCATATTAAGGCTCAACAAAGCAAACTAGTAGGAGGAAAAGGATGCCAAGAGCAGGGAAAAAAGTCAGATAACCCTGGTTCCCACTGTTACTAGTCACCCACAAGAACATCAAGCTACAAAACCATATCATATATGCAGAGGATCTGGGTCTGATCCATATATGCTCCATGACTGTTCTTTCAGTCTCTGTGAGCCCCTATGAGCTCTAGTTAGTTGATTGTGTATCATATTTTTGTAGTGTCTTGACCCCTCTGGCTCCTACAAACCTGCCTTCTTATCTTTTGCTGGATTCCCTGAGCTCTGCTTAGTGTTTGGTTGTGGGTTTCTGTATCTATCCATCAGTTGCTAGATAATAGCTCTCTGATGATGCTTTTGCTAGACTCTGGTTATGAGCATAGCAGAGTATCATTAGGAATTGCTTTGTTTACTATTTTTTATTTTATTTTATTTTATTTTATTTTATTTTTATTTTATTTTATTTTATTTTATTTTATTTTATTCGGCCAGCCATGTTTAGTTCTAAACTAAGTCTTTGAGCTATCCAGCCTGTTTCTCAGCCCTCCAGGCAGTGTTAGGTTTGGGATCCCTCTTGTGAACTATATCTAAAGTTGGACCAGTCACTGGTTAGCTGTTCCTACAAGTTCTTCACCACTTTTACCGCAGCACAACTTGTAGGCAGGTCAAATTGTAAGTCAATGGGTTTGTGGCTAGGTTGATATCCCAATCCCTCTACTGGAAACTTGTCTGGTTACAGAATATGTCTGGTTCAGGCTCCATATCTCCCATTACAAGGAATCTTAGGTAGGGTCACCCTCATGGATTCTTAGGAATTTCCATCACACTAGGTTTCTACCATACTCCCAAATGACTGCAATTTTAATAGTCTCCCGAAATACTCCCTCTATTCTCCGCTACCTGATCCTTCTTTTTCCCCTTCTTCCCCAGCCTACCCACTGGGAAAATCTATTCTAATTCACCTTCCTTGGGAGATACATATGTCCAACACTCTCCCTACTCCATGAATTGAGTATCCTTATTACTTAGCCTATCTCTGCCTGTTACTTAGCTTTTCTCTGCTATTACAAACAAAGCTGCTTAGAACATAGTCAAGCAAGTATCATGTGATAGGATGGAGCATCTTATGTAGGGTCACCCTCATCAATTCTTGGGAGTTTCCATCACGCTAGGTTTCTACCTCCTCAAATGACCACAGTTTTAATAGTCTCTCCCAACTAGGCATATTTTGCATATTTTCCCAAAAGTGGTATAGCTGGGTCTTGAGGTAGGTAAATTCCCAATTTTCTGAGAAACTGCCATATTGATTTCCAAAGTGGCTATACAAGTTTGCATTCCCACCAACAATGGAGAAGTGTTCCCTTGTTTCACATCCTTGCCAGAGTGAGCTGTCACTTGTAGTTTTGATCTGAGCCATTCTGACAGGTGTAATACAGAATCTCAATGTTGTTTTGTTATTCATTTCTCTAATGGCTATAGATGTCAGACTTTTCCTTAAATGATTCTTTGCCATTTGAGATACTTCTATTGAGAATTCTGTACCCCATTTTTAATTGGATAATTTAGTTTCTTGATATCTAGTTTTTTGAGTTTTTTATATATTTTGGATATTAACACTTTCAGATATGGAGATGGCGAAATCTTTTCCTATTCTGTAGGCTGTCATTTTGTCTTATTGTCAGTGTTCTTTGCCTTATAGAAGGTTTTTGTTTCACTAAGTCTTTTTTATTAATCATTGATCTTAGTGCCTGTGCTGTTGGTGTTCTGTTCAGGATGTTGTCACCTGTACCTATGCATTCAGGCTATTCTACACTTTCTCTTTTGTCATATTGAGTTTATCTGGTTTTACACTAAGATCTTTTATTGATGTAGACTTGAGTATTGTGAAGTGTGATAAATAAGGCTCTATTTGCATTCTTCTAGTGCTAGTATCCATACAGAACAGCAACATTTATCAAAGTTTTTTTATTTTTTCCATTGTATATTTCTGACTTCTTTATCAAAACTTGGTGTCCATAGGTATGAGGATTTACATCTGGGTCTTCAATTTGATTCCATTGATTAATCATTCTGATTTTATGCCAATATCTTGTGATTTTTATTATGATAATTCTGTATTACAAGTATAGTTATACCTCCAGAAATTCTTTTTATTGTTCAAGATTATTTTAGATATCCTAGGATTTTGTTTTTCCATATAAAGTTGAGTTATTTCTTCCAAGGTCTGTAAAGAATTGTTTTGGAATTTTGATGGGGCTAGCATTGAATCTCTAGATTACTTTTGGTAAGAAGGCTATTTTTCCTATGTTAATCCTTCAGTTCTATGAGCATGGGAGAACTTTTGCATCTATATTGATAAGGAAAATTGGTCTGTAGTTCTCTTTCTTTTTTTGTTTTTGTTTTTTTTGTTTTTGTTTTTGTTTTTGTGTTTGTTTCTTTATGTGGTTTGGGTATCTGATTAACTGTGGTCTCAGAAAACAAAATTGGCAATGTTCCTTCTCTTTCCATTTTGTGGAATTATTTGAAGCATTTTAGCATTAACTCTTCTTCAAAAGTCTGGTAGAATTCTACACTAAAACTATCTGCCCTGGATTTTTTTGGTTGGAAGACTTGATGACTACATCTATTTCACTAGGCATTAAGGTCTGTTTAAATTGCTTATTTCATCTTGGTTTAATGTTGGTGCATAGTATATATCAAGAAAATTATCCATTTCTTAGGTTTTCTACTTAGTAGTTACAGTTTTTAAAAGTATGTCCTTAATGTTCTCTGGATTTCCTCAATTTCTGTTATTATGATCTTTTAATCTTTAATTTTGTTAATTAGGATTATCTATCTATCTATCATCTATTAGTGAATTTGGATGAGACAATTGTTTTGGTTTTCTTTCTCATTTTTTAAATTTAATTTAAATTTTTATTTATTCTTTAATCTTTTTTCACAGTCCAGACTTTATCCCCCTCCTGATCTACCCTCTGACTGTTCCACATCTCATACCCTGCCCCATTTCCACAAGGATTCCCTCCTACCAACCTTTCCACCAGACCTCTCTACTCCTCGGGCCTCAAGTCTCTTGAGGGTTAGGTGTATCCTGGCAGTTCTCTGCTGTATATGTGTTGGGGGCCTCATACCAGCAGGTGTATGCTGCCTTATCATGGAATGTCTTATTTTATTTGTATATGATAATTGAAAGTTTTGCTGTGTATAGTAGTCTGGGCAAGCATCTGAGGTCTCCTCAAGCCTGTATAGCATCTGTCTAAGCCAGTGGTTCTCAACCTTCTTAATGTTGTAACACTTTAATACTTAGTAGTTTGTCATTTGGTGATGATTCCCAATAATAAAATTATTTTTGTTGCTACTTCATAATTGTAATTTTGCTACTGTTATGGATCATAATGGAAATACTTCTAGAGATAGGAGTTTGCCAAAGGAATTACAAGAGTTTCCACTGAGAAGTCAGGTGCTACTCTCATATGTCTGCCTCTATGTTACTTAGTCTTTTTCCCTCTGCAGCTTTTATTATTTTTTCTTTGTTATGTATGTTTAGTGGTTTGAATATTATGTGTGGAGGGAAATTTCCTTTTGGGTCCTATCTATTTGATGTTCTGTATACTTTTTGTATATTCCTAGGCATTCCCTTCTTTATGTTGGGGAAATTTCCTTATATGATTTTCTTAAAAAAAAAAAATACTCCTATTTCTTTGACCTCAGTTTCTTCTCCTTCTTTCATTCATACAATTCATTAATTTGATCTTCTCATACTCTTCCAGATTTCCTGAAGTTTTGTGCTAAGAGTTTTTTAGATTTAGCATTTTCTTGGATGGTGCTATCCATTTCCTCTATCTTGTTTTTGGTTCCTGGATTATCTTTTCCCTCATTTGTCTTCTTTTGTTGAGGATTCTCCCTGAGGTTCCCAAGTTCCTAAATTTTTTTATTTCCAGATCCCTCTATTTGGGTTTTCTTATTGATTATATTTCACTTTCAGGTCTTGAACTATTTTATTTATTTCTTCCCTTGCTTTTTGGTTCATAGATTTCTTTCATGTTCATAGACTTCTTTAAAGAATTTATTTATTTCCTCTTTAATGACCTTTATTATATCTATAAAGGCTTTTACATTATCTTTGTCTTGCTTTCAGCTTTGTTGCATATTTCAGGGCTGGTTGTGGTTGGGTTGCTAAGCTCTAGTAGAGATATACTGGCCTGGCTGTTATTTATTCTATTTTTACTTTGGTGTCTAGGCATTTGGTTTTTGGAGACAGCAATTATAGATGCAAATATTTGGGGTTTTTTTTTTTTTTTTTTTTTTGTTTGTTTGTTAGATGAGTCTGTTTTTCCATGGATTCTGTTGCCTTCTTGGTTCTTAGGAGAGTGTAGAGGCTGTGTGTTCCTTGATAGTTCTGGGATCCTGCTATGTCTGCCATCTTAGGATTCCTGATAAATTGTGATTTTAGGTATTTGGGGGTGACTCTTAGAAAGTTGGATGGGCTAGCAGGGGAGCTGAAAGGGTCCTCAGAAGGGAGGGAAGCAGGGTGTTCCACCAAGATCTGCTCAGTATCCTGGGAATGACAGTAGAGAATAAGAAGAGACCACAACAGGTAGTCTGCTACAATGCTGGGTATAAGACTGGCACATTGGATACAGAAGAGGAGGGAGATCTGAAACTTACTTATTAGCTTTCATTAGCCTGTTTGTTTGTTTGTTTGTTTGGTAGGAGTAATGGTGAGTTTCCAGAGAATGCCTGCTGGAGTTGGGGCTGAGATAACAGGGTAATTGAGGTGCATGTTTGGAGCAGAAAGTCTATGTGACTCACTGGATATGGGACAGAGACAAAAGGGAGGCTACAGCACGTCTGCTGAAGGGAAGCAGGTGAGACTTGAGTATTGGATTTAGAGGAGAGGTGGGAAAGGTAAAAGGGAAAGGCTACCTGCTTCCCTGGCTGGAGTGCAATTCAGTTTTCTTAGATGTGGGATACTCACTGATGGCAAGACACTGGCTCAGATGAGACAAATGAGTAAAAATGACTTCTGTGTTCTAAAGTGACTCACCATGTGGTGGAATTAAAAACAATACATGTCCCTCTCAACTATGAAAGATGCTGTTTTTAAATGCAAAAATAAAATGATATGTGAGTACTAAGAATAAATAAATTATTCTTAGGGGCAATCAGTCCTATAGATAGGAAAAGGCATAAAAGATGAACTAGAAAGAAAATGGAAATTTGAAGAATGTTTCAAATTAAAGGTAGAACTTGTATAAAGAAAAATCATGGTGTTCTGGGAAGGGAGCTGTACCTTGAGACTAGACAAGACAGGATGTAGCTTTGGGAAGCCCATGGTGAGAGGTGCTTTAAACAGACGTGCAGAGCCTCATCTTGTAAAATTTAAGTGTCATGTCACTTTATTTCACTTTCTTGTTATCCTGTTATTTCATGTTGTGACCAGGAAATCTTTGTCACTGAAAACAACAATGAAATATATAGAGAGTGCTTGCCTAAGAAGCATGAAGCCGTAGGTTCTATCCCAGAACAGCATAAACAGTACATAGCATCATCCATACATCTATAATCCTGGCACATGGGGAATAGAAATAGGAAGAGTAGAAGCTTAAGGACATCCTTGCCTGATCAGTTCAAACCAGCCTGAACTACATGAGACTCTATCTCAAAAAAAAAAAAAAAAAAAAAGATTGGAAAGATTGTGAATTCTTTGTATCTTTCTGTCTGTCTCACCAGTGTGTCAAGGCATGAGTTTTGACAGCTCACAGACAACAGACCAACAGATGTCAGTGTTTCTGCTTACAGTGAAGACAAACAATATAAATTCACTGGACACAAGGGTAGCAGGAAATGCAAAAGGCTTTTAAAATAACAAAGGGACAGCATATTGAATTCCTGGATCATTTACAAGGCTTGAGGGCCCACGGCCTTTTGTCTTCGAGCAGTATATTTATAGTGATGGAGTCCAGGAATGAGAAATACAATCAGACCCTAATGTGCAGCACATAAGCAAGAGAGGCAATGGAGCACAGCAAGAGAAAAGACATTCATCACAGCACAGATAAAGATGGAGCAAAGAGAAAAATGAAACAAGTTGGGAGTCAAGGAAATCTGAAATGAAGAGTGAATCTTGACCTTGATTTCCAGAGGGATGGAAAGAAAGTGATGAGAGGCCCTAAGGGTCAGCCTGCACATATTTAGTCAGTTATAATAAGTGAAAATTGCTCCCTCATTATAGAGCTGGCAATGGTGTTGATAAATCTGTCTCCATTTCCTACACCTTCGTAGAAGTTATAATTGGCATGACGGAGAATGGGCAGCACAGTTCAGATCCTTGCTCAGTGGGACACCCCAGAGGCATGTGCCACACTAGATGATAATGACAGCTCTGACTATCAAATCATGTAGCCAGGCTTCCAGAGCAGACAGGGCAACCCCAGAGACTGCATGGGTTATGTCTGGGTCTCCAAGGAGACAGTGTGGAACCTTGTGCCTGAGTTGACTGTAAAAATGACAAGTTTATTTAACAGGTAAAGCAAGCTATATGTAGTAGGATATCCATAAAGCAAAGTTATCCTTTCCAAAAGGATTAGGTAAATTATTCTTGGGAACTTGAAATTGTCTTTACAGAAAGTTTTCTACACTGATACATTTGAGTACATAAATTGAGATGCATAGAGGTTTCTTTCCTTTCTTTTTTCAGCTACCTACTAAATTTACTAACACTCATTTACAACAGCTTTAGTTTCTCTGGATGCTTTAAGTATTTGTTAATAGATCTCTGTGCTGGATAGTTTTATGTCAACGTAACACAAACTATAGTCATCAGAGAGGAGGGAATCTCAATTAAGGAAATGTCTTCATATGATCAGATTATAGGCAGGCCTGTAAGGCATTTTCATAGTTAGTGATTAATGTGAGAGGGGCCAGCCCATTGTGGGTGGTTCCATTTCTAAGGTGGTGGCACTGGGTTCTATAAAAATGCAGGCTGAGCAAGCAATGGGAAGCAGGCCAGTAAGCAGCCCCTTTCCATGGCCTCTGCATCAGCTCCTGCCTCCAGGCTCATTCTGTGTTTAAGTTCCTGTCCTGGCTTTCTTTTATGTAAGTATAATCCAAATAAATCTTTTCCTCCACAAGTTGGTTTGTCAGACTCCCTAACTAGAACATGTAGTATTAGAAACTGTACCACAAATAAATAAGCTCAAGAAAAGTAATGGAAACATCCTGCATATATTTTATCTAAAATATTTAACTCACACATTAGATACAATACTTCAAGAGTTTACAAATTAAAGTGCAGATGTGTGTATATGAACTTCTAATGGAACTGAAGTCAACTTGTTGGTACACATAGAGATTCAGACCTAGATGAGCAATCTTTCAGAAAGGGACCATTAGACTTGTTGATATACATAGAGATTCAGACTTATATTAGAAATCTTCCAGAAAGGGCCAAGTCCCTATGGGTAGCCTTTGTCATATCATGCCAACAATAGAAATATCTAGAAAAGAGTCAGAAAGATAGTATCTGACTTATGAAAGTTGATGATATAAGCCTCTGTTTTAATCTCTGAACATTTTGAGGATTTAAGTGTCTGTAGGTTTTCAGTAAGCTTACATTGCCAGTTTCTAATGACTTCATGCCACCACATTCTAGATTATACCAGATTACCACTTCAAGTTAATACTCTTTCTCAAATACATCCCAGACTTGAAAGTGACTATCTCCTTGCCTTGCTTTTGCTATAACAGATGTTTGCAGTTGTTATGTAAAACATGAGGACTGTTTTTCTACATTTTAACTTGTTTCTTCATGGCTTCTCATATGTATTCTCATATGAATACATGAAACTTAGAAGAAAGAATTTGTTTAACAGATTCTCATCCCTGTGAAGAGGAAAATTATTTTATGTAATTTAGTGTAGTCCATTTGCTCCCATGGCATTACTCTTGGATGAAAGAATGATTGAGTAACTCAGTTCTCCTCCTAGACACATGTACTCAAGTCCCACTTCAGTTTGCCACAATGTGGTGTGAGATTGACAGGACTTGTTTCCTACCTTGGTTGGGCTTCCTAACTCCTGGAGGGAATAGGAATACTGCAATAGGGGAATGAATGGCAAACAACATCTGTGAGAGAACTAGTGAGGACCATAGGAATCCACAGGAAGCTAGACCAGGGATGGATTTGAGGCCACAAGTCTCAAAGGGAACCTTAGAGTCTTGAAGAAAGATAGGACTTTGCCAGTTTGTTGTGTTTTATGTACTTATATTTTTAAGGTTTTTTTTTTAAGAGGCCAACTCAAAAAGATATGAGCTAAGCAAGAAAGTGAAATACAACATCCAAGTATTTAAAAAAGCAATAACAACAAAAGCAAAAAAAAAAAAAAACAAACAAACAAACAAAAAACCAAAGGAGAGTTGCTGTGTGATCCATGGGATATCAAGACATTATTGTGGAATGCAGGCTAGAAGAGAATGGAAACTGTGTTTATTGTTGGAAGGACCTTGCTACCTTCCAGCTGAACATCAGCCTCCACCACAGAGTTTGAGAGGAAAGGTGTCTTAAATCAGGCAGTAAAGTCAGCTCAAACTGGACACATCTGAGTAAAACATTAGGCTGAAAAGGAAAGTACTATTGTTCTTCAGAAAGTACCCTTCTACTGCGATCTGAAAACATCATTAGCTCTTTTGACAACTGCAAATTTATATAGAAAATTGTAACTTTAATTATTTCAAAACCTATTTTTAATGATGGTTCTTAAATGCTTTAACCTTCCTTGTGGCCCACCACCCACCAGAGGTAGTGGGAAAGAAAGGATATGGGAGAAGTGGACCTGTTTAGAAAGATTCTTTGGAGCAACTCTCGTCTGTATTGTCTGGAAATCAGAAGTTTAGTTCACAGGTTAGCAATGGCAGCTTGATCAACTCACAAACATTTCACGGATAGAGTTGCAATAGCAAATACGAATCAGTAGTGGTATCTCTACCTAGCACTGAGAGGCAGGCCTCAGCCTCAGCATGGGTCAGCAGGAGAAATGCCAAGAGAAGCTCTCAGCTGGGCTTCTTTCAGGGAATGTCTTGCCTCCGCACTATCTTGCATCAACACATGCATCGATCTCAGCTGCATCACTCTCCAATCAGACCAAGTCCACAGAAGCTGCTAGAAACTATAGCACACCACTAGAAGATTTTGGTGCATTTTTCTCTATGAAGTTCCAACAAATCCAGCTCAACTACACAGTTTAAGGCAGACCAATACAGACATGTCATCTGGAAAGAATCCATCACATGTTCTTTCACATGCTTGCTTTAGCAGAACATCCTCTCTCCTGAGTCTGCTTCAGTGAAATGTTCTTTCAGGAGTCTGCCTTAGTCTTTCACACCCGTGTCCACATTAACAGAACATTCCTTCACATGTTTGCCCCAGCAAAACACCATCCAGTCAACTTTCCAAAGAACTCTTAAGTTTCCACTTCATAAAATACTCACAGTTTTTCAACTTTATGAGAAGAAACCTGGCTCTGGACTATTTCATAGTAATAACACAGAACCTACCAAAGCAGGATTGATCACTGATCACACAAGAATAAAGTAATTGTTTATTTCATTCAGCAACACAGACACTTAAGGAGTTCTAAGGGAAATGCATTTTCATTTATTATTAATCTACCTTGAGGCAATCAAAAGGAAGAATTTAATCAATTAAATTAGAGCATTTAAAGGATCTCAGATAAGAGAATTCCAGCAGCATATTTTCAGTTTAACTTATTTATCATCATATATTAATTGTATACAAAATGGAATTCATTACATTTTCATATATATAGATATGTATGTAATACATTTTGATTTATTTGCCCCTTATTCTGTTGTTACAGTCTTTTGTATCCATCCCACTTTCTTCTTCCTCTTCTTCTTTTTTGTTGTTTTAATTTAGTGAGTTTATTATGGCTGGTTACAAAAGTGTGGGTAAAATTTTGTTTACAAGAATATGGGCATCTTACCCCATGGTGTCTCCCCTTTTCTTCAACATTAAGTGTGGATAGATCCTCAGGGAGAGGTGACCACATGAACCCTTCTTCACTCCCAGGAAGTTGATGAACACAATCTTATGCAGATCTTCTGCAAGTGATCACTGTTGTAGTAAATTTTTAATAATTCAAACATAGTAAAATACAAAACGAGATTTTTTTTAAAAAGTTAAAACTAGAGCTCTTTATATTTCCACCTGGTACTATATCTATATAATCTGGCCATTGCTTACAGAGAACATGAAAATAATACTTTGCATTTTTGTTTTGTATATGTGTTCTAAGGTATGAAAATCAACACATGGCTTGTCATTCTAGCAACCTAGTTGGCAACCTATTGCCCCTTGAACCAAATCCAACCCACTACCTTTTTCTGTAAATAAAATTTTATTAACCATACCCATCTTATTGTCTTTCTGTATTTCAGTCATAACACTAGGGTAAGGCAGCAATTGTATGACTCACACCACCTATTTGCATCATGGTCAGAGACAAAGGTTGTATTCTTGAGTGAAGTGGGAGCCACATTTGTCACATTTTAAAGTGTTTTAATTTCTAAGTGTTGTTGACCAACCAAAAGAAATGGAAATTTGGAAAAAAATCTATGCAAAGAAAACAGATGAGTCTAAAACATCCTGTGACAATGACAAAACAAGTTCTCAAAGCATGAGACACTTTAAAAAGCATCATTCCACCTCACAGAGCTTCAGTGGCCAAGGCTGAAACATACAGCAGAATAGAACATGTAGCTATAACATTGAGTTACAACCCAAAGATCAAAACTGGAGAGCTGTAAATGAAACCACACGGACAGGAACACGCAAAGGAAATGAGGGAAATAGAAAGTCACCCTCAGAATAATGTAGTAATAACTATCTAGGGAGATTTTCACAAATGAATGCTGAATATAATGGAAAAAGAATTAGAGAACTATTTTCAGACTCTCACACTGTCTCTCAGATCAGTCAAAATATATTTTGTAGTATCTTTAATGTGGAAAAACATTAACACAAAAAAAAAAAACAAAGCAAACAAACAGATAAAAATCATGTAGTACAATCTTACAGTCATCAATAAAGGCTATTCTTCCTTCCTACTGGTGATGTAATCCACTGAGTATGTAGGGCATTTGATCTGGATTCTTGGGGGGAAAAAAAAGCCCACATTGGTCTAATTACAAGAAAACGACAGAAAAATACCTAGCATCAGCAAAATATGTGAGCTGTCCTATCCAAAAATGTCAAGATCATGAAAGACAAAGAAACAGATGAGCTATCACAGAAGAACAGGCCATATGAGGAGATCCCACACAGAAATGCATACAGGATCTGGGAAGAGAAAGAGGGCATGATGGGAAGCCACTGAGCTGCTGTGGATTCTGTTATGGTACACATTCCTTAGTACTAGTTGACAATAGGGGCATCTGAGTAAGGAGGAGGCAGAAACTCCATTCTATTTGTATGTTCTATAAGTCTAACGCTACCTTAAAATAAAAAGCAAAAAAGCTATGCATGAGCAAAAATGGCTTTCTGATTAAGAGAAATGAAAACACAATATATATTATAGCGGCATCACTTGTCTTATGTTTACACTGATAGCGCAGAATCTCCAGTTGCTCAAAGATCACTGAACAGTGTTTTGGGGTATTAATGAAAGAAGTTTCCTTGACTTTCACTTTCAGAGTTTTAAAGCAAGGGGGACTCTAATTGAGCTGAGGAGAAGGGGAGCATGATAAGACAGCCCTGTTTCCCCTTGGGTCGTCAGAGCCAGATAGTCTGTGCATGTTCTGACTGCATGAGGACCTAGCCCTTGAGACAGAGGCAAGTGACAAGCTGGACTAGGGGGACAGAGGTCTCCCTCATTCCTTTTCCCTGTAGAAGATAATTCTTATCTTACATGCTGAGAAGGATGTGGGTTCAGGGTGTAGCTTATAGAAGTCACAGCCATTATTTGGAAGGTACAGTGTATACTGGAATACAGAATGGGAAATTGGCTAAATGTGCCATAGGCTAAAACATTGTGTGGGGTCTAATACAAAGAATAGGCTAGAATATAAGTTATGTTTTAAACTTTCTATTAAGACTGGGAAACATTTCAAAGTAAAATACATTGCCCAAAGTATAGCACGTTAATTTCAATTATGGTAAAATTTCACCCAGAGCTTTTTACATGACCGGCACTTTGCTAAGCATTACTAGAGAAAAGAGGAAAGCAAAATGCACATGATCCCTGTCCTCAAACAGTTCACAGTCTTCGGAATAGAGAATTAACCCACCAGAAGGAAGAAAATTGAAATGAGAAAATATTTCATTAATACAAGGGGGACAGATATTTGGAAGGAGCAGGCTGCCTCAAAAGAGAAGCTTTCAGTCCTGGTGTCATCAAGGAAGTTTCAACTTCACATGCTCTCAGAAAAGGATAATAAAAATTCCAGATTGTGATCTTTAAAAATTAAATAAGGCACCACAGAAAAGAAAGTTAAGTTCCTTCTTTGTTCATGTGTATTTAACCAACCCTGGGAGTGAAAAAAATGCCATTTTAAAAAGTTGGAATTTTTAAAATGCCCTTCTTTAAACAATAGGCAACATTCTCACAAGCGATAAAATTATTTAACTAAATCACAACTTTAAACTTCTAGATAAAAAATTCATGAGCCTTACTTTAAAAATTGAAGCAGGGAGAAAATATATAGG
The DNA here is from genome assembly GCA_021653895.1 of Mastomys natalensis. NCBI lineage: Eukaryota > Metazoa > Chordata > Mammalia > Rodentia > Muridae > Mastomys > Mastomys natalensis. The sequence continues at coordinate 3,789,584 of JAJTUV010000327.1, read as the reverse complement.
TAATTAATTGAAGTGGAGAGTATAGAAGATAGAGATATGTCAGAAGTCCCTTGAACTTAAGTGGAAATTAAATTTCATCAATTTTATCACTAAATACCAACTGAACATTTAGTATTTTCTATTCTTACAAAGTCAAGGAACAAAGCAGAGGGTGTGGCCTGCCAGAATTTTGAGCTCATTATATTTTTCAGGTAATCTTTCCATTGCCACCAACATCTGTAAGTCCTACGTCCACTCATCACTCCCTCCACATCAGAGCATTAGAGATCAAACATGAGATGTTATTCAATCGGTTTTAATAATACAGCATCATAATGCGTTTGATATCAAGCATAGCTAGCTCTTTTTGAATTCTGTATCACATGGTAAAGAAAGTTGATAATTCATTCTAGGAAGGAGTTCACAAGCTTCACTCGGATATGAAACATCAGAGAACAAGAACCACTGGATCTAGCTATGGATATAGGTCAGTGATAGAGCCTGTGGCTGGTATATAGATGGCCCTGGGTTTGATTCCCAGGACTGAGAGAGAGAGGTAAGAGCCAGTAGAATGGGGCTGGTGAGAAGGCTCACAGTAAGAGTCCAGGTTTCTGCACTCACATCAGGCTCCTGCTCCAGAGGAGCCAGCATGCTTTTATAGCCTTACAGACCTAGACATACATATATGCATATCATTGAAAAATAAGTCTACCAAAAAAGAGAACCACTGAACTATTAAATCAACTTTGCTGATCTGAGTAGGATATTAAAAGCGACTGTGAGAGAAACTAGCTACTATCAGAAGTATGTGTCTTGCATGATATAATTTGTATGCATATCGTATGCTTTCTATTTTATGAAATATTCATATACAATGTCTATAAGTAATGTCATTATAAACAGTAAGGATCAAATTACCCAGCAGGGTGCCCTCCAATCTCCACATACAGGCCATGGTGTACGTATGTGCACACCCTACATGTACAATAAGTAAATATTTAATCTGATGAGATACATGAAAACCATGGGATACCATGCCTTTAGGAAGAGAGGTGATTAGCAGGCCTTGAGAAGATGACAAAGAAACATCATATCTATCCATTTTACATTCTTATATTATATATTTTTTTTTTTTTTTTTTTTTTTTTTTTTGGTTTTTCGAGACAGGGTTTCTTGTGTAGCCGGGCTGTCCTGGAACTCACTCTGTAGACAGGCTGGCCTCGAATCAGAGATCCGCCTGCCTCTGCCTCCCAAGTGCTGGGATTTAAAGGCGTGCGCACCACCGCCCGGCCATTCTTTATTTTAAAAATGAAGTGAAAGTGCCATTTTTAAGAACTAAATTTTGGATTGTTGATATACTTTAGAGGTCTACAATCTTTATATTTTAAGGTTTGTTGTTTGGACCTCAACAGTGGGACAGGTGAGCGTTCAGAAGATGAACCTTCATGAATAAATCACACCAAACAAGAGCATGGCCAGAAATAGCAAGAGCTACCAAGTCTCTTAGTAGCCTGACAAGCTGAATGTGTGTCCATTTCTACAAATAGATCTGGAGCTGCAACTTGAGCTCTGGATTTCTAGTTCCTGAGCCTGTAGAAAGGGCCAGCCCTGGGACTTTGCAACTACAGCAAAGATCTCTTGTTTATGAAGTAATTTAATTGATTTTCCAAGTGAGGGACATGCAGGACAGGGCCAGAGACAACTAGCTCACTGGGAAAGACTCTTATCTGATGACTTGTCTCTGAAAAGAGAAACCTCTGTCCCTAAAAGGACTTTGGCTGAAGATGGACAGCTCTGTCCAGGAATACTGGGGCAGCAAGGGAAATATGTGGAGTATCCTTTACACAGAAACTTTTAGATCATTTGAAAGGTAGTGGCATGCCTGTGTGTGAGTGAAAGTTCTAGAAAGTTCCACCTAACCAGCTCTGCAAAATCACAGCAGTTCTTTTCCTTTCCCCTCCCTTTCTCCTTCCCTTTTCCTCTTTCCCATCTTCCTCCCTTCCTTTCTCTTTACCCAAATTAAGAGAGTTTTATACTAAACAAGTTAGGAAGTACTATATAATTTATTTTTCCTGGAATATCATACTATGTATTAGTATTAAAGGCTAGAAGAGTCTTGTTTCTCTTTTCAAAACTAATCATTGACATCTCTGAGAATTTACTTTCTAAAAGCACTTTAGAAACAATGCTTCACAGTCCAGACAATTTTAGCCATTTCTGTACTGGAAGGGAAAACTCATACTGTTTACACTGGTAGTGAAACCAAGAGTTGGTTACAAATAAGGACACATGACACTGGATGAACTCCCAACACAGCAGGTTACCTCTGAGGTCCTACCATCAAGAGTCTCTTGATGCTTTATGATCCTGTCGGAAACCCTCAGTTCTCTCATATGTACGTATATGGTACACCTTTCCTCCCACTTAATTGTGCCATAAATAATTTCTGCTAATCTGCAGATTGATTACAAGGTTATGAATGCCAGTTCACATTATACGAAACACAAATCAAGCTTTAGACCCGTGAGATCATTTTCTTGGCCTAACTCCCAGACCCTGTGCTTGAGCTGAACTTCCATCAAGCATCCAGGGTTAGTGAGTGTTCTGTTTCTAAGTGACAGCCTGTTTATTTTATGCCACATTTACAAGCTGTCATGTCCTCACACGTACACGCATGCATCAGACTGAGATTTTAAAAAATGTTTTAAGTTTACTCTATTTTTGTTATTTCTCTTTATTGAAGTTTACCTTAGTGGATAGTTAGTTTTTACTTATCTCATCGTTCCAGAAAGTTTAGAGGTTATTCTTCCCCTACAGAGTGTTGGCTATAAAAATAAATAACAGCAAAGAGTCAGAGTTGGCAAGGACAAATTCCCTCCTCTCCGGTCTTTAACATACCTCAATGAAAATAGCAGTGGCTTGCAGATGGAGTGAAGGAGGTACCGCCTTCATTGACTTTGCTCAGTTTTATGAAGCTTTTGTGGATTCCTTTTGGAGACAATTTCTTCTATCTTAAAGTTTAGGGTGTCCTAAATGTGGAAACATTGTGAACTTGTTTGAGATCAGTGACAGGAATATTCCCACCTTAAAGCTATTCTCTTTGAACCTGACCAAGGTTTCTTGCTGTGAAAGGGATCAAGGAGAAATAACAAGAGCTGGAGTAGTAAACTCTGTGTGTAAAATACCATCAATCCCAGAGGTGGCAAACAGTGTAGATGCTCAAGGGAAAGGTGACTTTTCCATCTTTATTTTAGTCCTGAGATGCTCTGTGCATCAGATTAAAAATAAGAATTTACCCCAACATCAATGCCTAAGTGACCTCCTACTGAAAGAAAAGGGGCAGTAAGAATCCTATTTTTAACACCAAACTTGAAATACTTTAAATTCAAACCCCAATGTGTTACAAAGGAATTTAATGATTTCTTTACACCAGTGCTTTTGTTTAGATAGCAAATGCCTTGAGCATTTTTGCTTGTGAAACAAAGGTATGAATTTAGGTAAAGAAAATCCTTATCTGAAATCTACTGAAATCTAAGTTGATTGAGAGCTTGAAGAATTTTTGGATGAGGACATATTTTATCTCCTTTAAATCATATCTCTTTATAAGTCAGACTCTCAGTATCAAAAATATTTCCAACTGCAAAGGTGGCCTAACTGTATGTGGCTCTGTGAGGTCTCATTTGATTCACAGGTCTCAATATGGCATTTGTTGAGAGAATGACTGCCATGCAGCTGTTCCATGGAGGATTTTCTCTTCAGACAAGCAAGATATGAGGGAATATTATAAAATAACCTGAACCTCCAAAATTTCCAATATAATCAATCACCATAAGAATATTTTTAACTTTTGTTAAACTGAAGATACTTACATAAAACAGGGACTTGCAGATTTTCATTGTTAAGTTCAGTTATATCCCATGATTTTTTTCCTTTCTTTTACTCCTTTTACTGTCATTAAAACATGTACTTAAAAACCTGTAATTACTTTACACCTTGCTTCACCCTCTTTACAGAGAGTTTGATCTGTAGTTGTATTTTGTTCTTCTGACCTCACAATGCAAGTAGGGTTGGTATAAAGTCAGAACACACCTCTACAGAAAGAATAATATTTTTAGATGCTGCATTTGTATTATTGTTCTTGTTTAGTGGATTTTCAAGGTCCTTCTGAATCAATAATTTTTTTGTACTTGATTTCTGTTCCTTGTGTGCCCCTTGCATTAACATATAATCCAGTTACTTTAGTGGTAATTTTTTAGTTAATCCTTTTGTTCATGAATTTTAAATATAAATTTGCACTTCAGGCATTATACTTACGCTATGAAGTCTTAGAATCCCTTACTGATCTTATGCTAGACAATCATATATAAAATTATGTACATTAACTATATATTATTGGTGTATATTCATAAGAAAAATTTATCAAGATTTCTGCTATATTTTTGCCTTTCTGATGTGAGGTACAGAGAAAGTATTGATATACTCATAATTTATGGGTTACTTATATTCACAAAGATAATTCAAAAGTATAAGTAACTGAAAATGTACTTCCTTCTTCTGTACATTCTTTTCTGAAACATTTTAAAAATGTATTGCCTGAACTGAATGTGCCTCTCTACTCTCCAGCTAAGGTGTTACAGAGCAATGGGAGATTACAGAAACTGTAGAGAAGAGGCAATCTGGTGACTATGTCATTGTGTTGCAGATGTTACTATAGGTCTTAGTGTAACACATAGCAGGTTCAAAAATGGGAAATGAGAAGTGTTCCTTCCCAGAAATGTGTCCTGTGAAATCAAACTGATCATGGTTAGTGGCCTCTGCTGGAAATGACAAACCCAATGACAGTATTTTGTAGTGATGTTATACCTATAAGCCTGACTCTCTTCTCCATATTCCCATGATAACTCACTTTTCTGGATTTTGTTGTTGTTGCTATTGTCATTGTTTCAGTTTTTTGTTGTTGTTTTGTTTTGATTTTGTGTTGCATTACATTTTTCTGCGAAAAATAGGGGAAAACACCTTCTCACCTTAGGTACAAAGGTGAGAGAAAGGGGAAGGAGTGGGATGAGTCCAGTAAAATATTGCCTGATAAAATAATGAACTTAAATAGGGTTATTTTCAGGTAAGGATACAACTCATGGAAAGATAAGCCACTGAAAAGGGGGAAAGTCTTTATTTACCCATAGCAAAAATTAGCTGTCTATGTAACATTGGGGTGAGGTGGGACTCTTGAGCCCTTTTCTTTCTCTAGTGGAGGCAAGACAATAGCCACTGACCTGTGTGAGAGTCCTGTAGGTAGTCACAGCAGTTGACAGCTGAAAAGGGACATGCCATGTATGCCCAGGGGATACCTGTTCCATTACATGGCTTTGAAGAAAGACAGTGGGGTAGACCTGATGGATTCAATTTTTCCATTTTTAGCAATCATCTATCTTTTTAGTCTTAAAAGGTAGGTAAATGACTAATTATGTTGTAAGTAATTAAAAAGTAAATGATCTATGTTCACTGTGCAGCATCAATAAACCTCAAGTAAACACTGGAAGATACCTGTTTTCAAATGTCAATCCTATAGTTTTTCTTTAATTACTTCTTGGAACAGTTGCTGACATGTAAGTCTTCCATCAGTCAGAATAAACTTAGTGTTTCCAAATGACAGGTCAAGACAGTGCAGAGTTTCCTCCATCTTGTATTCTTGCTGAAACCATTTTAGGCTTGACTAAAATTCTATCTCCTTGATAAGAGGCCCTGTTGAAAAATTGCCCAATTTATTTAAGGAGCAAAGGTCAAGACACCCAGATAGTTTAGATTAACCTAGCTTCTGTAAACTGTCTGCTTGCACAAAGCACCCTGTGCCCTACAGGTACTGAGCAAAATGCCAAGACATAGTTTCTGCCTTCAGAAACCCCATTCTCTGTATATTCAGTGCTTTTGGTCCCCAAATACCTAAGTGTAGCTCCAGCCAACTGGAATAAAGACTTATTTGGCTATACCTATGTCTAAAAGATGGGCTTGCATTTTGGAGACCCCAGTGAGATCCCGTATGACTGGACCTGGCATTTAGAGGACTCGGACCCCCAGGAATGGGAAAAATAAAAAAGGTGGAAAGGATACTTATGAGGTTTCATCCTATGAGGCTCCAGGGCCCCAGGAAAATCTCTGAGTGATTGTTACTGTTCAGTTCTCTGAAGACACTTTACACCACCATCCAGAAGAGGAGGAGGAGGAAGGAGGAGGAGGAGGAGGAGGAGGAGGAGGAGGAGGAGGAGGAGGAAGAGGAAGGAAGAGGAGAAGGAGAAGGAGAAGGAGAAGGAAGGAGGAGAAGGAAGGAGAAGAGAAGAAAGGAGAAGAAAGAGAGAAGAAGAGAGAAGAAGAAGAAAAGAAGAAGAAGAAGAAGAGAAGAAGAAAGAAGAAGAAGAAGAAGAAGAAGAAAATCAAAGTGATCTTGTATGAGTACCTCTAGAGATAAACTTAGTTAAACTTAGTTTATAGGAGGTGCTGTCTGGTAGGACACATGAGGGAATATTGGAAGTGACCATAGAACCCTTGTTTGAGATCTTTGTCAGACATCACTGGATTCCCTTGGTCTGTTTAGGTTCATGAATATGGTGGCCACCCCTCATTGTCTTTACTATGTCTCTTTTTCTTTTCTCTCTCTCTCTCTCTCTCTCTCTCTCTCTCTCTCTCTCTCTCTGTGCTGTCGCTGTCTTGTGTGTGTGTGTGGTGGGGATGTGAGAGAGAGAGAGAGAGAGAGAGAGATTCTGTCATTTCTGTTGCTTAGAGAAACAGATCTAAAATAGAAGAGGGAATGAGCTGTCCTGAGACTACAAACATAGCTGTGCACAAAAAAAAGCACAGGATTTTCCACAGACTCACAGGCCATGACAGACTACCAATCATGTTGTGGTGCCCCCTTCCAGTGGCAAGTGTGGCTGTCCCATGGTGGACAGTTGCTGTCCTGAGGGTCTTGCGCCTCAGTGGTAGCTGCAGTTTTCCTGTAATTACCAATGATTTTCTCTGGGTAATACACACACACACACACCACACACACATCAACTGCTTAAGTTCTGTGTCTCTTGTTAGGGACCCAAATCCTTTTGACCCAGCTAAGTCACCCAGAGAAATCTCAAATCTCCATTTATTCTCTTAGCCCCACCAAAGGAAATCTTCCTCCCCTTTTCCTAATTCCAAGCACTCACTTCTGGATGTTTAGTCACCTGACTACAGCCTGTGGTCCTGGTTCTATTCTCTGTGTGGAGGTGAGGAGGGCCTCAGAGTGTACAAAGAGAAAAGAAATGGGTCCCAAGCTGCCTGCTCTCTGCTCCCCACTGCCTGCCTTAGCTAACAGCTGGCTATGCCTGAGGAATGGGGAAGTAGTTACTCAAATAGAGCTGAGGAATGTGTGTGAAAGGAGTAGAGAGAGTATGGAAGTTCAGCTCCTCCCCTGTTTACAGTTTATACTCTGTACCAAATTCATATAATCAGAAACCCAGTTTTGGAGAAGCCACAGGCCCTTATTAGCTTGTTTTAAGGCAAAGGTCATTGGATGCTTTTTCCCAAGGTGGTGGTGTGGGATGAACAAACAAAATGTTATTGGGAGAATTAAAAGGACAGCCAGAAATCATACAAACTAACTTAAGGTAAGTCAGGTCACTCAAGGACATGATGAATCACTGCTGATTTACTTAAAAGGCTCTGTGAGAATATGGGATATTTATCCCTAGAACCAATTGCCCCCCCCAACCAGGAAATCACTAATATTACCTTTTATATGCAATCAGCCCCAGACATAGAAAGAACACTTCCCAGATTAGAGGAATTTGTAGGATAAGAGGGAATCAACTTTTAGAAATTGCTCAGAATGTTTACAGCAGCCAAGATTAGCGAAAGACAGTTGGGGAAGGAAATTCTCCCATGTGGTGATCACTGCCCTTGGGGAAACAGACAAGAAAGGGAATGAGGGAGACAGACCAAGAGAATGGGATCAGGAACTACTAGCATCATTTGATGGTATCCTGAGTGCAGATCTGTTGGAATTTAGACAAAAATATATATAAAGTACCCTGCTTCTATGTATAATGTTTCCCATCCCCATGACTCCAACTACTGAGAAGGAATGAGAACAGGCAATAGAAGGCTTTTTTTCAGAGGCCCTCCAAGCCCTGGGGTACAGAGGTTAGCCAAAAAAGCTCAATTGTGCATTCCTCAGGTCACATGGCTAGGCTATAACATAAAGAAAGGAAAGTAGTTAGATCCCAGAACAGGATTTCGACTGCCCTACAAGTCTATGCCCCACATCAAAAGAACAAGTGCAAGACTTTCTAAGACAGCTGGATGCTGCTGGCTGTGAGTCTCAGCTGGAACTGAGAGATTTCTAGGCCCCTCTATGCCATCACTGGGGTACTCAACTTTTGGAATGGACTGAAACTGAGCAAAGAGCCTTCAAAGGATAGATAAAGGTCCTGATATCTGCCTGGACCTGGCTCTCCCACACATTACTAAGCTGTTCCACTTGTATAAGGGTAAGACCAGAGACATTGCCTATGGAGTCTTCACATTAAACTCTGGGACTCTGAAGAAGACCACTGGTATATCTGTCCAAAAGGTTTGACCTAGTCAAAGCTGGATAGCCAGCATGTATAAGAACCATAGCTCCCACCCCAGATGGTAAAAGAAGCTGACAAATTACAAACTGTTCCTGGCTTTCCCACACTCTTTTGAGGCCCTAGTAAGGGGGTGAACCAATACCAAGCAAGCCCTATTAATATACCATGGATATCAGCCCTTAATCCTGCCGTATGCTACCAGAAGAAGACGACCCCATGGGTCCCTTGCATAACTCTCTTGAGGTGACTAACCTGATCCAGTCTATTAGGCCTGAATTGACTAATGTCCCACGATGACACCAGTATGGTTCACCGATGAGAGCAGTTTCATCCAAGACAGAGTCAGGTGTGCAAAGGCAGTTGCAGCAATTCAAGATAAGACTATCTGGGCATGATCTTAATCAGATATCTCAGATCAATACATAGAGCTTTCACTTTCACCCAAACACTCCATTGGGGGAATCACTATAATATGATTTCTCCATGGCCTGTGTCCTTGAGGCTTTCTATATAGGAAGAGAATTGCTTACCTCAGCAGAGAGAGAGAGAGAGAGAGAGAGAGAGAGAGAGAAGAAGAAAAATTTAATTTCTTATTAGAAGCTAACTGGTTATCCAAGAGGGTGTCCACCAGAAAAGAAAGTAGAAAGGGGATTCCCCACAAGCAACTGACTTGACCACAGGGGAAATGGTCCTAAAACCTGTGTGGCCCTACTGAACCCAGCTTAAATGACTTCCCAGGGATAGATTGACTACGTTAAACAGGATAATGACTGAACAGGATAACAGGGATGGTAGATGTTATCAGACAACAGACCTCCAAGTTATGGAAGACTACTGGTTATAGATCTCCATCAAGCCACCACTGAGGGACCACAGAAACTACTGAACTCCTCTGACCAGATATTATGTTCCAAATTTAGAAAGCCTGATTAAAGACACCAATTTTAGATGAGTCACCTGAGCTCAGGCAATACCCAAAGGGGAAGGAAGATTCCACAAAAGATTCAGGCTTAAATAAATAGGTTTGAGGAAGTATGATGGTGTGTAGGCAGACATTGTACTGGATAAAGAACCAAGATTCCTATATCTGGATACATAGGCAGATGGAAGAGAAAGTGAGCCATTAGGCCTGACTTGAGCTTTTGAGACCTCAAAGCCCTCCCCTAGTGACAAACTTTCCTCAACAAGGCCACACACTTAATAGTGCTACTCCCTATGAGCCAATGGGGGCCATTTGCATTCAAACCACCACAGACCTCATCAAGATAAGACTGAGCAGAATTTATTAAAATAAACAATTCCCATCAGTCCCAAACCTGGACATGAGAATTTAGAAAACACAGGGATAGAAAACTCTATCTTTCTTGTGTGGATCTTTGCTCTCTTAAGTCCCTTCCAGGAGTGGAACAATGTGGGTCTAGGGGAAGAATGATTGTTAGTAAATCAGGTTCTGGAGAAGACTGGTTAGAAAAAGGACTTCAGGGATTACAGTTAAGGACAAGGTACCTGCATCATGTCCTCAAATACCTGGCTTTTCCATGCTAAGGGTTGGACTAAATGGTCCTCCTCCGATTTACTGGATAGTCAAATCCTACTGTATGTATAATAGTTATGTTATTCTCCAGGTATATACCTATAATGGAGAAGGGGAAAAACTTATTTTGGCCTTGACTCAAAGTTAACAATGGTGAAATGGGCTCAGTTCTGGCCACAGTCCTAGTAGGGGCAAGAATAGCCTATGCAACTGCCATAGACACCGCAGCCTTAAGTGTTGGAAACAAAAACTTCAGTAAACTTAGTTCCCAGATAGACTTATGTCATTTGGGGAATTTTATTTATAGCCTGAAAAACCAAGTTGACCTCCTCACAGAGAGAGCTGACTCCTACAGAAATAAAGGACGCTAGACTTCCATTTTATGAAACAGAAGTTTTTCATGGCCTTAGGAGAAACTTACTGTTTTTATGCTGTGGTGCTTTGAATATGCTTGGCCCAAGGAGTGGCAGTATTAGGAGGTGTGGTCTTGTTCGAGTAAGGTGGCTTTGTTGGAGGAAGTGTGTCATTGTGGGGGTGGGCATTGAAACCCTCTACCTACCTGCCTGAAGACAGTCTGCTCTTGAATTCCTTTAGATAAAGATGTAGAAACTCTCACTTCTTCCAGTGCCATGCCTGCCTGGATGCAACCATGCTTCCTGCCATGATGATGATAGACTGAACCTCAGAACTTGTAAGCTAGTCCCAATCAAATGTTGTCCTTTATAAGAGTTTTCTCAGTCCTGGTGTCTCTTTACAGCAATAAAACTCAAACTAAGACATATATGCCAACCAATCAGTAGTAATTATGGAAAACCTTGTATTTTCAGAGAAAACTTGAAAGAAAGGGAAGAAAGGAAACATAAGGATCATATCAGTGTCAGTTTATTTGATGTGTACGGATAAACATCTTACTGTCAGCATAAGTTAGATTGATGATTCTTATCCTAGTAGAGCTAATGGTAGGATCCTGCATCTTCTATTGCATGGTCAACTACCTCAAACAAATAAACTCCGATAAGCTAGTGGTCCTTAGGTCTAGGCCTCCCTAGACCAGGATGAGTCAATGATTTGCCTCACAACTATAGAATCAATGGGGAATGTGATGGGCTACACAGTGCAGAGGTTCCACCATTTTAAGCTTTGACTAGAATTTGATCTCCCTGATGAGAAGCCTTTAGAAAATTACCCAGCTCTATTTTAGGAGCCCAAGGTCAAGATGCCCCAGCTAACTTATCCTAACTTCTGTAAACTGCCTGCTTGTGCAGGGCAAGCAGCTAACTCCTTATCTTAACTTCTGTCAACTGCCTCCCTGTGGAGAACCACCCCCTAGCATCATAACCACCACCACCACCCATATTTCATCTCTGCCCCAACACCCACACATCCACACATCCATACATCCATACACACCACACCCTTATACACTCCACCCCTGTTGTAGAGAACCACCCCCTAACACTACCACCATCACCCATATTTTACCTTCCACCCCCACCCCAACAGACCCATATATCCCTACACACCACACCCTTACACACCCCAACCCTGTTATACCTTACTAATACTGTTGTAGTCTACCAGCTTTCCTGAGTTTGGTGCAAAATGGAGGACTTACTTTTCTTAGTGAGTCTTCCTCTTCTCTTCCTGTGGTATATCACTTAATCCCTGGAGAAATTATACTTTCAACTTCCTGGAATGACTCTCTACGCAAATGAGGTATACCCTGTACCTTAAGCCTCAGCCAATGAAACCTTATCCTAAGAAAAACCCCTTCCATATATATGTATGTGTGTGTGTGTGCATGTGTGTACAAGCCCACCCTAAATAAGGATATTACATAAACTGGATTGTCTAAAAGAGCACTTTTGTTGACAATCATCCCCACCCTGTCCCACCCCAAATTTATTACCAACCAGACAAGGACTCTTCAGAGACCATCCATCCCGAATTTCACCTCATCCTTTCATTCCACACAGAACCACAGCCAGACCCAAACACACATACCATATACTCCCAGCTCTCACAAGCCAACTTAATATCTTAGCATCTATAAAACTGTCTGCTTGTGGAGATATCCCTCAACACACACAACACACACACACACACACACACACACACACGCACACACACTGCTATTGAGCAAGATGCTAAGATGTGGATTTTGCCTCAAAATCCCCATGCTCTGGACCCTCAGTGTCACATGTGAGTTCCTGGGTACCCGAGTGTAGCGCCAGATTGCCAGGATAAAGACTTTCAATTGGCTGTAAACTCTGTCTGAGTTGTCATCTCTGATGGGCTCCCTGTAACATCCTTGATGCATAGGATCCTTATGTCTTAATTATAAAAATATCTTTTAAAATGAGAAAAATAATGTAGAATTCAAAACATAATTAAGAAATAGGTTACAAGTCGCGCTTACCCTAATAATCTATACCATTAAAGTTCACACTGATTAAATAAAGGATGTCGGAGTGACATGCATCAGGCAAACTGTAACTCACACAGTAAAAGGCTCCTCGACACTTATCCACTCAAGTTCTATCCACTGCTCTTGACTTCTGAGAATTGTTTCAACCTCTCTTAAAGGTGTTTTCCAAGGTTCTGAAATGGATATCTAAAATCCATCTCATCAGCCATGTTCTGATTCATCCATGAACTAGTTACTAGTTAAAGTGAGATGAAGTAATGCACTCATACATCTCTGTAAAGTGGAGACACATAGTTGGTGCATAGAAAAACCCTGATGCTAGATGGATCATAGATAGCACATCCTAAAGAAAGGTCTTCCAGGTTAGCAAACATCAAGTCCATTTCGTCTCTCTTACATGCTCTCCTCCCTTTACACTGATACAATCATGGCAGATGTCCCTTTGTCCTTCCTGGATCTTTGATACAATCCCAGCAGCAATGAGTTCCTGGATGTTCTAGCTGAAAGATGAATCAGAACTAAACCAGAGATACATGAAGAGAAAGAATCTCCTTCTTTCTGTAACTTGAAAATTTTCAACATATAAACTGGACCAGGAAGAATATTTTTAATATGATCTAATTAGAAATATATCTGTATGACATGATCTAATTTATTAGAAAAGTAATTTTATTCACTATTTTTTCTTTTTAATGTGGAAGCAAATAGAATCTCCAATATGTTGCCATAATACAATAAATATAATTTTCCAAGCAGGAAACCATAGCAACAGTTTTTAATAATAGAATATGATTGGCTGCATATGAAAAATAAAACTGCATTCTAAATAATTAAACTGTTTTTCAATATAAAATAATAATATCTCAAGCATTTTTATGTTTTTACGTGTACAATGTGATACACTGTTTCAGTCTGTAGGGAAACGTATAATTACCGGAGCATCTTTTCATAGCCTACATTCTTTTTGTCACTAATCCATGAATTAAAATAATAATTCAAAGAAAATAACCTGTCTAGAAAAAAAAAAGAAATCTGAAAATTAGGTCTTTTGGAATGATTCTGTTTATGTTAGCTTATAGAATTGAATATATTTTCTTTGTTTTTGTTAATGGAGAAAGAGTTTCAAAATATTTTTTAAAAGCGTGCATTTTGAGAATACTGGTTTAAATCAGATATATGTCAATTTCCCATGTCCTGTGTGCATTCATATGAACTAGGAGAGCAAACAGATGGACAAATGTTTCCATTGGTACAATGGATGCCAGTGCAGAGGAATGTGATGAAAGAGTACATTGTGATTCAAGCCTCCAGATGCCTACCTTCCCATTTGGCACCACTCTAGTAGAACATCTGCATGGCTGAAATCTCTCTCTTCTATATTGAATTTTTGCAGGACATTCCAAAAGCTTGGTGGAATCAGGTTACCAAATTCCAAGATAGAATTCAAACATACTCCTTCATCATGTTTTCCAAATGCCTTGTGGAAGAAGGTTAAGAACTACATAAATAGATAAGTGACTGGGCACCAGTAAACACTTGAATAATTCATGCACGTGAAAGGTTTGGGAAGTGGTATTCACACATATGGTCCTCTAAGTGCAAAAGGCTTTCTTATACCCAAATATAGTATCAGCACCAGAATGAGCAAATTGTGTTTTACTTTCCCCAAAGTCAACAGGATGTTACTTACTCTGCCAAATTTAAATAGTTTCAGTTCATTACTTGGTGGTAAAGTTAGAAATGGTAGTAGTGGATTTGCCCTGGAATTCTCAAGCCTACATCAGCGAGTCAGTCAGAAGCCATACACCTCTATTCCATGCCGTGAGTATGACATATTTGAGATGCTGTTGGAATGTGTTTCTCATATCCATGTCTTCTGTAAATAAATATTTATGTGGAGCAAAGGCATGCATTCACATGCTTCTCAGCGTGTTGTGATATGCCTTGTATTTCAGCCTGGCTTTTGTCATATTGAAGAGCACTTCGCTTTCACTGGGCCACCAAACCACCCAGATAAAGGAATCTTCCTGCCAGTACTAAAAGAGCCTTTTATGTATAAAACAAAATTTTACTTTGTGAAGAGTTCCTTTTAATACTTTAGTTATGCAGATCATGTTCCATATTGTGTTTTTTATTAAATGAGCTATGTCCAAGCAATTACAGACTACTTTATGCAGCTTATTCCACATCTCTTACAAATTTGAATTTGCTACATAGAAAAATAACAGTATGATTAAAATAATGGAGAAGAAGCTACCAAAAGTGGACCCGTGCTTCCCAGATTCCCATAAAGGCAGAAGATGTCCCAGACCTACTCTGCCACCAAATACCTGACATTAAGGTCTGAGCCCCATCAAAAGTTGTATTGTATATGCATGTGAGTGGAGATGACAGAAGAGACAGTGATTTAGAATCTATGCTACACTGCTCATTTTCATTTTTAATTATAAAAACAAGACAAAAGTACAACAATTCAATAATTTCTGTCTGCTTTAAGCGTTAAGAAAACATCCCAAATTCATACTATGGAATTCAAAGACTTTTAAAATCTTAGCACTATGTTGTAAAAGCATTTGTTTACAATCAATTTAATCTCAACCCTTTTAAAATATATAGTTTTTAAATATTAAGACTTAAATTACTCTTTACAGAAAATGGAGACTATCACAGAAAAGTGGAACTGGATGAATCACAGAGAACAAGAATGGTGAAAAGTCTACTTGCAATGGCTACATCTCCATCAGAGTTCTTGCATCCATAGTTCAGGAGCATCGTGAGAGACGGGCAGAAAGACTGAAGAAAGTAGAGCACCAAGAAGTCAAACAGGAACCAGGCTCTCCTAGAAATGGCCACGCAAACAAAATGGGAACAATAGTGATATTGGTGCACATATTAATGAGGAAGGGGGAATTTCTCACAGGGTCCTACCCCTAGTCAAAACAAAACAGAATAAAACAAACAAACAAACAAAAACCACAAAACTATAGACAACTAATGACTTCTGGGAGAAGAATTAGTCTCTTTTGGCAAAGA
This sequence comes from Mastomys natalensis, assembly GCA_021653895.1. Lineage (NCBI taxonomy): Eukaryota > Metazoa > Chordata > Mammalia > Rodentia > Muridae > Mastomys > Mastomys natalensis. Next base: position 3,774,010 of record JAJTUV010000327.1, on the reverse strand, counting down.
GTCTCCTTATCAGTTGTCCAGTGCACAGTGGTTAACTCTAAAACTATATATACACAAACAACAAAAGTGGACTCAGTAGTCTGTATCTACAAATTTGTACACACACACACACCACACACACACACACATGTCACACACACACACACACACACAGGCATACACACACACACCAATAATAATAATGATACTAGAGCCTATAAACTTTTGAATAGGACGAACAGAGAAGAGCTTGAAGGGAGGGTGCCTTGGAAGAGCTAAAGAAGGAAATAGAGGGGGAAATGGATGTAATTCTAGTTCAATAAAAACATTTAAAACCTGCCCCTAGAAGTATTGCAAGTGACATGTGAGTCAGTAGGTGGCAGAGAGGAGCAAGGTTATATCTATGTTCCATGTTCTGACTTATGAACATATGAATGATTAGGAACCTAACATTCCCTAAAAAGGGGGAGCCTGAGATGACAACCAATCCTGTGCTACACAGGTTATGATGTGATCCAAGGACAGGAAGCAAGCCAGAGACTAGAAGAACCATGCCTGGATCTAAGGGCTCTGGGTGAGAGCAAGTCCAAGACAGATGACCCTTACATAGGACATTCAGACAGACCAGGTGAGAAGTAAGCCCAAGTTGACCACCAGACTGAGAGCCATGGGGCCTGGGAAGGAAGATATCCTGAAATGACCACCAGTAGGGCACCATGCAGACCTGGGGATGGAGGTGGGGGTAGGGGGCACAACCATGCCTGAGATGACCCTACAAGCAGGTCATAGCAATCCTGAGCTCATTCCTGAGATGACCCTAGACACTCAGAGACCCTGAGTGACAGACACTAAGAAAAAAGTATGTGGTGGAAAAAATGGAAGAGAAAGAAACAGAAAGAAGTAGGCACAATGAAGAGAGACAGAACTGGAGACTTGAGGGCAGTGAGGAACAGCCTGATGTGAATACTAATGCCACCTGGAACCATGGTGGGTTCCTGGATATCTGGGTTGATGGCACTGCAGCAGCAGGGTCTGTAACCACCAAAGGCCAGGATGATATCCCTGGTCTGGTCCCTGGTCTGACCTTCTATTTGGAACTTATTGATATCTGAGGGCTATGCAGAAATGGCCCTACTTCTCACATGGGCACTGTAGGAAATCTGGCCCTGGGGTCATGAGAACAAGAGAGCTGACACCACCCCTAGCATGCTGCAGTACTCAGGAGAGCTGCCTGCACATTCGAGGAGTTGCAGGTGGGCTGCTCCTTTTCCAGGATATGAGCATGGGAGACTCAGCCCTACCACTCATCTCTTACGCAGTGGCATAGACCAGGGAGACATGCTCTCCTCTCCCCTCAGTCCTCAACACCTGGAGCAGGCAGAATATCTGGTCCTATTGTCGTGAAAGCATGAAGCTGGCCCTGCCCCTCACTTGCTGCAGTGGCATGGTAGAGCTGGCCTTGTTGGTAGGGGCACGAGTGACCTGGCCCTGAGAGCCTAGAAAAACTTGCACTGCTGTGAGGTGACACGGCTGAAGGAGAGACGAGTTCCCCCCACCCCATACACATACCTTGTCACCAATGGTAGATAAGAGAACTAGCCCTGAGGTCATGAGAGCAGGAGAGCTGTCCCACCTCAACGGCTGTAGCACTTTGGAGAGTAGGCCCTGCTCCTCTTCCGGGCAGCAGAGTACAATTGGCTGTGGTAACAAGTGTGGCTGGGGAGCCAGTCCAGAGGTCATGAAAGTGGGAGAGCCAGCAGGCTGACCAGGTCAGATACCTCTCAGGTCCAGATCCAGGGCTTTGAATTGGCCCACTCCAAAATCTACCCCATCAGTGAACTAACTGCTGAAGTGCATAAAGGGGCCTGTCCAGTCCTACAGATCCATGGAGTAAGATAACACAGGACATTGGTATGCTTTCACCAAAGGTATAAAAATGTCAAGTTTATATTGTATTGTCTCTTTTTAAAGCGAAGAAAATCTACTGTAATTGCTTAAAATCACTGAAACATTTAACAGAATAGTTAAAGGACTGTTCTAGAAGCATAAGAATTTCACATAATTTCAAAGGTTTCCACAATATTCAAAGAGTACAGTTATGTTGTAAAATGCTCGTGATAAAAATAGAACTTGTTTTAGTAAATGTGTAAATTTTAAGTTGTCAACATACATGATGACGCATATTTGAAGTAACTGTGAATGTAATCTAATTGTTATTTCCTCTTAAAAGTGATACTAACATGAATATATTTATTTTTTCTCTTTTTATATATGAATTTCTTATACATATGAAATTTTTCTCAGAACCTATACTTTAAAAAAGTACACAAAAAGAACATTTAGAAAAACTCTGAGGGTAAAATTTCTACCCTGGTCAGCTGTTTTCAATTATTATAGCTAAAATGATTAGAGCTGGGTCCCATGACACTATTAAATCTGTTTCTTCAGATTTATTAAAAATTAGTAATTCCATTTATAGCCATGAGATTTCATGGATTACACTGTTACAGATGGGAAAAAATGATGGATTTAAGAGCCTACTGAATCTAGTTGCATTGACTAATACAGCACTGGAGAAAATTTAGAGGTTTGTACTCCTGAAGTAGTTAACCTTTGGATAAAGAAACATTTTTAAAGTAGAATGTGAGAAATATTGAATCCATAAATTGTCACTGATACAAAGTAGGAAGGTAGAGAGGGACCAAGAGAAAGGGATGAGAGGGAGTGAAAAGGCAATTCAGAGCATCACATAAAGAAGGAGTAGGCACCCTAGAAGCAATGGGCTTGAAAGTTCTCAAAGATGGTATTTGATTAAATTAAGGTGAGGAGAGTGTCTCAAGAGACTATAGGATAGTCAGGCTTAATATAAAAATTTAAGGAACAAATGTTTTCTTTTTTCCTTTAGATAGTGTGATTGGGGTAATGGAAATAATTAGAGGACAACCAAAGAAAAATGAACAACTACATTTCATTTATGCATATCTTGTTAATCTGACAGCTGAAATAACGAGGGAAAATCTGGATTAACAGTTTTAACCATTTCTAATTATTGTTATGAAATCACATTGCAAATGTAAAATGTAAGCATGGTGACTCTAGCTCCCACAGATGTACTATACATGAAGTTAAACTGGAGTTTCTCACAAGATTTAGTCAGCACTTCTAGCCCTTACAAAATTCTTTTAAAATTGATACAGAAAGTTGACAAATGGCAGCATGTAAAAAAAATTAGGAATGGAATCTCTAGTCCATAAATACATTTTTTTGAAGCAAAGTCCACATAATTTCTTTTTTCTTCATTAAGATTCACAACATGACAGCCAATTTCTGTTTTCTTAGCCACAGAGGAAAATTGTTTGTTGAGGTCCTTATGTGTGAGCTCATTGCCTTGCCTCAGTCTAAATACTAAGTGACAGCCTCATATTGAGCAATTTTAAACCAGGTCTTCGATTTGCAGCAGACATGTTGAAATTTGTGATAAATGAAATAGATATTTAATGGCACCTAATGCTCAGTGAAACAGCATAATAGAGATGGTTTGGCTTAGAAAGGGCTTGCAAGCATTATGCCACCAGAGCTGAGCAGCTGAAGCTTAGCATAATTCCGTAACATATTCAGCAACAGGAAGATTTCACAACAGAAAGATCAAGAAAATAATACATTCACTTGAGAATGTGAAAATTACCTTGGAATTTACTTTGCTATTTGTGTTGCATTTTGAGCATGAAAATGTGTTTTTGAGCTTGATTTTATTATTCCTTATGTTTATTGAAGAATTTCATATTTCAAAAGAGCAAACACATATGTATTTCTAAGTGAGAATCATTCTGGATTTTAAAGATCATATGCAATCACTGTAAGTAAATATCAAAATATTATTCAGTTTATGATGGAACACTGTGTATGAATATCCCCATTACAAAATACTCATCATTGTACATACCTTGATAGGACTTTATTTTCTTCTTTTGAAATTATATGGAGAGTACAAGAAGCAATAAATAGAATACAAACTATTAATAACTATATTAATCGCCAGTAGCCATGGTTACCATCTCAGCATGTTTCCTTGCAGTCCTTTATTTATGCGCATGCAACTTGTAATCTGACAAGTAAAATTTTAAGATCTTTTGCAAACCTTAACGTGAGTTTATAGTAACTTCTATTGTCCTTATTCATTTGATATGACCATCATCCTTGTAGAGAGGAAAATACTAGTGAAATAACAGGAAGGAAACAGATATGAGTCCTACATGGAAGAACAGCTAGGTGTGTGTTTAGAAACACAATAAGGAGTCTTGCAAGAAGCAGAATACATAGAGAGTTAAATACAACGAAATGTTAAACAAGTTAAATGTTAAACACAAAGAAATATAGCATCATATAAATAACTCAATAGAAAAATGCTAAGATCTTAAAAATAATTAGGAATAGATATATTTGTTGAGAATATGATCCTTACTCTAGTAAATTAGGATTAAAAATCCTGAGAATAAGCAAATTAATCTGTCATGGGACTAAGGAAAGGAAAGGTTTTCCTCTATTTTTTCTTTTGTTCTTTCTCTTCTTTTAAATAAAGCATGGATGACAAACAGGTACACTTGAGAGTGGATCCAGGGGAGAGAGGCAGTCACCTGCTTTGCAACCTTCTCTGTGACTTCTTATTTATACAGCCTCCCCAACATAGTCAATCTGAATTTTACCATAGAATACCAGAAAACAATTCTTTGCTACAGATAAGTTTCTAGTGAGAACATTTGGATACACTCAGGCCCAAGTTCAGATACTTCAGAACAAAAGAGGAAGAAATGGGGAAGTGTGAAACACTAAGGAATGATTTAGAGTCACTCAATTTAAACCACAGACCACTTCTCCAACACCATGGGGCCATGAACACAGAGACACACAAAGCCACACACAATGGCCACATCAAAGGCAACTTGATGCTTGAGGGATAGACACAGTGACCCTAGCTGAATGTGTTTGCATTTATATTAATTAACACCCTATTGTCATAAAATATATCTCTCATATCATCACTTTGGCAAGTGTTTTCAATTGACTATATAATAATAGCTTTTATGGGTACATTTTACTCCTTGTTTCTATGCCTAATTTGTATATTTTTGTTTTTGTTACTCTAACCAAAACTGTCAACCAAGTTTGAATATAAATTAGGTAAACCAAGAAGTTCACTTGTCTCATCCAGCTGAAAAATTACAAATTGTGATATAGTTTGATGACTCTTTTTGCAATAACCTGTGTTAAGTTCTACTATCACCTTCAGATGTTCAGATGATTTGATACACCATTGCAATCCATGAGAATTTTATTTCACTGATACTTTTATAACACTCAGAATATCACAGATAATGACGTAGTTAAGTCTCTTTATAACATTATAACTCCTCTCAGTTTTGCCTGGGTGTTACAAGTCACTGAATTAAATTTGAAGAAATAGAAAGAAATGATGATTTGAGTCAGGAAGAAATCCTTAATGAGAAGTAAGGTATATTCATGTGATGTTTATTTTTGGTTGTCAACTTGACTACATCTGGAATTAACTAAAATCCAAATGTCTGGGTACATCTCTGAGGGATTTTTTTCTCAATTAAATCATTTTAACTGGGAAGAACCACTGCTAATACACAGCTTTGATATGGGAAAGACACGCCTTTAATCTTGGCCACACTTACTGCTGGTAACCTATATAAAAGGCATGAAAGAAGTATGATCTTTCTCTCTTTTTCTCTTTCTCTTCCTCTTGCTAGCCAGTCCATTCTGAGATGGTTAATTTAGATTCTCAACATCTAGCTTAGAAGAAAATTTCAATGAGGGATTATCTAGATCAGGTTGGCTTGTGGGCATGTCTGTGGATGATTGAGAGTTACTGAAGATGAGAGACCCACCTATTGTGGATGCCACTAGGGCCTGGTTTTGACTCTGGTCTGTATAAGTGGAGACAGGAGCACAAGTAGGAATGCATGCATTATTTTCTCTGCTCCTGATTGTGGAGATGACTAGATGCTCCATGTTCCTACCCTGATTTCTCTGTAATGATATATTGCAACCTGGAATTATCACTCAAATAAACCATCCTCTTTACAGTTGTTTTGTCAGGATGTTTTATAATAGCAACATAAATCAAACTAAAATACCTAACGTTGACCTTAGCCTCTACATGCCCACTCTTACACATAACCACGGATGCACATACTAAAAACTGATGTAAATTAAGTTACAGAGTAAGATAGAAAATATACTTTGGAAAAGTGTACTTTGGAAAAGCCAGCCTCTCATTTTCTAAGAGAGAGATAAGCCAGACAATATCATACAAGGACTCCTGAAGAGCCATATGATAGCAAAATTATAGATCAAGGATCCCCAAGACCAAGTTCTCAGCACAAACAAGATTTATTTGCCTCAAAAGGACAGAGGTAAGAGAGAAAGAAACAAACACAGGAGATAGAGGATGAAGGAGAAAGGGAAGGGAATAGGGAGAGGAAAGAGAAGTATTGGTCCCAGAGTACAGACAAAGGACTATCCCTAGATAGAGAGGAGAAAGACATGGCACATAGTAAAATGACAGGCTGTAAATTTACAAGGGGAAACTCTATGTTAGGATAAGGTATTTAATTTTAATTGGTCATGTCAATTAGGTGAGCTAAAGGGGGCTTTTGATTCCTGGACTTCAATATTTTGATAACTGGGCCTTAGTAGTCAGTCTCAGGAGGAGGACATAGCCAAATACAGGAACAGACCTTGGTGGTTAAGTTTAGAAATATAATCTAATAGTTTTTTATCAAGACAGAGGGAATGGGAGAGGGAGAAGGGCAAGGTCTGCCAGAGCCATGCTCATCACACATAACTGACCAGTGTCTCTTCACCGTGAGTAGGATTAATCATATTGATTCCAACAGATCACTATTGAGTTGCTAAAAAGAGAGTTCTCAATAAAGAAAATATGAACCACTTTTGGTTTTCAGAGCTTTTCTGTCCATGTTACTTTCTTCTAAACTGCTGTTCACAACAATGTGGGACTGAACTAGGAGTAAGATTCTACTACTTGGTTCAGTTTGAATTAGCCAAATCTGTATAGCAGTGACCTTCTGATGGCTGCAACAAAACGATTCATGAGAATGTTACAAAAATGTTATAAAAGTCAGTGTTTCTGAGAGGGGGAGGGGAAGGGAGGGGAGGGAGGAGAGGAGAGGGGAGAGGGAGGGAGAGGGAGGAAGGAGGGAGAGGGGAGGAGAGAGGAGGGAGAGGAGAGGGAGAGGGAGAGGGAGGAGAGGGAGAGGAGGGAGAGGAGAGGAGGAGGAGAGGAGAGGAGAGGAGAGGAGAGGAGAGGAGAGGAGGAGAGGAGGAAGGGAATCAGATTTTTATCCCTGCTTGCAAGTTAATCCCAGGTTATAATACAAGGAACAAAGAAATATTTCTTCTCTGAGAACAATATCACCAGATTAAATTTCAAGAAAAAATATAAAATAATGGAATAAAAGGAAAGAATAGTAAATATGAATTTTCTATTGGCTGAGGTCAGAAAAGGTATGGCTCTTTTCAGTAATAGCAATTGCCTATACAGAAGAGATCCCCCTCTTTCAAACACCTCATTCCCAGTAATTTCCAGAAACTCAAAAAGTAGTGTGTTCAAGAAGCCGAGACAAATCTAAAGGAAGGAGAAGAGATAGGCAGACAGATATGTAGACAAGTAGATAGTTAATGACTAGTAGATAAATAATAGAAGATAGATAATTTATAGATAATAGAAAACAAATAGATGATTGATGAATAGATGGGTGGATAGATAATAATAGATGAAGACACATTTCTGTCTAAAATTTGAATACATTTTTAGATTTGGATATATAATCCTTGATTCCAAAAATCTTACATTTGAATATTTAAAAGTTAAAGATTGGTAAACACAGTGGCACACATTTGTAATCCCAGCATGTATGAGTTGAGGCAGGGAGATTTTTAGGAGTTTGAGGGCAGCCTTGGCTACAAAAATTACTGGAAAGGATCATATCTCAAAGCCTTACCTCAAAAAATAAAGTGAAAACTCATAAGAAGCATAGAGGAAGAACTAGAGTGCAAGAAGGAAAAATGTACGAGGTAGGTGTGAAGTGGTCAAGGGAAGCAGCAACAGGAAGTAAGTGACAGGAAGTGGCATTAAGTAGGAAGTCAAATCTAGCAGTGTGTTGTGGCCAGTGCAAAGGGACCAAAAGGCTTTTTCAAGAATTCTTTGAGAGCATATCCAGGCAGCTGCTCTGCACCCAATCTCACAAATCCCAGAGGAAGCTGGCCTCCCAGGAGCTCTAACCGGAGCAGTATCTTAGGTAAGGAGACAGCAACCCCCTCCCCAACAGGGAGTAACTGGACCCACTAGGACCCAGGAATTCACTTCTGGCCTGGAGCACTGGTTCCTTCCAGTCTGGGCCCAAGCACTGAGCAGATCTTGGGCCCCAGCTCTAACCCCAGTAGTAACACCCACCCCACACAGTTCTGAAACAACCAAGATAATAGGAAAGACAGGTCCAGTAAGAGACAGGGCAGGTAGCACTAAGGTGATCCAGATGGTGAATGACAAGCACAAGAACATAAGCATCAGCAACACAGGTTACTTGGCTTCATTAGAACCTATTTTCCCACACTAGAAAGTTCTGAATTTGCCATATCACCAGGAAAGCAAGATTCAGATTTAAAATCACTTCTAATTATGATGATAGAAGACTTTAAGAAGGACATAAGTAACACTCTCAAAGAATTTGAGGAGAACACAGGTAAACAGGTAGAAGCCCTTAAAGAGGAAACACAAAAATCACTTAAAGAATTATAAGAGAACACAACCAAACAGGTGAAGCAATTGAACAGATCCACCCAGGACATAAAAATGGAAGTAGAAACAATAAAAAATCACAAAGGGAGACTACCCTGCAGATAGAAAACCTAGGAAAAAAAATCAGTAGTCATAGATTACAAGAGATAGAAGAGAGAATCTCAGGTGCAGAAGATACCATAGAAAATATTGACACAGCTGTCAAAGAAAATGCAAAATGCAAGAAAGTTCTTAACACAAAACATCCAGGAAATCCAGGACACAATGAGAAGACCAAACCTAAGGATAATAGGAATAGATGAGAGTGAAGATTCCCAACTTAAAGGGTCAATAAATATCTTCAAAAAAATTATAGAAGAAAACTTTCCTAACCTAAAGAATGAGAAGCCCATAAACATACGAGAAGCCTACTGAACACCAAATAGACTAGACCAGAAAAGAAATACCTCCCATCACATAATAATCAAAATACCAAATGCACAAAACAAAAAAAGAATATTAAAAGCGGGTAAGGTAAAAAGGGCCAAGTAACACAAAAAGGCAGGCCTATAAGAATTACACCAGACTTCTCACCAGATACTATAAAAGTGAGAAGAGCCTGGGCAGATGTCATATAGACCCTAAGAGAACACAAATGCCAGCCCAGGCTACTATACCCAGCAAAACTCTCAATTACCATAGATGGAGAAACCAAGATATTCCATGACAAAACCAAATTTACAAAATATCTTTCCACAAACCCAGCATTACAAAGGATATTAGCGGGAAAGCTCCAATACAAGGAGGGAAATTATACCCTAGAAAGAGCAAGAAAGTAATGCTTTTCCAACAAATCCAAAAGAAGATAGCCACACAAAGATAATTCCACATCTAATAACAAAAGTAACAGGAAGCAACAATCACTGTTCCTTAATACTTCTTAACATTAATGGACTCAATTCCCAATAAAAAGACATAGGCTAAGCCGGGTGGTGGTGGCGCATGCCTTTAATCCCAGCACTTGGGAGGCAGAGGCAGGTGGATTTCTGAGTTTGAGGCTAGCCTGGTCTACAGAGTGAGTTCCAGGACAGCCAGTGCTACACAGAGAAACCCTGTCTCGAAAAACCAAAAAAAAAAAAAAAAAAGACATAGGCTAATGGACTGGATACATAAACAGGACCCAGCATTTTGCTACATACAGGAAACTCACCTCAGTGACAAAGACAAACACTACCTTAGAGTAAAAGGCTGGAAAACATTTTTTCAAGCAAATGGTCCTAAGAAACAAGCTGGGGTAGCCATTCTAAAACCTCCAGCATGAGACCACAAAGGGAGGGACTCATGGCTCCACCTATATAGGTAGTTGAGGGTGGCTTTGTCAGGCATCAGTGGAAGTGGAGGGCCTTGGTACCCAATAGTTTGGATTCCCTAGTGTTGGGGAATTTGAGAATGGGAATGGGAGGATGGTGGGAGCACATCCTCATAGAAACTCTCAGAATTATATTGATTAGATATGATAGACACAGGCTACCAGAAGACTAGATTCCAGAATTCAAACAAAAAATATCTTGATACTAAAATTTGTTTTGAGAATTGTATATTACAGAATACACAGCCTTGGTGTATCTACTCATCAAGCAAGCTGAGCAGACCTGCTCAAACCTCTGATGTCCTGGAATCTCAGCTGAATGCAGTGAAGAAAGATATCAGAGGCTTATTAATTTACTCTTACCCCTGCCCCTCTTCTAATATCTCAATGCCAGCAATCAGCTTGAAGAAGTTAATGAAGAGTCGGTGCCCCTATTCCCTGGGCTTGGGGACTGAGGTGGTTAATGGCTGTTTTTCTAGGGAAAAGTAGTGGTTTTGTTGGAACAGGGAGGAATAGCTAAGATTAATTGCATAGTCATTACCTATTGGTAGAAATCTGTATAATTGTTATTAACCTGAAGTTATAATTTCTTAAATGGTACAAAATTTACTTTGAATTCAAATTTAAGGTTTTCATTGGTACGAGTTTCTTATTGATATAGAAGTGAGAATAATATTGCTATTCTCATAGACATTGTGCCTATATAACATATTTAGGAATAAAAGGCTTAGACCCAGTCCTTTTTAAACCTTTTTAACTGATTTGAGATGGTTAGCCTGTGAGTTAAGGGCCTATAGCAAATTCATTGCTCTGAGTTTATTGTTAGGGTGTTTTCTGGGTATCCATCCCATGTGCAGTCACCAAAGGTAGATGATGACGTGGGTGTCAGGAGGTGCATGCTGACAGGAGCCTAACATAACTGTCTCCTTAGAGGTCTGCAAGAGTCTGACATATTCAGAGGTGGATGCTCACAGCTAACCATTAAACTGATCATGGGGTTCCCAACAGAGAAGATAGAGTGAAGACTGAAGGAGTCGAAAGGGTACGGGACCCCATGAGGAGAGCAACAATACCAACCAACCAGAGCCCCCAGGGTCTAAACCACCAGCCTGGGAGTGCTTAGGGAGGGACCCATGGCTCCAGCTATATAGCAAGGGAGCTATATATAAGTGGGAGAAGAGATTCTTGGTCCCATGAAGGCTGGACATCGTGGGGGGTGGTATTCGAGGGTGGGGAGGTGAGGTTCTGGGAAGGGTGGGTGTGGGTACACCATCATAGAGGCAGGAGGAGGGGGGAAGGGATAGGGAGTTCCTGGGAGGGAGGGGGAAAGGGGGTAAGGGGAAAACACCTGAAATATAAGTAAAAGTTCCAATAAAAAAAAAAAAAGAAATAGCTGAGAGGAGTTAACAGACAACAGTCCAGATTGCCCTACATGGATGGTTGGTTTTCAAAACGTCAGAAGTTCACAGAATTGATGTTACAAACATTTCGGTATGAATGTTCATTTTGATTAGAAACCTGTCTGCTCCTGACAGCTTCCTGTCTTGGATTCTAAGAAGAAATTGAGCATCTTTGGAGTTACTCCAGTTATGGTGAGAGAGCCACTAGGCAAGAATTGTTTCTTTTCATCTAAAGACAAATTACTGTCCAAAAAAGGACACACTTGCAGAATAGTCAACTGATTATATCTGCCAAGAAAGAGTAATCAGCTCTTAATAATTCTGCATCACTAGGTCTGTCAGATGATCCTGTGCCAGAAGGCTGAAGATCGGATGCTCCAAAGTTTTGTAGTATAGGGACTGTCCAGGTGTTCAGCAGTCTCTATAAATTGGCTATGTTTTAGAAGCTATGCTTTGTGCTTCCCATTATTTCAGTTAATTCAGTCATTCTAGATTTCTGACGAGGTTGAAGACTGATAGTCTCATAGCCAATCCTGGCTATTTACTTTGAGAGAAAAGACTTGAGAGGATGGTTTTCAGCTGACATTCATTCTAAAGCCAAGAAAAAAGCCAGGTTCAGAACTAAGTCTTTTAGTTAGGAGAGATGACAGAGGTTCAGGTTAATCAACAAAATGATGGACTGGGTATTAGGTCTATCTTGTACCTTACTGATACAAATTGGTATAGTTATGCTCTAATTGTATTTTGAGAAAAAAGTTTTATCTTAACCGGAAGGGTGATATGTAGGAGGAGCTAAGGTGGGAGGAGTAAGGAGAGGAAAAGGAGGAGCTAGGAGACAAGAAAGAGAGAGAACGGGGAGGGGGGAGAGGGGAACATGGAGGCGGATGTTCGTGTGTCTCTGCCAGTCAAAGATAGTTGGTATATCTAGGTTGGGTATTCGTTACACTTCTGATTGTATGGGCATCTTGTTATTGAGCATTACCAAAATTATAAAGCCTTTGATTAACATTAAATAAATGTTACTTAAAAAGAAAAAAAAAAAAACAGAAGCAGGAGGAGGGGGATGGGATAGGGGGTTCCAGGGTGGGGGGATGGGGAAAGGGGATCACATCTGAAATGTAAATAAAATATCCAATAAAAAAAAAAGAATTCTTTGCGCCTATAATTGAACTATTATTAGCTTATATTTTGAAATCGCCAGGTGTTCTGCACAAGCTGGTTGATGACTAATCATGTGTAATCTCAGTTGTTAGCTTGATGACATCTAGAATCAAGTGAGATTTGAGTTTCTGGATCTGCTCATGAGAAATTTTTTGATCAGCATAACTGAGATGGGAGGATCCATTCATATTAGGTGGCTCCTTTTTTTTTTTTTTTTTTTTTTTTTTTTTTTTTTGAGGAAGATCCTAGACTGCACAAAAAGGAGAAAGTGAGTTAAGTACAAACATCACCCTCTGCTTTTTAAAAATCAATTTTATATTTATTTGTTTATAGAGTCCAGGCTTATTAGCCTAGACATGGTACCACTCATAAGAGGCTGGGCACTCCTGTATTGGTTAACATAAAAAATACCCCAAGATAGAGTCAAAGAGAATATTTTAAGAACAATCCTAAGATAACTGACTATAAATAAACCTGAGACTAATATGAAAGATATTCCTTTAAATTTTCAATTGCATTTTAATGTGTGTGTGTGCACATTTGAGTACAATAGTATGTAGTGTGGTGGTCAGAGAACCAGAGAATAGCTTTTGAGAATTGGTTCTCTCCTTCCACCATGTAATTATTAGAGATCAAAGCTGGGTCATCATACTTGGTGGCAAGTGCCATTAATCAAAGAGTTGTCTTATGTGGGAAAACACTGCTAATTATGGTAGGAGTCCACCATGACCAGATAGTCTCTGAGATCAGTGCAATATGGGAGACTTCCTTATTGCTTCTCCTTCTCTGACTTTGTCTAAGTTATTTTAAGACCCACATATGCCTTTACCTGAGGAATGTTACTCAGCCTCAACTAGATTACAGGCTCAATTTCCTTTCTCCCAATAAGAACCTGTTTAGCCAGCACCTGAGATTCCTAAAATGTTTCACCATGCTAATGAGGCATTTCATGTGCCCTAAGCCCCCAGCCAATGACCTTTGCCTGTCCTGGATGTTCCTACCCTCAGTCTGGCAAAACTTTATATGCCTTAAATCACCCTATGTAAAGTTGATCTGCCTCCTAATAGCTGGTCTCCATGTGGTTATTTAGTCAGTACTCATAGGGTTTCTGAAGCCCCTGTTTGATATCTCTACTCCCACTGCCACATGGACCACATGGCCAACGATCCACAAGAGCAGGGAGACCCACAATCTCAGGCATCCATAGTGAGATTTTTGTGATACTCTACTAAATTATGGTACTTGTTCTTTATTTGTTTTGGACTATATAAAAGTAAAGTTTATTTTTAACATAGAGGTTCTAGCTAATAACCACAAATTTGTCTGGTGGATATCCCTAAGAACTTATATTGTTTCTATGGGCATAATTACATTATATACATGTTGTGACAGTTTGAGCTTCACCTTTCAAATCCTTACATGTTTCATCTTCTTTTTGCATTACAGTGACCAGTGCCACTGCAGCACCAGAAGAGGTGACAGGACACATTGGTCTCATTCTGCATCTTCCAGGGAAAATTACTTTCAATTCAATGAGTAAATGGTGTTTGAACTTAGACATTTTTTTCATATTGTAAATGGACAATTATAACATGATAGTTCACTAGCACCAGTGAAGGACTTAGGGTTTTTATGGTAAATGTATATTGAGTTACTTCAGAAGCTAAAGTCTGTCTTTTTTTTTTTTTTTCAGTTCTCCCAGATTCATTAGAAATAAAATTAAAGACTAAAAGATCAGTGGGTAATAGTTCTTTCCATGCAACCCTGACAATATAAGTTCAATCCTAGGATCCTGAAGTAGGTAAGAACCAACTCCTAAAAGGTTTCCTCTGACCTCCCCATGCTTATTATGGCACATATATTCCCATTCTCTCACTCAGACACAGCTTGCATACACATATCCAAATAAATAGATGAATAAGTTTAATAAAATTTCATAGTTGACAAGCTAGCACATCTCCAGTACAACAAAGGCTGTGGTCAGTCATAGATAGTATGAAAGTAAACTTGGAAACCATCAGCTGATAGAAGGAGATCTGAATGCCCAAAATGAAAAACTCATTGACCAAGTAATACTATCAAGGGAAAATAAATTTCTGTTATTATACCCAGAAAAATTAACCAACTTCTAGAAACAGGTATATTACTTGGACACGAAACAACACACATTGGACCCGATACTCCTTTCTGTGGTTTGGCAGAAAACCATTATAGGGCCTTGTGCACCAGGCTTAGGCTTGAACAACTGCTGGTTGTATACTAATAGTGCTCTTCACATTTGGACAGCAAAAGTATCTTACAAAAGTTTGATAAGCTTATCTTTGAGTACAAGTGAATTATGAAACCTGGACCATGACACAGTGTATATGACTGTACTCTTTTATTTTGGTTATACCTATGAATGATGGCCTAGTAGCCAAGTATAACTCAATGTTACAGCCATAAGTGCTTCAAAAGGTTAATTTACGCATCATAGATGTAGGAGAAATAAAAATTTATATATATATATATATATAATATATAATTATATAATATATAATATATATAATATATAATTCAGTATCCTGTATGTTAAGTAAAATATTTCTCCTGACTTCCACAAGCTGTAGATCAACATGCTGTTCAAAAGATATAAACTAACTTTCAAAAGTGATTGTACCATCAAAGTTTCAAAAGTAAATGAATGGCATACTTGGATTACACTAAATGTAATTCATTACTTTGTGAATAACTGACCAAGAAATGTAGTGACCTAAGAGTAAGAGCTATGAATTATTATAACTCCTCTAGGTAAAATTTCAAAGGAAGGAATTGTTATCAGTACTAGAAGGAAGGCATGGAACACAGAGAAAAGCAATTATGTTTGCTTAGTTATCTTAAGCCAAAAGATCCTGGAAAGAGGAAGAAATAGAGGTAAATAGACACAATAGCCAGACCTAAATCACTGTCTCTTCCTCTGAATCCCACTAGCCAAGCCCAACCAACATCAGAGGTAATAGATTAGATACCAGGTCAGTCTCTCTAGACAGTGAATAAAATACAGAAATAGGAAAAGCGGAAGCTATGTAAAGCAGCAGGATTGGGAAATATTTTTCTTTTGATTGTTGCTGGCTTTTGTTTTGTTTTCTGAGATGGGGTTTCATTATGTAGCCCTGGCTGGCCTGGAACTTACTATGTAGAGCAGACTGACCTTGAATGTACAGAGATCATTCTTCCTCTGCCTCTCAAGTGCTGAAATTAAAATGTTTGCCACCATGGCTGGCTGCAACAGAACTTAGAATTATGAATGTGCTTCCATGATTTTATCTCTTTGAATCTTCAGAATATTTATTTATTACACACCACAATACTCTTTTATTGCAAGTCAATTAGGGTTCTAATATTTTGGCAGAGTAAATTCAGAAATAGGATAAGAACATAACTGCAGTAGGGACACAGTTATACTTTTGTATAAAATATCAGCAGTGAGGTGTGGGGAAAAAAGGAGAACTGATCTATCAAAAAATTCCTCAGAAATTTTTAATTAATGGTTACTAGACAAAAAAGGCATAATTAATTCACCTGGGAACATTTTTTAAACTTTTAAAAATCATTTAGTATTTCAATTTCCTATAATAAAAACGAAATTTAAAAAAGCAGTAATTAACATAGAATGCTTCAGATGTATTTTAATAAAAATAGTATTTACTAAAACATTAGTAGTAATATTGTCTTGGATCATGTCAGCAAAATAAATAGCAAGTAGGAAGCATAGAGATGATTACGGTAGAGTTTATAGATGGTTCTAGACATAAATAAAATCAATAACTTTGAAGTCTAGGAAGGAATGAATACTTTATTCAGGGTGAGGGTCAATCTACAACTGTGAGAATTTAAAGTTAATATCAGCTTGGTTAAAAGTCGTAGATAAATGGCTATTGAGGTTTTAATGAATATTTTATTCATGTCACATTTAAATTAGATAAACTTAGAAGAAGAAATAATGATTTCAAAGGTTGCTTCCTGAAGTCATAAAGGTAGGGTTTGAATTTTAAAGCTTTAGAATACTTTTCAAGATCTGACATTAGGTTTTCAGGTATTTAGAATTTTTTATATTTTGACCACTCAAAATTATTTCTTAAAAGCATATATTAGATCATGAGTTGGTCAACACGTAATCAGTAAAGGTGCTAATAAGACCTTACTGCCCTTCCCTAATATGTAAAACTGCTGGTCTGACACATGTAAGAGTTTTAAATGTACATGGGTACATGATTATAATCATGGGACTCCATGCTACTATAAAGCTCCCATTTGAATCCCAAACATTGCAAAATAATTAACTAATTAAAAAACTAAAAATAAATTAAAAGGAACATATCATGAATGATGAAGCATGAAAATCAAGGAACAGAATCAGGTGAAAAGATGTGGTGGAATCCAGTATAATAACACACTCCAAAGATCTCCCTCTTGAATCACTTCAAAGCTCTATGGATACATTGGTTAATAGGTACAACATTACACAAGAAAACTAACTGCTTGAATTCTTTTGCAGAAAATGATCAACATAACATAATGATGCATTATATGCCTAGAATAGAAGAGATTTTGAACCACAAAGCATGAAAAGATCATAAAAATGTAAAAATAGCATATACTAATTTCTCTGAGTTGATAATAAGATAATATATTAATCCAAACTTCATATTGCAACTCATAGATATGTAAACAATTTTTAAAAATAAGAATTAAACAAAAAATTTAAGTGAGCACTCAGATTATGCAATATCTGAACAATCTTGCAAACCCTTGGCTATAATGGTATTGCTAAAGTAACAGAATGTACTAAATCTCCATGGAAGTATGGAATAAGACACATGCTTTGCTCAGTGACCAGTGATCAAAGCTTATTAGATAGCATTGTGGCATTATCAAAACATGATTTAAGTCACTAAAAATGTTCTTGTCTTTTGTCCTCACATTATGTATTCATTGCTTTAAACTGTTAAATGTCTTTTTCAGAAGCAGTTTTTCAAGTAAAGTATGCATTTGTCAAATAATGGATTAAGGTATATGATAAACAAGTGCATGAAGTAAGGAATTTGCCAAAACTTGACTTAATGTAAACATTGTAACAGCTTATCTTCCAAGTGCTGTAAGGTAAGAGTCAATTTTTACATTGTAGATAAAATTAGTTTGTCCATTATTTATAATTGATTGCCTTCAAAATTAGAAGACAAGTAGGGAACTAATGATTTCTTAATTTATTCCATCTAACACAACCCACTGCCAAGTCTCAAAATCCTTTTACCAAGAGAATATTGAATGTTTGCATAATTATTCTAAATTTCATCAATTCACTTAGCAAGTATTTACTTAGTCTCTACTCTGTGCCTGGACTTATTTTAGGAAATAGAGAGCAGTAAATAAAGATAAAATGCCGAACCTCCTGTTGCTTACATTTGAGTAGGGAAAGACAATTTATTAAAACAAACAAATGTCTAAACAAATAATGTATAATAAAAAGTCAAGTAAAAAGTAGTGGAGGGAAAATCGAAGTGAGCAGACTGAGTGGGGGTGGGATATTCCTGTAGGTTAGCTGGGTAGGGAAAGCCTGTTGAAGAGATGCTTTTGATCATAATCAAGAATAAGTAAAGAAAGAAAGCCCTCTAGATCTTTGGGAGAAAGAATTTAGGTCAATGAGTGCAAAGGGGAAGTTGATATATTTAAGGAAGACAAAGGACATTTCTTTAGCCAAGGGAAGAGCAGCTGTCAGGACTCAGATGGTAAGAGCCTTGAAGACCTTAAGGGATTTTGGGAAAGGAAGTCATAGGAGATGGAGGACTACTTGTGGTTTTATAAAAGTGAAACTCTTCCCAGTTTTCATTGCTGTCATCCTCTTGTGGAGTACAGTAATGTCAAAAGTTCTATTTGTGGACTTTTTTTTTTTAATCACTCTGAGGATAGTCCAAAAGCAAACCTAACTTTTTGTCTCCAGAAGAACTGATCTACTTAACTGGTTTTAGATTTTAATGTATGAATTGTTACCTGTCCTGCTGAGTCTTCACTAGTCACCAGTTTTTCCAGCTCTGTTTTCTAGTCTCTTAATGAAGCTTTGGTTTTCTTTGGTCTCCGAAATACTTTCTTTCCTGGAGGAAGTTATCAAGGGATAGAGTGAAATTGGCCACTACTCTGCCTCTGCCATATTAACTTTCAATGATTCTATTCAATAAGTTAGAACCCTGAAGGAGACAGAGCATGGAAGATTCAAAATGGATATGCAGTGGGTATTTTGCTATTTTCCTTGATCAATTTTGTTCAATAAAGAGCCAGAGACAAACAATTCCAGCACAGCAAAGGTCACTTACTACTCCCATGTTATATGATGCAATAGAATAGCCAAGACCTGGGATATTCTATTCTGTATGTAGTCTCCATCCCAGAATCAAGACTTAAAAAAACAACCTCTATCTTGATCTAATGCTATGGAGAAAAAAGCTAGCATGGAACACAGTGTTCACTAAAGTCTCTGAAGGTGGTATGTGTGATGCCTGTCCACAATCCACTGGTAAAAGCAGAAAAGCTTACTCTCAAATTACAGCAGTTTTACAGGTCACGGAGTAAGGGATTGGGGGAACCAGTGGCAATGCCCTTGTCCACTCAAAAAGAGAGGAAATGACTAGAGATTATAATACATTTTATGTCATTGTGTTACTAAGTGTGTTCCACCATCATGGGATAGCTCACCATTTAAAATGTAACTTAATAACTTCTAAAATAGGAAGAATATATCAATATATTGGTTAAATTTACTTATTAGTTACTTACTTATTTTCCTACCAAGATAAGTGTTGGAGAATTCAACTGCCTGCCCTTAAGTTAACAATAAGCATGGATACACTCACATCAAACTAAATTAAGTATTTCTCCCATTATTCGAGATATGACAATGTATCAAAAGGTCACTGCAATACTTCAGTAAACATTACTTCACACATAATAAGATGTTTGAGACTGTGGATAATGCTTAATGCAAACGAGAATCGTAAACCCTATAATATCCATCACTAACATATTAGATCTCAATATGATTAAGGAATAAATCATTTCATTGCCAAGGATATTTAAAACTGACATATCTCCTTCTCTTTAATGAAGAACTAGATTAATTGCTGTGCTGTCAACAGATAATGTGCTACCCTGGAAATACTATTTAAAAAATGACTGCTAAAGCTGTGAACCACCCCCCTGCCAAATCTTCTGACAGTTAAAATTATCTCATACAATTTGTACACTGCAGCCAGTAAAAAGTTCAGCGTTAATTGAATGACTAAAGCCAAGTGAAATTTTCAGACTTTCATGGTTCTCTGAAGTTCATGGAATTAGAATGATTTATTTAAAGCTCTATATTTCTACCATCTTCGGTGACCATGCCTTTTCCTAAAATTTTCCCTGACTTTAAGAAGTGTATATTCCACTGAATATTCACTTAAGATTAAAAAGTACTGTTAGATAGGTCCTACCAGCTGGTGAATCTATTGAAAAACCTCTGTGTGTGTGTGTGTGTGGTTGTGTGTGTGTGTGTGTGTGTGTGTGTGTGTGTGTTGTTTCGCCTCTGATTTAAGAATGTAATTGTAAAGCCGGCGTTGGTGGCGCACGCCTTTAATCCCAGCACTTGGGAGGCAGAGGCAGGCAGGCGGATTTCTGAGTTCGAGGCCAGCTGGTTACAGAGTGAGTTCCAGGACAGCCGGGATACACAGAGAAACCCTGTCTCGAAAAACCAAAAAAAAAAAAGAATGTAATTGTAAATAATCCCAGGTTATCACCAAGTCACAGCTATGAATCGAGGTACAGGACCTGTCTATTGTGTTTTGAAAGCAGAGCCTTGGCAGTTGTTCTATTTTTCACTAGCACAAAACAAAAGGTGTTCCTGAGCTGTTGGTTGGGCTTCCTACTTCTCCATGCCCCTGTCGAAGGTAGAACATCACTGTCCTTTAGTAAAAAGTAAAAGAAATTTGCCTTGGAATGATGTACTGCATAATACTTCAAGAAGGTGGGAGGGAGGGCATCACTGCAGGAAGCGTCTCAGGAAGATCCAAGGAGACTTTGAATCTGGGCTGGACTGGACATGGTCTTACAAGACAAGTGGATCAAAGCCCTAATATGACAGGAGTGCTCATCTGAAATAACCCTCAGGCCAACCTTTAGATTTGTCATAGAATCACTTTAAATTTTAATTATATTGGAATTCCATTTTTTTAATTATGTTTTAAAATAACTCCACAACTTTATTTATAAAAATTTGAGTTCCCTCCTTCTTTTATTTTCAAGTCTTTAATGCAACAGCCTCTTTGCAACAGTCTTTTGTTGGCCACATTTTTTGCCACGGTATGGACAGATATAGTATTTTAAAAAGTATAAATTCAAGTCAGTGAGAGTTGATGAGTCTCGTTTCCTTATGATGAAACACCTTTGATAGCTTGGCATCTCTTGCTCACATAATTCTTCTGAACTACAACACCGATCTCAGAGTCCTCATGTTAGCGTACTGGCACACAGAGGAAGCACAGATTGCAAAGTTGCCAACAGATGAATTTCAATCTAATTAGGATATGCACTCCTCCAATAGAGGCTATAAAACACTTTTTAATATCCACAGTGGCAGCTTTGTCAATAACGCCTCCAGAATTTTCAAATTTACAACAAAAATCAACCATTGATTCTCTGATGCTGGCAGATCTCTAGCTCCACAGCCTCTCCTGCCTCCACCCCAGTAGAGGGCACAAATGTCAGTTGATCTAATCACCTCCTAACCACTGACAGATTATTAGTAAAGTACGACTGGAAACCTTGATCATTAATTATAATCTCGTGCACATATGCAGTGTGATTGCAGGAGATAATCAGCTTTGTCTGCCAAATTGGCAACATTTAGAAACTAATTTGTTATGACAAAGCATCAATGGTATTTAAACAACAAAATCAAGGCTTTGCTGCTCTGGTCGAACTGTTAATATATCAGATAATATCATTAAAAAATTGTTAAGTGTCCACAGAAAAGTCCTATACCTATCTTCAAGCTTCCTTCCACGTGAAATTAGCTAAGAGTTTTCTTCACTCCCAGGAGCCCAGAGTTTGTATACTGAGGACCCCCCTCCCAAGAGACTCACCTTTAGAGGACTGCTGACTTCCACTGCCCGGATGAAGAGACATCAGAAGGCTGAGTCTACGTGTGCCAAGGATGAAGAAAGGATGGCAAATTTTCTGCTGGGAAACATTAGTGTTTGTTAGCAACTTGATTCTTCAGGGGTATAAAACATAACTGCAGGCAGGACACTGTGTCATAGTAAAGAAGAGAGGGCACTAAGAAAAACTGTTCACACTTTGTCCGCCAACACTCATTTGTGAACACTGGGGCATATCGCGTACATTTCTGTCTCCTCTGTCTCCACTGGACAGAAGTGCAATTGCTCTAAGTCAGTTTTTCTGCCATAATTATTTAGGTACCATGGTAATCCAATGCCCTTTCTCTGATACTCCATTTTATCCCTGATCACATCAGTTGAATCAGCCCCAAGTTAGGTCCCCATTTCAAACACCTCTAAGTATAGACCGATTCAAATGTTCTCTTTCATCCCTTTTATGTATAAAATAAAGTCATTATTAGTTTCTTTTAAGAACTATGATTACAAGATACTTCTACTGGTTTGTATTGAAAATAAAGTACCTAAATATAAAAGGGTTCCAGTATTGCAACTTTTAAAGCAAAAGTCTCAGTGTTGGTTGGACTACTACATTTCTCCAATGTGATGCCTTCCTTTTTTTATAGGCTTATCTGATTTTTCTTCCCCAAGCCATCTCAGTTGTGGAAGTAATTTGGGGAAGAATATTTTGAACTTTACAGGCAGAACTCACCTTTCTTTCTATTGGGTCTTAACTAATCAGGGAAGCATCTATTGTCTACTGTTCACTTATGGCAAATCTGTGCCAACAGCTGGGGGCCGGGTCAGCCCAGGGCTGTATGTCATGGCTTGTTGGTGCTCTAGTTTGAAATGATCTCTCCAAAAGTCAGCTGTGCCAGTGTGATAATACTAAAAGATGGAGCCTTTAGGAGACTTTGATGGCAAGCGATCCCATTTGTTACTGGAACTAGACCCTTATTTTAAAACTTTATATATCATTTGCTTAGCTCATCTTTCCCAGCTTCTGCCCTTTGAGGTTGCAGTAAGAAGTTCCCAGCTGGAATCTGCCGCCCGATCTCCTGCTTCAAAACTGTGAAAAATAAATTTCTAAATAAGTTATCTAATTTCTGGCAGTCGGTTACAGATAAACTACTAAAACAGCTAGTGAGCCCTCCTATTTCTAGAGCATATTTAGCAGGTCCATTTGGCTTTCAAACCAAGCCAAATTAGCATTTTTTAATTGTAAAACTGACATGCTGATATCTGTCTAAAAACCTTGTGTTTTAGCTCATTTCTTCAGAAAACTGGCAAAGAAATTGAATGTTACCTGTTGGCCATCCAAAAAAGTTTAGAACACTTCTAAATACCAAAGGATGAGATTTAGAGAATGAAAATAGTCATTACAGAAGCCACTAGCAAGCAAGCACGAGGGACCCTTGCTGAGCCCTGAGATCACACCTCCAACTGGGTGGTTGTTCATCCCAGTATGGAGTTCCTTCCTCCTACCTGAAGTTTATTAGTAAAGACACTCATATATGGGTTCCTCTGCATTTTCTTTTATTTTTCCTTCAACCACTTTTCGGCAGAATATAGCTGGAAAGAGGTTTTCAAAGAGTAGAAGTTAAAATAATTAGAAGAGTATTAAAGAAAAGCATTACAGAGCTAGTGTCCAAGCTTATCAGATACCTTTTATAACAAATTGGCCCAAAATTGAAGGAACAACTTTTGTTTCATGACGTTCATCATTTATGGCTGGCTTAAGGGCTGTATTGTGGTTTAAACGTTACCATGTACGGTGAGTCACATCTTCACAATAGTCTTTGTTGAATTTGTTTCAGGGCTCAACCTAATATGTTCAGACTGCTTAGGACTGTTCTGTTCTTTATCTATAGTAATTTTTATGTGATTTTATTAAAACTATTTTTGTTTAAATACAACATACATGTTGTTTCCCCTTTCCTCTCCAAACTTAATCTCTCCCTTGAAAGCAATTATAGCATACTGCTTGTGTATAATTTATCAATAGTTTCAGCCTAACACATCCAAACCCATAAAAGATTTTTGGCCTAGACCTATCCCACACACTCTGGGCAGCAACCTTTATAAGAGGAGCAGCATAAATCAACCAGTGGAGAAAGGACTGTTCCCTTAGCTCTCGAGCTTTCCTGTATACCCATACCCAGAAGATTGCAAACTGAGCACCTCATGTGACTGAACCAAGGTGGTTACACTGAAGCATAACCAGCAAGTCCCAGATGAACCCTTACCTAAAACATGAAAACCTGAGAAAAGTCAATGATGATATCTAGGCCCCTAGTCTTGGGTTGCTTTTGGAACAGCCATGAATATTTAATGTATATTCCTATACTGATGAATTATAATACCAAGTATTATCTGTCACTCATCTCCTCTAAGGAGAGTGGCAGATTCTCTTTGCAGCTGGAAGGAGACATGAGGACTACATGATCACTGTCATTTCCAAGTACAACACTGAATGCTTTGTGGCTCTCACTTTTACCTAACCACTAGCTGGCACTAGCCAGACTACAGACATTATGGCCTGTATTGTTCTTTAATTCAAACCACTTACCAAATCATCTCTGGGTTTGGGTACAGCTCATCTCTCTCTATAATTCTGTTTGGCCTACTTGTTTTTGTTTTTGTTTTGTTTTGTTTTAACCTCAGCTAAAATCTCTCCTTTTCAGTTGAGTTTTTGACTACTCTATTTAAACCAAAGGAAAAAATAAACATCAAAGCAGACATCTTCAGTTTGTCTCCATACTCTGCTGTGTTTTTATTCCTTACACAGACACTTACTTAACATCATGGAATGATACGTGCTGTTGGTACTTATATCTAGTCTTTGATAGAAAATGTGCTACCTGAGGGAGAACACGCTTTTCTTTTTCTTAACTGCTATTTTCATAAGACATAGAACAATGCCTAGTCCAAGCTGACTGCTATAGATGATGTCTAGCTTGCTGAAGCACAAAGTACATGAGGACTAACAGTGAGAAGCAAGCTATATAAGAAGAAAAATGGCAACTGGAAAGCTGAAGGAGGAACCTGACTGAGACTGAGCTCTACCCACCTCCCAGAATCTCCTATCTAGAGCTCTATGCCACTACCAGCCTTTCTATTCCTCACTCTATTAGATTGAATTTACAACCTTTAACTGGAAATTGTGTTTGGGTTATGGTAGGTGTATTCACCACCAACCCAAGTCCCAAAAGATCCTGGGAGTTTTATGCCTCTGAGTGTGACTCATAGCCCGTCACCTGTCAAGTACCTAAATACTCATCCAATTACCTCTGTCAAAGAATAAACTTAGCTGTAACCTGTGTCCCAGAACATATAGGAGATGCAGGTAATGGCTAGAAGTCAGGCATTACCTTGGATTGTTCCCTCTTTAGGTCTTGATTCGTGCCCTTCTCAGTAAATACCAGAAGTAATTCCCATGGTATCGAAAGAAGGTATTCTTCCTTAATGATTATCAAAATGGCATTTGTAATGTCTAAACAAGGAAATAATATTTGTTGGTGCCAAGTACTCAGTTTTGTACTGGAGATTTTATTTATTCTCATGTGATAAGTATTTGTGTTTGATTCATGCTCTACCTGCAGAAGATAAGACTATAAAGTGAGGTAGAGGGACCTGTGGGATAAATACAATAGTCACAATCAGAAACAAGAAGCTCTTACATATTCATTTATTGACACATTCATTGACCACTTGGAATATGCTTTTTCCTTTTGAGGCCACCATGTTCTCTATCAATAACGTTCTTATTACTGATAAGGATTACTAATCTGGTCTTAGGGGCTTGGGAGACGGTTCAGCCTGTGCTTGCAATACAAGCATCAGGACTTGAATGATCCCTAGCACTTATGTAAAAGCCTGAGTGCAGTGGTCCATGCCTGCAATCCCAAAGACAGAGAAGTGACTACAGAAGTTAAAGGTTGCCATCAGGTAGCCTAGGCTCAGTATGCTTCAGGCTCAGTGACAGGTCCTGTTTCAAACTATAATGTAGAGAGAGGTGGAGAAAGACAACTGATGTGTATCTTCAAGTTCCCATATAAACATGCAAGTATACACACACTTCTAGACTCAGATAGAATCTCTTGTCAAATGTATAGATGTATAGGATCTGTGATTCTCTATGCATGTTTCCTCATCCTTTTAGAAAGTCCCTTTCCATAATAGAAGCTCTTCATTTTTATTAGATCTAACTTTTCAATATTTTAAATAGGGTTTTTTTTTGTGGACAATTTTGAAAATATTTGCCTACTCTGACATCATAGAAATAGTTTTCCATATTTACATTTAGAATTTCTATTCTCTGTCTCTTAGGGTTCTTCTAAAATCAATTTGGTGCACAGTATGAAGTCACTATTGAGGTTCTGCTTTCACACAGGCTCACCTAATGGCAACTAGAAAACAGGCAGAGAGATACAGGAAGGAAACAGAGGTGACATGCATTCTTCACAAAGACCAACCATCAGTGAGCCACTTTTTACTGAGTGGAACAAGAGTCCACTCAGTAAAAACTTATCTTACAATTAACCCTCTGATGAAGGTTGCATCATTGTGAAGCAAATACCTCTTAATATTTTCACTAGTGTTTTCAAGTGTTCAATACAAGAGCCTTTGGGGCCATTTTATATTCAAAGCAAAATATCACACCTGTCCTCACCAAATGAAATCACTGTTTCGTGTTGGTTGTTTTTATGTTTTGAAAACAGGTAAGTTATGCTTGGTTTTATAGTTGCTATAAACACAATCATATTCTTCCTGTTAACTTGCTTTTATTACTTTTAGCCATACATCCAAGAGTAGAATTACAATCTAACATTGTTTATTTCAAAGTCATCACTTTCTGATTGGATTACAAGTAGCAACAGGATGTTAAAACAGATATGTTTACATCTAGATCTATTTATAGTATCTGTATTCTATTCTACTGGCTTCTGTTAATACTACATGGTACTAATTAGCATGACTTGATGGTGTTTGAATATTTTCTAGTCTGATATTCCTAGCAGTATCTTCTTTCTTCATTATTGCCTTGACAATTTTTAGTCTTTACATTTCTACACAAAGCATAGAACATGGTTGTCAATTTCCATGAAAACCCTAGTGTGATTTTGATTGTGTTAACACTGAATGTATAGCAAAAATAAGAAACTGAAAATTTTAGTCTCCAGATTCTATAACATGGTCTATCTCTCTACTGATTAAATATTTAATTTCTTTCAGCAATATCTTGAGTTTTTAAATGTAAACATCTCACATTCTCTACTAGATTTGTTCATAGATTTTAATAATATTGTTGCTGTAATAAATGGCATTAGAAATAAAATGTTTTGCTATTATTGTAGGTTTTTACATGTCCTTAGATTCTAGAAAAGATTGCTTTATAACTACAATAATTTTTGTATTTGTGTATATCCTTTTTATTTTGTATATGTTCAATCATGTCACCTAAAATTATTAACAATTTTATGTCTTTGATTTCTTATAACTTTGATTTCTCTTTAATCTTAGTGCAGTTGCTATGATACTCTTTACAATGCTTATGAGAGTGATGAGAATGGACATATGTGTACTGTATTCAAGCATCATGGGAGAGAATTCATACTTACTATTAACTGTGCCACTAACCATAGCCCTTCCGCAATCCAATAAGCTCTAATGAGCCTGAAGAGTGGTTGCTCTCTTTCTAGTTTACTTTGGCTAGGAAAAAGAACACCAATGGGTTTCCACAAATGTATTGTCTATGTATATGAAAGGTACTACATTTTTATCCTTTATCTTGTAGTTGTAATGAGACAAACACATTACTTTCAGAATGTCTAATCAATTTAAAGGAGAGTTTGCGTGTAGAAAATTCTAAATGATCATTAATATTTGATCCTAACTACTCAGTAAGGCATACCTCTGGTTTGAAAATTGATTATTTTTATAATATTAATTTCCTAATTAATGTGTAATATGTTCATGTGAAATTGTGGTATCTCTTATAACTCTATTTGTCTAACAAGGTGAATGCATAATGTAGCATGTAATTTTGTCTACACTGCTTTAAGTTCTTGACTGGTTGCACTCCTGTACCTGCCCAGAAGCTATCTCAGATCTGTGAATAGAAAACACACACACACATCACACAACATACACCAGTTACTCTCAAAATGTCTTTGCTAACTCAATGACTAGGCACGTCTAAATCTTCCCCTGGAACCCAGGACCAGTCGAGGAAGTAGCCAGAGTAGCTACTTACCTGAAACTCACATGGCCTCTCATTGACTTTATCTCCTCCCCTACTGTGTCCCCTTCCTCTCTCTTTCTCAGTCTTCCAATTCTCTTCCTCTCCCTAGCCTGCAGGAACCTAGAAGTCCTGCTTCTTTCTTTTCCTCCAGCAATTAGTCACTAGAGTCTTAATTGATAGATCAAAAACCAATTAGGGATGAGGATCTTCAGTGTCAGTAAACATGGATCAGAACTACCTCCATACACGCAACCATCAGAGACTTTTGCTCTTTCTTCCCCAACTACAGTGGTATTGGTAGGCACAACCTGGAATACTCTCAGTAAGGAGAAAAAGGGGGAGCAGAAGGTACCAGTCCCTAAGTTGCATGAACAAATTATCTGTCTATTCTTCCTTAGCTTTTCCTTAAACTTGGTCTTGTAGATGATACTTCTCTGTGTTGAGTTTTCACATAAATAAAATAAATTGCAATCAGTCACAAAAAAAAAAGTGATGAGAGAAAACAAAAAGACATTAACATGAGGTTGGGCATGTTTATATTTCTGTAATCTCACTCAGAAGGCTAAGACAGAAAGATTAGGCTAAGTTTAAGATCACCCTTAGGTACACAATGAGTTCCAGGTCAGCATGGGCTAAGAGTTTGTCATGACACATAAGCAAACAAACTAACCCTAAAAAACATAGATAAATAAAAACTAACCTGAAGTTATCCTAATAATAAACAAATGTTGATACATTTATTTTCTAAATCTTTACTCTTAAGCAAAGCTTCAGCCATGTCTGAACTCAGACACTTCACACATGAGTATGATGACTATTCTGTATTTGATCCTAGACCTTTTCTGCAAATGTTTCACTTTCTGGTCTGGTAACCAGGAACAACACTTTTGACCAATATGAAAAAGAAAACACTCAACAAATGACTGTTTTTGCTCTGATGTATTGTCTAGAGACTCAGATTCTACTTCTTCAAAGAGACTGCTGTGAGGTTCTGCAGTGGGCTACATTTTAGAGGTGGAGAAATGAGTCCGACATCATAATGTTAGCTGTTGCTCTTCCTGCTTCTCTGCCTTGTTTTCTCATTTGTTCCTTAGACTACACCTTTGACACAGCAACAGTACCTATTCCTTCAACTGAAGGCTCTGCCTTATGCAAAACACTACTTAAGAAAACCCTGCTTTTATGTTCTATGTTGATAATGGTCTCCAAGACACCAAACTGTTGGGCTCCATTTCAGCCCTGGTTTGGGCTTTGTGGACAAACCCAAGCCTAGCTCAAGTTTCTGCGAACTTGTGGGAGAGCTTAAGACTGGCTCAGGTTTTGAGATCTGTCTCAATCACTTCTGTATTGGGGTGACTCAGTAAGACCTGTTTGGCCCGTCTGTCTCCCACCATTGCTAATGTAGAGTTTTGCCATTGGCCCGGTTAGTCACCCCATGCCCACCGTCACCCTTCCCTGCCTCCTATGTCATCTCACCCCAACAAAAATCCCCCTCCCTATGCACCTAGTTTATATAAGGAAGAAGCTGAAGCAATAAAGTTGAGTTCCTGCTTCGACAAGACTCCTGGACTGGTGTGTTTCTTTTGGGCCTTCAACACTTAGCATCCTGCTTATCCCCAGAGAGACCCTGCAGGACGGGGACTGCTCTCCTTTCACCGTGGACCTGCCTGCAAGGCCCCGACAACCAAACCATGTAGCATCAATCTCCTCTTACCCGTGGTACAAATATCTGTGGGCAGTGTGGCCTCCTTTTACCTTCTAACTCATAAAACACAAAAAGCTTCTGATCTTGCCATCTGTTTATATCCTTTGCAAAATATCTGAGTTGTGTCTACATTTTAAACACAAGATAGGCACTAGCAGTGCCAGCCAACCTACCTGAGTTCCAATCCTGATGCTCACAGTAGAATTGGACAACTGATTCATCCTCTGACCACTGCACATGTGCTCTGGCAACAATGCCACACACAAATATCACACGAATGTATGTACCCTCACACACACATAGTAAAGGGAATTCTGGGCTACACTAAACACCAGACTGTCTTCTACAACTTAACAGTGACATCCACTCTTCCACCTTTGATGCTGAGACTGTTATTGTTTTCAATGTAAAACTCATTTCCTGCTTTTACAATGAGAGGGGCTGGAAAACCCTACTCTCTTGAATGCCATCAATAAAGTTCACTATACCAAGAAAAAGAACAAACACAAAAACAGGGCCTGATACATGCTACATGTAATGAGATAGGCCCTCACTCTATAGCCCAGGCTGACTTCAAAGGTAATCTTCTTGCCTCAGCTTCACAAGTGTTGATATTACAGCTACCATGAGATACATTTAATTTCTTTAATTTTTTTTCTATATATAAAATAGATTTTTCATACAATATATTCTGATGATAGTTCCCCTCACTGAACCCCTTCCAGATCTTCCTACCTCCTCTAAACATAATTTTTGACAAGAAAACTGTCTAAAATATGTTTAAAAGTTATGCTTGTTCAATCATCATGAGTTAGTAACCTTCAATGATGCAAGATACTTTCAAATGAGCAAAACTGAATGCATCAAATGACAGAAATATTCACTATAGGCTTAAGTGTATAAAATAAGAAGCCCTTTGAGAAATAGCTATTCACCTTGTCTTAGTTAGGTCTCTTGCGGTGAAAAGACATCATGACCAAAGCAAGTCTTATAAAGGATAGTATTATTTGGGCTGACATACACATTCAGAGGTTCAGTCCATTATCATTATGGAGGGAAGCATGGCAATGTCTAGGCAGGCATGGGCTAGAGGGGCTGAGAGTTCTGTATAAGATCAAGGATCAGACTGGAAGCCAGGAACAAACTGTTTTCAGACAGCTAGGAGGAGGGTCCCAAGGCTCATTCCCACAGTGACACACTTCCTCCAACAAGGCCATCCTTACTACAACAAGGCTACACCTCCTAAGAGTGCCAATCCCTGGGGCAAGCATATTCAAACCACCACACAACTCAAATAATCTTCTCCAACCCTTTTTAGAATCTTTATTCAAAATGAAGTTGATTTATTTGTTTTTAGCTTCAGAAACTGTAGTTAATGGTTGCTAAATTTAGTTAATAAAGGCTTATGTAATATTTTTCTGAAAAGGCAGGATAGAGACTTCAAACTTGATTGCTTGCAAAGTCACACCACAAGAACAAGCTCATAGCCTAATTTATTAAATGTTATATGAGAATCAAGATTAAGACTTCATGTGGACTAACTTTTTTGTCTTAACCACAATCCAAGGACAGGGCATAATTATTATTATTTGTATTTTAGACATGAAAGAAAATAAAATCAAGAACATTTGTTTATATTGTCCAGAAGTCCTATAGATGATAAATGACAGAATTATATTTTAATTATACTTAGGCATTAGACTTAACTATAAAAATTTAACAGATATTTAAAAAGATATTGCTGGCTGATATTCTCCTTTCCCAGTAACAACAGCTGTAGCAAGCTTCAGTCCTTGTCTGAAGAATTAAAACCCACATCTGGTATTACAAATGTCAGTTTGGTGTAGTGGTGAGCTAGCAGGACCCCCAAGTGAGAAACTTAACAACATCTGGGAAGGGTGGAAATATTCTGTTAGAGCAGTTGTTCTCAACCTTTCTAATTCTGTGATCTTTAATACAGTTCCTCATGTTGGGGTGACACCCCCAGCCTAAAGTTATTTCAGTATGACTTCATAACTGTAATTTTGATAGTTATGTATCTAATATAAATATATAACCTGTAGGATATCTGGTATGTGACCTCTGTGAAAGGGTCATTCCAAAGGGCTTACAGACCACTACTGGCTTAGAGGAACCTGAAGGCCAGGGAATGCCTAGGGTGCCATGTTGTGTTCCAAGCACACATGAAAGTCATGGGTTTAGAATGAAAGGATTTATTTACTCAATGTGAATTTTAAAAATTTCTTTGGGTTTAGTTTCTAAATCACAAAATAAAACTCATTTTTGGGTGTGGTTAACCCAGCACTTGAGAGGTAGAAACAGGTAGATCCCCGAGTTCAAGCAAACCTGGTCTACAAAGTGATTTCCAGGACAGCCAGGACCACACAGAGAGAAACCCCGTCTAGAAATCAAATGAGCAAGCAAACAAAAGCTCATCATCATTTCTTTCTTTTGTAATTTCATGAGAACATCACGATGCTCCAATGCACATTTTGACTTAACCCTGCATCAAATTATACACTCAAGAATCAGCTTCTGCTATGACTGAAGATACTGTAAGAAACCTATTCCAGGTCCTATATGGGCCCCTCCCAAAGCATTTCAATGATAATTAGTAATTCCGAGATAAAAGAAAAGCTATTATTTCATATAAGCTCTCTAATGCATAGGTATTTTCCCACAGTCATGTGATGACTGCCTTATTGAAGGTATACTTCAAGATCCATTCTGGATAGAACAGAGAATGTGTCAGAGACCTCATAGTCTGTGGCAAATGGCATAGAATCAATGTTTGTGGGAAAATGTTCAGCTTGCCTCACAAGCACCAATGGGTCATTTACACACTTGCTCTTTAGGGTCTGAATAATGTTCTCCTTGCAAGCTTCAAAAGTGACCTTTGAGTTGACAGAGTCATTTGTATCACCATCAGCTGCTTGTGTTATTTAGATTTGTGTCCAGTGAGAGTGTCTTCCCTCAAGGTAAGGGAAATTAGCCCCAGATATATATACCTGCCTCCAGAAAAACAGTAGACTCTGATCCCCTGTAAGTTGGCCCCTTACTGATTCTTTGTGTGTTCAGTAGGACAGCATCTTCCTGGAAAAGGACAGGGGTAAAACACAAGAGTAGAGATTTGTATTCTAACAGTTTAAATTGTGTGATCATGTCTCCATTCTGAACATAATGGCTGTTTA
Organism: Mastomys natalensis; assembly: GCA_021653895.1. Taxonomy (NCBI): domain Eukaryota; kingdom Metazoa; phylum Chordata; class Mammalia; order Rodentia; family Muridae; genus Mastomys; species Mastomys natalensis. The sequence continues at coordinate 3,740,955 of JAJTUV010000327.1, read as the reverse complement.
CTTGATGAGATTACACTTCACTACAATGTCTCTTGAGTCAAAGTAGTTTATGTGACAATTTCCAACATTTTCTCATATTTCTTAGATTATGAAGTTCTGTATTACTGAAATTGCACTCAAAAGAACACAGTTTGGGCAAACCATTTCAATTATCATCAACATTGAGGTAACAATGTTAATCTTTTCTTCATTTTTGTGATATTTTCCAATACTTTATACTAAAATATTTTCAGAATATTTAAGCATAGCTATGAATTATGTCTCCTTGACATGGTTGTTGTTATTGGATCTTTAGCTATAAAGATTATTTTATTATCTCTCCATCTTAAAGCTTAAATATAATTCAGCCATTTGAGCACATTAAGTAAAATATACTTTATTAGATTTGACACAGCCTAAAAGCTTTTTCTTTAAAAATGAGTACTGCTCCTGATGTTAGCAAATGTGTTTTTCTTTATTCTCTGAAAGAGTATTAGCATGCAGAATCAAAGTTAACGCTTTCTCAGTCTGCTGTATAATTTCTCTGTACCTTTAGCCTTTGATCTTTTAACATTTTCCTTTCCTGTTTGTACATAACAGTAAGGAAAGTATAAGGCTATTAATTATTCCAAAACAAAGATAGTCTCCAGTGTTGTTATTTGAGTTGTACCATTTCAAAAGAGAGTTTAGACTTTACTATAGAAATGGGCAGTTGTTTACAATATATTATTGCACTATTTCTTGGATCTGTTAATGGGATTCCTGGTCATTCTCACATACAGATCTGAGGTGCCTGACATGAAGCACAGACCTACAATGTATGTTTTGTTAACTAGATAAAATATTTTCATGATGCTTGATTTCAAATGAAGACTTCTATATGGCATGAGTATATCTGCATGAAAAGGTGTCACATAATTCTATTTTATACCATATTCAAAGTATCAGGCTTAAAGAAGGAAACAAAGGACCTTTTTAGCTGGTTTTTACACACACACTCACACACACACACAACCAGACTATGTATCCTATATAAAGTGAGTTTAAAGTAAGCACATATCATTCAAACATGAATACAGATAGAACTAAAATAACAGTCCAATAAGATATGGAGATTTCCTAAACATACAACAAATTAGGGAGTGGCTTGATTATATATCTCTACATTCATCCTCAGAAGTTCACACCAAGACACTATCTATTGCCTCCCACACTGAGAGTTCTTTGTGTGTCTTATCTCTAACATACTCTTCACTATGCAGACATAATTTTCTCTATTACTTTTTTAGTAAGACAAAACATGATCCATCAACTCTTGTTTTAATTGACATCTAAGCATAATTGTAGAAAGGCTCAGTCAGCTGTAGAATGTACTTGTCTTAGTGTTCTTTTCCTGGGAAGAGACAACATGACCACAGCAACTCCTATGAATGAAACATTTAATTGGGACTATCTTACAGTTTCAGAGATTTAATCTAATGTCATCATAGTGAGAAGCATGGTACCAGATATGGTGCTAAAGAAGCAACTGAGCTTCTACATAAAGATCTGTGGACAGAAAGAAGAGAGGGACTATGGGCTAGCTTGAGCATTTGAAACTCCAAGGCCACCCCAGTAGCACACTACCTTCACCAAGGCCACACCCTGTCAAGTTTTACCATACTCTGATGTCCAAGCATTCAAACATATGAGCCTATGTGTGATATTCTTATCCAGACCACCACATATTTATAGCACTAATGTTAATCGAGTAAGAAAAGTTTACTGACAAACATAGTCAGGTTTACTGGGTTGTTTCATGTAATTTGGTTAAGAGAAGTTTAATGAAAGGGATTTTTGGAGAAGAAGAAAAGTAAGTCTGTTTTTTTCCTCAATCCTACCATCTCTCTCACCTCACACTGGACATAGACATCTTAAGTGTTAAATCAGTTCAATACAGTTGGAAATATGCTTACATTCCAATGCAATAATAAGCTCCAATATCCTAGCTTCACTCTTCTAATACAGGGTTAGTTGACCATCTACACCACACATTTTTATGGTGCTATCATAACTCCAATACAGTTCTTGCCTTCTGCCTTCTCATCCATCTCTTTCTCCTTCTATCACATCTGGGCATCAGTCTTGTGAAGTTTATGTACATTCTTGCTCTTTGCTTTCTACACTTTTATTTATATTAATTGGCACCCACTAAAAACATAGACTATAGTTTTGATAAATAGAAAATAAATTGATACTTTACTCTGTATATTCTTGTACAAGTATTTTATATTGCTCCATGTTCCTTTTGAGATGTCTATGTAATGATCTGTGTGCATGTATATGTACTCACACAGGTTGGAACTACAACTAATTATAGAAGTAAAAAATTATCCAGCCCAATATAGTGTTGGGTGATGATAACTAAAGGCTAGTTAGTAAATTCAGAAATAGTCTGCTTAGGTCAAACAACTAGTTGATGTAACTTTTTTGTCTCAGTTGAGTGCTTGTTGAAACCTTTTGAAAGGCCTACCATGCCGTTCCATCTTTGTTGCCTAGTAAAAGGTCTGTCAGAATAATGACTTGATATTTAGCTGGAAGTCATTAGTTTGCTAGAATCTACTTACAAAGCTCATGCTATCTTTATTAATATTTATAACATCACTATTTCAAGGCCAGCATTTTGAAACAACAAAAGGACAGAGACCTTGAAGCTGTATTGTGTCCTACTAAGCTGTGCAGGTGTCTATGATGCAAGCCTCTAATTAGCATAATGTCAGTGCCAACTGTCCTGCTCTGGGATTCCTTGCTGCTATGCATTCCACTCTCTGTAAGTTTACATCTTCTAATGCCAAAGGTTTCCTTTAAGCAAAAACAGTAGGTCAGTTATTTTCAGAACAATTATTTTACTTTGGTTCTACAAAACTCATGCAGCCTTTGTAAGCAATGGGGACATTTAAAATAATCACGGTATGATTTTTCTACATGAATAATAAACTTGGTTTTAAACAAACAGTATGCTTTTAATTAATCCTTTTTAATTTCAACCAAGTCTTTTTCGAGACTTGTACTTAAAAGATTGATTTGTTTAATAATTGTCTGTGAGTAGGCACCTTTGCTTTCTCTATTGAAGAGATTAGACAAGCGTAGGGTTGCAGGCTCTTGTAGACACCTGCTGGGTATCTCCATGCTCAATTAGTTGTATAGGTGTTGGTGTCAACAATGGGCCCTTACTGTCAGTTTTTGAAGAGCAACCTACAGTCTTGGCAGCAGCCTATGTTGTTTGGGGATTCCCATGGACTCCCTTCGGCCAACAATTCAAGTAGATGTAACCTAATGTCAGTACTGTAAGCTTCATTTGGTGACAACTGATGGCCAGTTAGGTCCTCTGCACATATATTATTGCTATCAGTTTATTATTTTTATGGTATTCCTGAGTGTGTAAACAAGGATGCTTCTAATTTTTGTTCCTTTGCTTTGGCTCTTTTCCTTCTGTTGATTTATCCTGTCCAACTTTGATATGATAGCTGTTTTATATTATCATGTTTTATTTTGTTATATTTTGTTCAAAAATGAGTGAGTGAATAAAAACCTATCGACAGGGTAGAGCTTAACAACTGTACTACCATTGATCCTTGCTGGAAGACAGGAAATCGGTTCTCTCTGATGGAGTGACATTGGGTATATCAACCAGTCGGACAGGGCTCATGTTCAGTAGTCAATAAAAGAAAGAAAATTGTAATCAAATGAAAGCATTTTTCTAATTATATCTATTTTTCCATACTTACCTTAGAATGTACATGTAGACAGGCAATTTCTATTAGTATTTTGTCTTCAATTATTTGATTACAGTTTGGTAGGTTTTATTTATTTATTTTTTGAAGGTATTTTGTTTGGATTTTTGATTGGGGGTGTTGTTTTGGGTTTATATATTTTTTTGAGAAAGAACTTAAAGTTGGGTGCACAGGGATAGGCAGAAAGTCTGAAGGGACTTAGTAAAGGGGAAGAATATGATCAAAATATATTTAATTTTTAAAATTGTTTTCAATAATGAAAAAGACAATATGTATTTAAAAATGAACAGCTTGCCAATCTGTATTTTGACATATTACCCATCTCAATGTCTATAAAATACTGTATAAAGACTTACCTATTGTTATCAGTTTGGAGGCTCAATTTTTCCCAAATAGATGTGTCATTTTTTGAAGTGTCAAAGACTGTTCTAATTACTAATTAATTTTTGTATCAACAGGAAACCTTTATTATAAGCATGTTGTCAAACTATCCTGGCTGTAATTTATAAGACTACTACAGATATAGATTAACACAATTTCAAAGTGGAATACTTTGCTTTTAAAGGTTTCAGACTAGATAGAGACCCCCTAGAATAACATTATCTGAGCATCACAAGGAAAACATGCAGTACTATTTTATCCACCTGGGAATACATCAGGACAAAGAGTGATATCAAAATCTAATTTCTTTTCATTATCACAAGCACAATTTTAAGACAATGTCCAGAAGATTGGATCATAAGAGGACATTACAACTGCCATGGCTATTTTAAAAAGAAAAAAGACTACTGTCTTAGCTATGCATTCATTTATACATTCACTCCAGGCCTCTTACAGGAACTGATGGTGCAATCCAGAAAAGCTGCAGGACACCAGTGGGAATGGCATCTAAATTATACATATACTAGGTTCACAATTATAAAACAATGTGTATCCATCTTTCTTCTCAATGACAAACAATTAAGTTTATCCAATTTTATAAATATATAGTATCATTACAAACTTACAAATAAATATCATACTGATCTGTAAATATATAATGCAAACAGTAAAAAGGCAAAATAAATGCTTATACTGGACTTTTCCATAATAATTTTCTATATGAACCCAAACATTTCTCCAGCTGCAAATTCACTGATAATGTTTTACATGGTACCTAGCTTATTTTAAATTTTTATTGAGATTTTGAGTTAAAGTAATTCTGCATTTTTCAAATTTTAACGACACTTGCATTTTTAAATGTCCACTAGAATGTTTAAACTATGGAACTCATACACTGCTTTGTGTGTTTTGCATCTACATACTTGAAAGAACTGTTATTTTAAAATAATGAAGATAGTGGTGATTTCTATTAGATTTCCATATCAAAGTGAATTAAAGAACTAGATAATACGACCCAAATTCTATAGACTATGGTCAAAACAAACATGTGTGACAAGAGATCCTGACCATATACAAACACACATAAAGCAGTCAGGACCAAACTAAACACTGAAAAACATTCTGGAAATGATGATGATGATGAATGATGATGAATAAGAAACTAATGACTGGTTAGTTGACTGGCTAGTTAACGTGAGAATATCACAGCCCAAAAAATGTGGATGCTCGCTGCACCATCCTGTGAATAGCAGAACTGAAAAGATTACCTAACCCAAAAGCAGAGGTGTCTAATAGCCAGCTTTCACCTATCACAATAGAACGTATTATCATGAGCTGTAGCTAAAGCACAACAATTAATAAACACCAAAAGTGCTTTAAGACGGCAGAAGGTAAAGAGAGAAATTAGGTTTATTTAAAATATGAGAAAAAAAAAGCAGAAAGCGATCAACATTAAAGGTAAACAATGAAGATGTGGGAAAAAATAGAGTGTATCAGTGCATCTCTCAGCCCTCACCTGAGAAGCTTCTATTTGTAGGAATAGGGATTCACAGAGACTCACAACCAGCCAAGTACAGAGAATAACTGACTGCATAATGCTCATCCTAAATGGAACATATATACTACGATTCTGTCCCTAAGGCTCAGGGGCTCTTTCAGAGAGAGGGCAGAAAATAACAAAGAGGTGGGTGACTACAGTGTCACATCTGTGCACAGCAAGGCACCTGCACAAAGGTTCTGAGCGCATGCAGAAAACCTATGCAAGCCAAACCCAGACCAATTCCCACCCTAGCCATGGACTTATTGGCAACTGTTAGGAGCTGGAAAATGGACAGTTTTCTCTGAGACTGTAGCCTCTGATAACTCACCTGCTCTCCAGAAGAAGACCACACAGCCAAAAAAATAGAGCAGTACAATCTGGTACTGGAGGATGTTTTTTCAACAGTAAGGGGTACAAACTCTAGGGAAAGGGTGAGTACATTTAGGAAGAACTGCCAAGGTCTATATGATCAAAGCACCTCATATGAAATGTTCACAAAGAACTCATAGGTTTTTTTAAGAGAGAAAGCAACCAACATTAGAGATAAAGAAGACTGCAGTATCTCCTTTTCAAGAAAACATAGTTTAAGAATTGTAGTTTAAACTAGATGTGAAAAACTACAGTGTTATCTGTATCTCTCAAGTCTATATGATCAGAGCCAAGACAGCTTTAAGTAAACTTTATATATATGTAATTTATTTTATATAAATTTATATTTATATATTATATTTATATTAATATATTATATAAATAATATAATAAATATATTTATTTATTTTATAGTATAAAATTTATATTATAAATGTATATAAAATCAAAATAAGAACTACTTAATGCACTTTAGCACAAAGAAGAAACACCTTAAAAAATGGAGGGCTACAGACTCATTGGATCACCATTTCAGCTAGAATGAACACAGTTGTATATTTATGGTTCTCAGAATTAGACGTTTCACATTCAGGAAAACCCGTAACTGTGTGACATGCCATGCCTGGAGATTTCATTGCAGTCAGACTGCCATCTCACACTGTCAGAACCAGAACCTAACCTTCCTTTGTTGAGACAAGAGCAGAAATGAATCATGCCAAGGAGGCCGATGCTGTGGAAACCGTTCCATCCTTCGTCACTTCACCAGGGAAAGTGTCGCCATGAGCAGAAAGTCAATCCTCCCCAGTGATGACTTACCGTGGAAAGTGGCTTGGGGACAGATTTACTGTCGCCCTGTTCACACCACTCTGTTTCTGTCTCCAAAAGACTTCTTTCCCATAAAAAAGCACTGTTAGGAAAGGACATATGCATCCCAGCATGTTAATAAGGCCTGTCCTTGTCCCTTCAGATACAGTGGACACCAAGGGAAAAGGAACAGTGTGTACTGAACAAGTAACTTCTAGAACTGCACAGCATGCAATGAGCCTTCACAAGCCCTCATTTGAGGAACAGCATTTAGTATCCATGATAAGGAAGGTGCATTGAAAGCACAGTAATTCTATATGTAAGAAACCCTATTTATTGTTAGCTTGACTACATGACAAGCCATATGGTGTTTATGTAAATATTAGTACTAATCTTCCAAAAAGATTGCAAGGGTGAAGCTTAGATGTGAAATTATTTAATCAAACACAACTGCTTCTTATTTTAACATGCTTTCACTGATTAAAATTGGGAACAAAAGAAGGAGGTTGTTAAGTTTCATCTGTGGTTCAAAAATAATATGGGCACCAGAAAGGTCCAATCAAGCAAAGGTTTTCAAAATAAAAAAAGTATATGGTAAGTATGCCCCAAATTCTTGGGAGATAGTATTTCCAGCAGCAAGAGGGGTGGCACAGAGTGGTATCATGAATTTGAAGCTGGTCTGGGTACATTGTGAGATCTTCTCTCAAAAGATACCATCAATCAGGGCTATGAAATTGACTTAGAGGATAATGGGTCTTGTTGCAAGCTGATAAGCTAAATTCAATTCCTATGACCCCCAAATATAAGCAGAGAACAATTCTGTAAGTTGCCCTTTGATCACACATATGTACTTTGTCACACACACCCAAAATAAATGCAGTCACTCCATATGCACACTCATAACATAATGGAGGCCCAGAGGTACAATGCAATGTGTATGATTCTTGCCTGGAGTGCACATGTCCCTAAGTGTCATTTTTAATGTGAAAAAATCAAGTGAAAGGAAATCTCCACTGTACTTACATTAAAAGGTTGAAGGCTTATTAAACTGTGTAAAGCATGAAGCCTTTGAAAGCAACCTTCTTTAAAGAAGGGATGGGGCTCACAAGACAGAGTCTGCTGTTGCCTTGATCTTCGGCTTCATAGTCTCCAAGTGTTATGAGCAATATATTCTTGTAATTTAAATTATGCAGTCTAAGTTATTTTATATAGCCACATAAATAGACTAGGACACAAGTACTCAAAACATGGGTCTTAAATTTCTCAAAAACAGATATGTGAATGAGAGATTCTTCTGTACAACAATGGCCTTGCATAAGAGGTTTCTTATGGCTCCCTTTAAGTTGTGTTGAAGACTCTCTGGAAAGAATTACTAGAGAATCGAGGGTTGTGAGTTCATGAACAACTAGGAATAAAAGAATAAGTTACAAAGCCAAGATAGAGATTTATTTCACCTTTCCAAACCAGCTCCAAAGAAAAAGAACTGAAAAGGAAAAGAGTTTCCATTCCAGCCCAAGGATTCTGGGTGAGGACAACAGACCGTGGGATCTGGAAGTACCTGATAGGTTCAGGAGGACCAAATCAATCTGCTACTTTTAGCCCAATAGGGCATGAACTGACCTTGTTCATCTCTTCCTTCCATAGGCGCTGACTCCAGTGTTTGGTATATGTGGGGTGGTATGGGTGGGGATATGGAGGTAAGGTGAGGGAGTGAGGAGGGTGGAATGAGGGGAGGATCTGACTGAGGGGGTACTGGGAAGAGAAGGAGGCTGTTATTGGGATGTGACATGAATAAAAAGAGTCTTAAGGTACTGAGGATACTGGCTTAGCTCTCTTGAAGAAGACATTTTACTATGAAAGACAGAAGCCCTCTCTGGCTGCACATTAGCTCAAATCTCTCATAGTTCAGTTAGCCTCTTACAGTTTCAGGCATGTGGATAATCTTTAATGTTTATCTACATGTTTTTCATTTCAGCTTATATTTTACTGGGCAATTACTTCACACGTTCTTTTTCAAATCAGCCCACAGTGCTGACAGACTTTTATCAAGTATATGTGAAGAAACAAGTACAAGAAACATGTGAAGTCTGGAAACAAAGTTATAAGTCATGACCCACTGCATACTTAAAACATGTGTCATAGTATAGGAAAGTTCTATAAATATTTAATTCATAATTGCAAGTTGCATATACATTTATAACTCACTAAAATATGCATTCATTGTAGAATATAGGATTTTTAATAATATATTACCAATTACATTTATTGTTTATTATAGAACAACAAATCTATTAACTTTTACCTAAGAGAAATTTTGTATTCTTTGACCAACCCTTTTACACACACACACACACACACAACACACAACACACACACACACACACACACACACACTACACACTCACTCACTTACACACACAGCCTCTGGTAATCGTTATTTTGTTCTCTGTCTCCATCCAATGTAGTATTGTCAATCTGTTATTTATTTCATTTAGCATAATGTCATCTGAGTCCTTCTACATTGTTACAAATGAAGGCCTTCGTTAATTAAAGTTGGATAATATTTATTTGCACAATGCACACTGCATTTTCCTTATCCATTCAACAATTGGGAGAGTCTTAAATAGACTCCATGTCCTGGCTCCTTTGGGGGATGCTACCCCAGTGAACACAGGTGTGCAGATTTCTTCTTACCACAAGGAGCTGAGTTCCTGCATTCTAAACCTTCCAATGTGGAAGTTTTGGAATACAGAAGGGATGGTAGCAGAATGGCACCAGAAAGGAAACCTGGTTTCCACTTCAGAAAATTTTTGGCTAATAGAATTCTTCCCATTTAGAGGAAGGCAGATGGTCATATTTATACATTGCATGTAGGTTTCCGTTGTGAAAGAGAAACTTCTACTTGCACATTTCTTTATAATTTTGTTCAGTGTACATGGGACTTCCTGCTGTTGGAAGACAGTGAAAGCTTGCTTTGTTGCAAATCTTGGTGCCTCTATCTTTTCTAACATACCCAATCTATGAAAATAAAAACCCATAAATATTATTATTCATTACCCCTTTTCAATTGTTAATTCAATAAATGCAATTGAACACATACTTGTCTACAGGAATGTAACTTTAAATTTTTAGCATGTCATTTGCCAGCAACTTCACAGACCACTCTCAGATCAGTCTGAGCTTCTGTAAGAGAGTCAAAAGTTTATTGGAATGAACAGTGTGAGCCCTGCCTGCTCCCCATGTGATCTGCTATCACATAGCTTTGCATGTGTGTTTAGCTCAATATTTGATCCTAAATTCAATAAATGCTCTGATTTAAGGAGCCACAGTTTCATAAATCTCTTGAAAGCCAACTAAACCTCTTGATTAGTTGCTATTGTCAAAAAGCCTTAGAACTGGGAGGAGCATCACCATCCAGATAACACAGCGAAATGCATAGGAGGTTAGGAAAGCACACGGGCAGAAGAGACAGCCAAACTAGAACAGCTAGTATTAATCATTATCTATTTACAGACACTTCTCTTCAGTAATCTGAGATTCTAATTATTTAATGTTGAAACTATTTAATTTCAAGTCTATCTCGGCTCATAGTAAATAAAATCCATACTGAAGAGATGAATCTATCTTTTTAAAAGAAATTAACAGTAGGACGTATACTAAGTTACTACAATATCCATGAATGAGTGACTTTGGTAGGTGAAAAGGTACATTGTAGGTTTAAATGGATGCAATGACACATGCAACATTAAATACTGTACAATTAATAAATTTCAATGAGATGGAAAACATACATGTGAACTGAAGGTAACCTAAAGAGGGCATTGTTGAGTACTGGGGAGGAGAATTTGAGAGTTTGTCCTTAAAAGAAGTAATGGGTGCAGGTTAAAACGAAAACATTGTGATGACAGTGAGCCTATGGCTGACACTGTGTGAGGAGCTGCCTGGCAGCTGGCCAGGATGGAGCATAGTTTTGCTTTAGGAATCAGGAAGTTTGAGGAGCTAATAAATGTGGGTCGCTCAAAGGCCAACTGAATATTAACACGGAGGTAGCAAAGGAAGCATCTTAGAAAACAAACCTTATTTCAAGTTTTACCCATGAGTGTTTGAGTGAGTGTGTGTGTGTGTGTGTGTGTGTGTGTGTGTGTGTGTGTTGTGAAAGAGAGAGGGGAGGGGCTATTTTTTGCAGTATAGGCGGCTAGTGATTCACAGATGCATCCAAATCTTTTCCCAAAATGCCTCTGTAACAATGTGAACTAAACTCTGTAAAAGTTACGACTTTGGATCTTTAAAAATTAAAATTTCATCTCATCTCCTTTAACATTATCAGTTTATTTTCATAAAATGGCCACATAAACATACATCTTTGTGTTAAGAGATGACACAACAGGCTGAGGAGATAGTAGATACATAAAGCACTTGCTGCCCAAGTGTCAGCACCTTGCGTCCCACAAAACTATGTGAATACATCTACAGCAAGAAAAGAGTCTGAGCATATGATATCGTCAGAGAATTGGCATAGAGTTAACTTGGCAAATATAAAAACCCATTGGCAAATAATAAAAAAGACTCTGCTTTAAACAAAATAGAAAGTCAAGGCAGACATCCAAGGGTGACCTCTGATTTTCATATTTGGGCAATGATAAACACATGTAAAACACACACGTAAATCACATGCATGCATGTTTGCACACACACATGCACGAATGCTTCCTTAGTTTTTTTCTATTTCTGTGCAAAATATTTTGACATAAGCAACTTTAAAGAGAAGAGGTTTTTCTTGATCATATTCAGTTACTCTCTGTCATATAAAGTAAGCCACTACTGCAGGACCTTGGGGAGGTAGTCACATTGCACCTACCATCAAGAAACAAGAAGTACTTAATGCATATGAACAAGTTCTCAGCTTACTTTCTCCATTTTATACATCTTGGGAATGATCCTGTCCACAGCTAAGACAGCTCTTCCAGTTTCAAGCAATGTAATTAAAGACAGTCCTCTCACAGGCAAGCCAGATTCTTATCTCCCAAATGGGTTTAGATCCTATCTAGTTGACAATTAAGACTAAACATCACACACACAACACACACCACACACACACACATCTATAGACACATGTGTACACACACATATGTACACACATGTGAACACACAACCATACATATCACAGACACAAGAATAACTGCTACAATAATCAGAAAAAGCAGTTGTGTTACTCCAGTATTGCTTTAGTGATGAGCCAAAATTCTCTTGTTCACAATGAGAAACAGCCAGTCTTAAGTTCTACACAATTAGGAATGGTTTCTCCATTGCAGTGATTGTTTCCACTGCTAACAACAACAATCACAGAAAATAGCTGCTGATTTAGTCAAAGAGAAAACTAGGTTTGAGTCTATACACTCTCAGCTGTGTTTACTGGTCAAACATTTCCAGTCATTTACTGACTCCTTAGAGATTATTATTGCAATTATAAAACTGGAAAATAAAAGCTATGCACAAAGCAATCTCCAAGTCATTGAATCATGCCTCTGAGGCTTACTAGATAGATGTTTTTTGAAAGCTGACAATAAATGGTCATTAGGTTTACTTCAGATAACTAACATTATAGAAGAGCACTAGGCAGAACAATGAGTTCTAACAAACAATGTCCAACCATGAGTACAGTTGTGTTATCAGAATTTAAGATGTATCCTGAACCAAATGGAAAGATAAGAGCCCATGTTAAAGGTTCAATTCCTTAGTGACAGATAAATTCTTTTCATAGTTTCCCTGTGCTATGGCTTAGGTTAGGTTTTTCCAAGAAAGGACACCAAGGTAGAAATCTGTATATAAGTCTCAGAATATGAAGTTGCCTTTGAACAGTAAGTTGATGGGTGATAATAAAACCATTAGATAAAAATTATTACCAGTTTAATGGGAATAAATCAGATATTCAAGGCTAAGAAAATTAATTCCTATTTTTTGAAAAAGTTTATTGAATTAGTGTTCCAGGATACTGAAAGTAAGATGCCATGTCCAAACCCCAGAAAACATCAAAGAAAATTCAGAAGACAGATGAACCACAGAAACTGCCAATAAGCAGAACTTGCCCATGCTTCCTCAAGGCCACATGTAACAAAATTATACTACTGTTGGTCACAGGGAACTAATATAAACCTTGAATAAAATGTTGATTACTTAGAAGTATTACAATGATTAATAAGAATCTTATTTGTCAAATTAAAACATAGAATAATAATTAATAAATTATTTCATTACAATATATAGTAATTATATCATTATATACATATATTAATTATGTTATATATATAGTAATTATATCATTATATATATAGTAATTATATCATTATTTCATATTTTACTATGACACTTTAATAGAGACTTTGTTGGTGTTTATCTCTTGCTCACTCCTCTCCCCCATTTCACAACGCCCCTTCCTGTTAGTTTCCTTCCTACATCTGAATGGCTCTCACTTGCTTTCATATCATATGTATTCTATGACATCTCTGTTATTTTTCTCCCCTCCCTTCTTCCCTTTCATGGTCCCCTTTCTAATTCCATGATCTACCCAAGTGTGTGCATCTGCACTTATACACTCAGTAGTTAACATTTAGATTCTGCATATGAGAGAGAACATGCAGTGCTTGTCTTCCTGAATCTGTCTTGTTTCTCTTAACACAATGATTTTAAATTTCATTCATTTTCCTACAAATGTTTATCATTCAAATAGCTAACAGTGTTGAGAAAGTCCATTGTGCAGGTGGGACTACGTTTTCTCTACCCATTCATCTTTAGGATAATTCTATTTCCTAACCATTATAAATAGTACAAAGATAAATTTCGATTTGCTAGTATCTCTGTGCTTGGACTTGGGGCTCTTTGGCATGCATATCTAGTCATTAATAAACTGGGTTATATCAGAGTCTTGATTCAGTTTTGTAAGAAACATGCACATGGACTCACATCATGGCTGCACCAGGTTCCACTCGCACCAGCAGTGATAAACCAATTTTCTCCACATCCCCATAAGCATTTATTGTCATTTGCTTGCAGACTAGGGTAAGATGAAAGTCAAAGTAGCTTCTGTTTCCATTTTCCTGGTATGTAAGGATGTTAAACAATTTCAAATACTTTTTGGTCATTTGTATTATTTCTTTGGAAAATTGTTCCTTTGGTTCATTAGCTTATTTACTGATCAGAAGCTCTCTTATTTTTATTTTTTTTCAGTTCTTTATATAGGTTAGATATTAGCCAACAACTTTTTTGCCTGTTCTACCGATGCTCCATAGCCTGCTGATTGCCCATTCAGTTGTGCAGAGCTGGTTTATTCATGTGAGCTCATCCACCTGTGCTCAGGGTTCTGTCCTGTGCTTTCAATCTCCTCAGAAACCCTTGCCTGTCAACATCATGACCTCTCCCCTAAGGTTTCCTTCACCAGCCTCACTGTCTCAGGTCTTAGAGAAAGGTCTTTCATCTGTCTTGAATTGCTTTTTGATAAGGGCACAAGATAGGGACTGAGCTCTGTTCCTTCATGTGTTGAAACTAGTTTCCCAGCAGCACTTGTGGAGCAGGATTTTTTTCCAATGTATGTTTTTGACACTAGTCAAAAGTTAAGTGCCTGTAGATATGTGGATATTTCTGGTCTATTTATCTGTTTTCATGTTACTATCATGCTGGGTTGTTACTATGTATGGCTCAATGGTATAATTTGAGATCAAATATTGTGTTGCCTTTAGCATTGCTCTTTCTGCATATGAATATTTTGTCTACGCCTATCTTTTGTGTTTCCATATGAATTTTAATATTCTTTTAGTTCTGAAAGAATGCCACTGGAATTATGATGAAGTTTGCACTAAAGCAAGTCTGAATACTGCCTTCAGTACTGCAGCCATATATTCAGTGCTATTTTTGTCTGACCCTAAATGTTTGTTTTTTTCCTTCATCATTTTAAAGTTTTCATTGTAGAGGTTTTTACCTTCATTATTAGGTTATTTCTAGCTATTGCTTTTAAGATATTGTGACTAAAGGTTATCTCATTTTTTTCAGCAAGTTTATTATTAATATTCAGGAAAGGTACTGATTTGTAACTGTTAATTATGTATCTAAGTTTAGGGTTGGGTCACTTACAAATATGAATAATTTGATACAAATATGAATAATCAAATAATTGATTTGATAATTTTGTTACTCACTTTTAGTTATTTCACTTGTCTTACTGTTCTAAATACCATTTCAAATACTATTGAATAAGAATGGAAAGAGCAGACAGTTGTCTTATTCCAGGTTTTGAAAGATATGCTAGGTTTTCCCATTAATATAATATAGGCTGTGGGTTCCTTGTATGTAACTATCTTAGTTAAGGCTTTATTGCTATGCAGAGGCACCAAGACCAAGGAAACTCTTATAAGAGACAACATTTAATTATGACTGGCTTACAGTTTCAGAGGTTCAGTCCATTAGTATCATGACAGGAAGCATGGCAACATCAAGGCAGACATAGTGCTAGAGAAGGAACCAAGAGTTCTACATCTTTATCTAAAGGTAATCAAAAAGAGACTGTCTCTTCTGCAGGCTGCCAACAGGAGTGTCTCTTCTACACTGAGCAGAGCTTCAAAGCCCACCTCCATAATGATGCACTTCCTCCATCAAGGTCACACCTCCTCCAACAAGTACATACTTCCTAATAGTGCCACTTCCCATGGGCCAAGCATATTCAAATCGCCACAGTAACCTATATTAGGTTAAAATATGTTACTTCTATTTGGAGTTTTTTAATAAACCTTATCAGAAGGATGTTGACTTTTATCAAATGCCTTTTCAGTATCTGTTAGATGGTGTCCTTGCTGCCTTTATGTGTGCCTAGATGGTGTGTTATTGCTGCTTTTCTGTGGCTATGGTAAGATGCATTGACAAAGGAAGCTCAAAGGAGAAAGGTTTAGCTTTGGTTGACAGTTCCAGAGGAACCACAGTTCATCACTGGAGGAAGACCAAGGTGGCAGGAACTTGAAGCAGCAGACCACATTACTTCCACAGTTCAGAGCAGAAAGGAACATGTTAAGGTATGCATGTTTGTCCTCAGCTTAGTTTCTCATATTCTCCCTTTTACTATCTCAGATCCAACTCCAGAGAAGGGTGCCACCTATTTTGAGACTTTTTTCTATATAATTAACATAATCAAACCTATATCCTACAAATGTGTCCAGAGCCCAACATGATGTAAACAATCCCAAATCAAGACTCCTATCCAAGTGTTGCTAGATTGTGCCAAGTTGACAAAAATAATCACTGTAAGTCTACCACTTGTTAACTTGACAGCAAAACACATCACTTATAAGCCATATCTTTGTATTCCTTTGTGGGAAAATCTGGAGGGCTGCAGCAGCAGGCCCCAGGCCCACACAGCAGCGGCCGGGACCTTCGAGGTGGAGGCTGCCTGGAGGCTTCCAGGCAGCCTGTCTCACATACCAGAGAAAGGTCCCAGGTTCCATGGGCTGGAGGCTTCAGTGGCCCCAAGCCCCAAAGATACAAGGAAGTCCTCTGTTCCAAAAGGCTTTATTGTCATGGCAGATGGTGGATGGATCTGGATGTATCCCCCCAAACTCAGGGCAGACCTGAGTTAAGTAGGGAGGGAGGAAGGGGGAGGTTCTGGGGAGGAATGGTTAATTGGCTCTGCCCTCTGACCTTCATTAGTATGTAAATCTCTAGGGCCTGAGGCCTGTAGTTACACCCTCTACCTGTGCACTTTGGGAGGGGCTGTAATGGCCTACGTGACTGAACAATGTAGGTCCGTGGAGACTAGACTGCTTGTCAGGACCCTGGGTTCTGGGGACATGTGGCAGAACTCCTGCTGTTTCTCCCTTGGAGTCTCGGGGTTCCAGGCCTATGCCCAGCCAAGAACCAGGATACCCTTACACAATCCCACATTCCTTGACCCAAAAGATGTTTATCTTCTAATACAAAACAGTCAAACTTGAAAGTTTCCATGGTCCCTTAAGGTCTTAAAAAAAATATAAACTGTGAAACTTAAAAAATGTAAACTGTGAGCTCTGATAAATAATGCTTCCGATACATAATAGCATAAAAAGAAAGCACTCACATTCCAAAGTGGAAGAACTGGAGTATGAACAGTTACTTGAAAGCAAAGGCCAGTTCCAGCAAAATATAAATCCAATTTGGCAACTCTGTGCCTGGCACCTGAGATTTGTGATACTTTAAGCTGAGCTCCAATAAGCTTAAGTAGCCCATACCACCAGCTCTGAACATGCAGTACACACACCTTCTCTCTTAGGCTTAGACAAGCTCCACTCCACATCTGCATCTTTCCCCAGCAGATATGCCACAGTTGTATAGAATCTCCACTATCCTGAGTTCTCAGATTCAACTGAGGGTTTGCCTTCACAGCATTGCATAATAGCCTTTCAGAGACACTCTCCAACCCTGCCACAAATTGATAATTTCTCTGGCATAATTTAAAACAACAACAATAAAACCTACTTATGAATGTCTTATTTTTCCTTAGTTCTTTCTTTTGCTCTAAGGGGACATTTAAGTTTGGGGTTTCAAACAGTTACTGACTTCTTGGAATTTTGATCATGCAATCACACACACACACACACACACACACACACACACACACTTGGTTGTGTCCTCCTCTGGTGTAATTGATCCTTTTGCTTTGCCTGATTTGCTAACTCTTTCATTTCCAGTATTGCTATTTGACTCTTTGTCAGAGTCCCAATTCCTGGGACAGATTTCCCCACTTTTGTTTTCCAATTCAGCTACTTTGAAAAACTCTCTTTTCTAGGTTTTGAATTGATTTCCTTAATTAATATGATTGTATCTTCTATAAGGCCACTGAGCCTTTTAGAAGTAAGACTCTAATCTCTAATTCTTTTTTTTTTAGATCGACTACTTCATCATCTTCTAGTACTGAGGAAGAACTGATGTGGAGGCAGCATAGTGTGTGTGTGTGTGTGTGTGTGTGTGTGTGTGTGTGTGTATGCACATTTCCTTGTGTTTTTTCATGGGGATTGATTTGGGTTTTGCATCTGTTGGGATGGGTAAGTTCTCTAGTTTTAATTTTTGTTTTATCCCTTTATCACACTTTTTGCTTATTTTTTTTTATGTGAGTCCTCATTATTTCATGTGAGTTTTCAGTTTAAGTCTGCATTATTCACTACTGTGTATGGTGGAAGGAAACCACACTAACATATAAAATTATTTGACAGCAGTTCTCATGTCAGATCACTGTAGAAAACACTGTATTTCAGTTGTACCTTCTGTAAGGTTCAGAGAGAGTGGCCCTAAGGTACTAATTAGAGAGAATGCATAATTTATACATTTTGGGATCTAAAATTATTAATAGTTAAAAGGAGATAATAATGGGAAGAGAGATGACAAATAATGAAAAGGAGGGTATGCTGTTAATTTTTTTCAACTTAACCCAACATAGGCATATCTGGGAAGAGAAACTCTCGATAGAGGAATGGCCTCCATTGTATTGTCTTGCGAGCACATCTGTAGAACATTTTTTTAGGGGGTGGTGTATCTGAACCAGCCCAGGTTGCTGTTGGTGGTGCAAGCTCTGAGCTGTTGCGTCTAGGCTGCATAAGGAAGAAAACTGAGAAAGCCATGGAGAACAAGCCAGTAAGCAACATCCCTCCAAGGTTCCAGCCTTTACTGTTTGAGCTCTTGTCCTGACTTCCCTCAATGGTGGACGAGTAACAGGAGGTTTAAGCTAAGTAGACTCTTTCCTACCCAAGTTTCTTTTGTTTATGGTGTTTATTACAACAGAATGTAAACAAATACAAGGGGCAATTATATATAGGAATGATAGAGAAATTGTCATAGAATAGTTGCATGAAAAAAACAGAACTCTTATAATAGTCTACCTAGATGAGACACAATTTGAAATAAAACAACTATTCAACAGACAAAAGCACAAGCCAAAGATTAAAATATAAAAGAAGAAATAAAAGATACAGGGCAGTCAGTGTTTCCTTTTGCTGAGATCTTTTTTCTTGAGGACAGGTAACCCCCAGCTATGCAGTTTTCCCTGACTTACACAATCATGAAATCACAAAATCCCCTATAAGAAAGCAAGACCTGTATTTAGCACAGACAGTAAAGGAAGGATTTCTTTTGTTTTAGTATCTTCTTGGCATTCAGTCAAATCCCCCCTCCCCCCAAAAAAGACAGAAAGACCCAAAGAGCTATATTCATGCTGTCTACTAATTTTGACCCTGACACTAAAGAGAAAGATGTACCTGCTCTCAATAAGCCACCTTTCAAACCTGGAAAGCTCTGTATCCTGTTACAGATATACCATAGTATATTCACAGAATGACAGACAATGACCAAGAATCCTTGGGGTTCTATAAGCATGGTACGGAAACCTTTTCTCCCAGGCTCTGCAGAGTCTGACATCAGGCCCTAAGTCTGAAGCCTTCCATATCATAATTTTTGATCCCACCTAGAAGAGCTAGTAAATGGAATTCCTATTCATTTGAGTGTACAATTCTAAAGCACTACTATGCAATGTTAAGATTTTTCTCTCACTAGCAATAAAAATCTGTAAAATCTGTCTGAAAAAAATGAAAAGACTTTTTGTATCCATTTTACATTTGTATGCTTTTTTAGCTCCATGAGTCTTCTTGGTTCTGTTCTGGAAGAAAGGTGGAAGTTTTAGCTTTTCATTTGTAGGAGGAAACCCTCACAGGCTGACAGCTTCACTCAATACTTAAATTGATACCCTCATCTCAATTATATTAAGCTATGCAAATCTTTCCACAATGCCACATGAAAATGTATGTGAAAAGCATATGCCAATATATGTAGAGCTGTGGGTTTTACTCACCTTAAGCAGAATATAATGGTCCTAACAGCTGGTCACACTTAGTTGGAATTTGAACATTCTGCTGCCTTGTGCTTATAGTTTTGATAATGGGCTCTGGTATTTCAGTCCTTCCTCATCCACCTTACCTTCCTCTGTCAAAGTAATGATGTAGAAATGCAAAACTATTACAGACTTTACTTAAATCACTATGGAAACTCAATCATTTCTGAGAAAGAAAACCTTGCTAAAAAGTAGACAAAGACGTATTATATCTAGAGGAAAAGTTGGTAAATTAGTTTAAAGACTTAAGACTTATTTTTAGCTCCATAAATAACTCTCCTCTGATTCTTAAGAGTGTCAATCATGCTTGAGTTCATCTTAGTGACTAAAATGGTTATCAGAATATCTGATTGCTGGGTATTCAATAAGAGATTATTACATGGATGGAAGTATGGAAGCAAAGATAGGAAAGAGAGAAGGAAGCAGAGCCGGGGGAAAGGGAGAAAAGGTGTGGAGAACAGGCCATGGCATGAGGGTTTTCCTGTTGGTTTTGTTTTCTCTTTTCTTTAGATAGACTTATAATAAGCAATGGCAAGTACTTGTGAATCCTGTGTATCAAAGTTTGTAACACAGGAGATCATTTGTGTCTCATTTGTCTCCCTCATCTAGAGAAGAAATTTAAAAATATTTAGAAAAAATAAAAAATAAAGAGTCTCAACTGGACAATCCACCAGACTTCTTAACCTCCAGGGGTATAAATAAATGTCTAAGAAAATATATAACACAAGATTCAGCTAATAAATGGACACTATGTCAAATGTCCCAAGTGATGGTAGTAACTAGTTTTAAAACAGATAGAAATATAGCTCAGTGGGTTTGTCTAGTTCATGCAAGGTGCTGTTTCCATCCCTAGCAATGCTAAACAAAAAGTAATTAGAAAGTCTAAATCAATTGTAAGTCAGTCAAAGGATTGAGGCAATGAAAGGTAAAGGAGACAGCAGTCATGTCTCTGCAGAAGCAATTGAAAATAGCACCTACTTTAAATAAAAGTTTGACAGTTGTAAGAAACTACAATTTAAATACTTTGATACTGTTGGAGACATGTGTGTTGATCTTTCTTGTTATAGGAAAATATACTAAAACCAAAAGTTCCTTCTTAAGATAAATTCTGACCTCGAGACTCTATGATGTTTTACAGAAGGCAATGAAAGCTGATGGAGTTCAAATATACTATACATACATCTCTAGAGTCTCAAGAATGATCATTCCTTGGGAACCACTGGCTCCTAAATGAACCACCATTTAATTGGAAACTGAAAGCATCATCACAAATGATCCGACCTATACTTGCTCAACTTTCATGCTGAAGTGCTGCTGGCATGTTTGCAGCCTGCTCTCTGTGGCCATGTACCTGCCCACTTCCTCCCTTGCCATGTGCTGAGCTATAAACTCATCACTTAAAAATTAGGACCCTGAGTATGATGTTTGCAATAATAGCATCTTTGTTTGCAGGCTTCCTGGGTAAGTAGAAGCCATGAAACCACAGGTTGGAATTATTTACTTGCATGCAAACTTCGTTGTTTCCATTTCAAGGAAATCTTCATGGTTAAAAAGGGAGGCCCTTCAGAGTTTGGTGGCCAATGGGTAAAAGATATATTATGGAAAAGAAAAGAATAATAAATGACAGCAAATCAAGCATGGGTGGGGTTTGAGTTGTATTTTTTTAGTGAGAAGCAACAGAGAGAATACAAAAGGACAAGTCATAACCAGTAGAATGAGGCTATGACCCCCATCTACTATTCTGTTTGTCCTAACGGCAGATATTTTACATTAGGATATTATTCTTATACTTGAAGTTTGCAGATTTGAATAGCAAACAGAGGAATGGCTCAACTTTGTTGAACAGTGTCCAGGGTTTCAGTTCAGTGACTTGAATTGGTGAAAAGGCCAGAGTACCCCACATGTCATACTTCCAGGGTCATTTTTCAGACTGATGGTTATTACCCTTACTTTCTCTGTTTCATGTTAGCTGGCAATAAAATGTCCAGGATGGCTTCTTTACTCTCCCCACTGACAGCTAGGTGGTAGTTAGAAAAGCTGAGTTCTCTCTTTCTCTCTCTCTCTCTCTCTCTCTCTCTCTCTCTCTCTCTCTCTCTCTCTCTCTCTTCTCTCTCTCTTTCTCTTCTCCTTTTTCTCTTTGTCTCCCTCTCCTTCTCCCTTACCTGCTTCTTCTTCTTTTTCTCCCATTCCCTTGTGGCCTGTCCACATGGCTAGTTTAATCTGTCATACAGCATGGAAGTCTCAAAGAAATTGACTTGTTACACAGAAGACAGAAGTTCACTTCCCCAAGTCATTGATGTGTCAGCTGACATAACCTTGAAATGGAAAATTACCACCATCATTCTGTCAGCCATCCAAGTCATTAACAAAAGACCCAGCTCAGGAATACCAACATCTCAAAAGGAAGTCATTTTATCTAACATACTTCTCCTAGTAGTATATCCTACAGATTTTAGAAAGATTTACAATGTCCTTTTATTGTAATGCTTTAAAAACAAACAAAACAAACAAAACAACCCTTCCCAAAAAATACCTGAAGTTTTGAAAAGGTACCAAAACAAACTGAAACCAAAATACTTAATTTTCCCTTTTAGGTGTTGTATTGACCTGTAGTTTCTACTAAAATGGTTATCTGGTCAATAATATTTACTTTTTCATAATTATAAATATCATATCATGAGACAATAGAAATATAGAAATACATTGTGATATTTCAATCCATAAAAAAGTTAATATTGTCCCATATGTAATCTTCTAGCTTGTTCTTTTCCCACATTAGAAATACCATGGGCTTTGGTAGAAAGGCTCTGAAATTCTTTGATTAGGATATAGCTAATCACACTGTAACTAAAGGGGGTGAATCAGATGAGTTCAATTCAACTAGATCTCTGGGTTTTGCAATTTGGCTCCTGTCAACCTTGACACTCTGTAAAACGCCTCTGTAGAAATTAACGTATTGAGCTTTTACTCATGCCAAGAAACATTTTAAGCACTTAGGCTCCATTAACTCATTTAAGTCTAAAATGACACTGGGAGGTCGGGATAGCATTGCCATCATTGAACAAATATGACAACCAACATGCAAATTTCACCAAAACTCACAAGGCCAAGAACAAAGCCAGGGAGTTGTCACCATCTGATGTTTTAGCTACTACTGAAAAAGGTATAAGGAGTCTGTGTCCACCCAAGGTAACAACTGGAACCAAAGATTTTTATCTAATGTACCAGTGATATGGTTTCTTTGTATTTAAAAATCTCTGAGGAGCATACAGATGGCTTAGTAGATAAAAGCACTATGTAAACCTGTGAAAATGCTGTTTAAAGCTGATGACCTGAGTTCAGTCCCTGGGACCCATGCGGTGGAAGAAGAGAACAAAACCTATTCCAGTAAGTTGTCCTCTGTCCTCTCTGTTAAACTTACTTTGAAACATGCATGTGAAACACACACACACACACACACACACACACCCACACACATACACATACATAACACACATACACACACACAAGATGAGATTTTTTTAACTTTAAATATAACACATATATATGTACACACATATATACATGTATATGTTGTATATATGTATGTACATATATATGTATGTATGTATAATTAATCCCTGAGAACCAAATTATTTGACTCTTTAACTAAAATCCTATCAAGCACATACAGAATCTATAAGCTGGAGAAATGAATGAAACATGTGGTACACTTTGTGTTTGCTAGAGGAGACTAGGGCATATAAGAACATATATAAATGCCTAAAATTTGAGCCAATTAATTAAAATCCGGCCTTAGGATCCACTGAGCATGGATCTAGCTACCTAAATGCAATTGTACTAATATATACATTAGTTAAGTATCAAGAATTTCAGAATCTATTCTTTCTGTTGAAATACACTCTCAACTGCATGTGCAGATCACTGAGTGTCACTAACAACAAAAAATGTGCCTCTTTATACAACCTCTGTACTAATAAGAACTCTTGCTAGAATCTGTATATGCAGAAGGGCAACTGGTATGTAAGCAAGTTTTGTAGAAAATCCAATGGCATTCGATCAGGAGTGGCTCTGAAAGATATGATCAGATGGCACAATTTCCAGTCATTCCATTTCTGAGAAGATAAAGAGAAAAGAGCAGAGAGTGAAAAATAAGAAACTGCCCCCAGTCAAGCATCCTCCCAGAGACAAAACATGAGGCAGGCCCATGTGAACCCGGGTCATGGAACTCAGTTAGTACTAATCCCTCAGATGGCATTTGTGAGAGCTGTGGCCAAGCTTGTCTTAGACGATCTTCTGTTGTAGTAACTTCATACTAAAGACTAAGAAATTTGAGATTTGTGTGTGTGTGTGTGTGTGTGTGTGTGTGTGTGTGTGTGTGTTGGTGTCCCAGCTCTGAGACTCTAGAGCCTGCTGTCAGTGTTGGCCTGGCACCTACTGAGGCGGTGCTGATGGGTGGTGGTGTGGAAAAGGAAGAAATGTGCAACAGAGTATGTTTCCTAACTGGAGTGTCTGACTCCTGTTGGAAACAAACCAAGCTTCCCAAGGACAGTAGGAACTGATAACAAAAACTAGTGGTGCTGTTTTATAGTTATACTATTTCCCATTTTGATTTTTTGTAATGACTGGTTCTCACTACATAGTTCAGGGTAGCTTTAAAGTCACAGTCCTGCTGTCTTCTGTCAGCTTCCTGATTGCTAGGTTTGCAGGCCTAAGTCCTACTATTCCTACATGAATATATCTTTGTTTCTCTTCTTGTTGTTGTGATAAAACAAACAGTCAAGATGTAACTTGAGAGAGAGAAATCACAGTCTACAGTGCAAGGTTAGAGTCACTCCTGGTGGAAAGTCACAACAATGGGAGCTGAAAGAGGCAGCAGGTCACTGATCGTCCAGTGAAAAGCAGAGTAAAGAATGCTCAGCTCAATCTCCCTCTTGCCTTCAGTCAGGTACCCAACCAATGAAATGGCACTGCCCATATTTACAGAGGGTCTATCTACTTAATTAACCTAATTAAGAATACCTCACAAAGGCATGCTCACAGCCAATGGAATGTAGACAATCACTCAATGGCACTCCCTCCCCACATGATTCTAGACCTCTAAACCTAGAGAACGAAATTAATCATCACAGAATATTAATCTGGATCATTCTTGGCTTAGTAATTTTGATTCTGAGGAAGTTACTTTCCTTAGGCAGGAAATTAATGAAAACACCCAAGATCGAAAATTTCAGGATAAAACATCTCTGTTCTTCCCTTTTAAAGTTGAGAGTGTCTTTTCTCTAAATCCTTCTTGGGACTGAACTTCCTTTCTGTGTGGTTCCTCCTGGCAGCCCAGCTCCATCTTACTCACCCTTTCGTCTCCTCATGGTTGAAGAATGAACAAGCGCTTAAATTTGGCCTTTAAAATGTGATTTCCCAAATGCTAGTGCCTCCTTTGGGAAAAGAAGTGGGTAGACTGCATGTATTTTATTGCATGCCTTTTATTTTCTATGTGGAAAACAGACTTTTTATACTTCCTCAAGTGGTCTCTTTAAGGCAACGTCAGCCACTTTTTTTACCCTTTAATTGAAGCCAATGGGTGACTGAAAATTATCATTGTACTGCTGATAGGCAGAGGTTTTTTGTTTTGAAGAATCATTAATAAAAGAACGAATGTATATCATCTAGTTTTTCACTTAACTAATACAGTCATGTAATTTTTAAACTGCTTTGCAAACATTAAGTTGAAATTATAGTTCCATTCCTGTAACACAGTAGTGTGTTACAAGGTTTTGTTTTGATTTTCCAGCAAGAATTTTATTTAATGTTTTTGATAATTCTTTCAAAACAAGTTGCCCAAAAAACTATTAGTAAGAAAAATTCCAAACAAATTTTTATTCCATGTGATGATAAATTTTCCTAAAATGCAAATATTTCAAAGACCATCGTAATTTTCCTGAAAATCTATGAGATAAAGGAAACCCAAATTCTACTCTCTGTTACTACAACAATCCTCGCTGCTGGTTCTCAGAGACTGGCATTTTGGAACTCCGTATTGGAAATGTACTACAATGTTCCTTAAGTAGGCCCACCCAGAATTATTCCTCTTTGCAAATTCTACTGCTTAAAACTCATCACTGGTATGATATTCCTATCCCCTGGAAAGCCATTAAATGCCAAGCTGAAGATTCAACTCAGTTCTGGAGACACAAGTTCAATAGTGGATAATTTGATCTTCTAGTCATAAGATTGGAACTGTGCTTAACAGACAAATCTGGTAATCAACACAGCTGTAGTTTTTAGTACAGAGGTGGTTGGCTAGAATGCTGTGACAGAGATTAGGAATGACAAATTAGAAAAGGCCTGGTAGTCTTCATATTATTTGAAAACGAAGGTCTGGGTTTCCTCTACCCCTGCCACAAAGGCAGCATTTTACAAAAGTCCCAGGTAATGGCTCCTGGATCAAGACGTGCCAAGAAGCCACATATACCTTCTCTTTTCTAAACTACATAAGAAATGCCGTAATTTACCCATATTTTTGTTGTCTATAGATTTATTCCCATGTAAGAAAAAATGACTTCGGTAAAGCCAAACTAGAATGAAAACTTTTTTGGTGTATTTGGTGTGTGTGTGTGTGTGTGTGTGTGTGTCTGTGGTGTGTGTGTGGTGTGTGTGTGTGTCTGTGGTGTGTGTGTGTGTATGTGTGTATATTTTCTTCTTATCCATACTGTAGAATTATAGCAGGACTAAGCCCATACCACAGTCTCTGAGTTTTCCTCTTTGTACAGAAAGAGCTCCATTAATGTTCATTCATGAAACAAGAAGCAAGATCTAACTTATACTCAAAAATTACATTGACTTCCATTAATATGTAGGATGAAAAAAATATCAAACAACAATAGTTCCAAAGCTAAAGCCCTTTGTGACCAGTAAAGTGTAGCAGTCAGACTAAAAGCATTAATTCTCTATCTGTTTTCATCTCTGCTATGATTGGTATTTTTAAAGTCTGGCTTATTAGCATGCAGGCTTGCAGCTGTTCTTTGAGCTCTGAGCCTTCAAATGTCCTGTGTTCTTACCTCAGGGATACACATCTGATTCTTGTTACATTAGTAAGTGCCCATGGGACACAATGACAAAGCTATTTGTATTTTGCCAGCACATGATGGTGCTGATATTGTTTCTACAATCAATTTTGTGATGGTTCTTTGAACTTAATCATGTCTAATAGAGGAACAGAATACAGGAATTAATAGTTGAAAATTCTGCATTGTGTTTAGCATCATTACTGCTACTTTTATGGCAAGTGTTCTGACATTTAAGTGAGTCCCCATTTACAAGATTACCACCATAATCTCTTCATTTTATAATTGCTTTTGGACACTTCTGAGGTTTAATTTCTGATATTGCTACTCAATAACAAAGTAAAGAACCCATGTGTGAGATTTAAAGACAATTATCTGGGGGATTTTTAAACTGTTGTTCTAATGGTAGATCTTGTACAGCAACAGGACCTATTGTCAGTTTTTGAAGCCCACATGAGTTATTTGCATTTCTTGAGCCTGACAACCATGGGAACTAAATGGGCTATAGAGGCAGCAACTGCTGTCTTGAACTAGAATAACTGAATAATAAAGTACTTGGACAAGATCAGTGTGTCTAGCTACTCCTATGAGACCCACTGACTTTGGGGTAGGTACAATATATCTGCTAGTATGTATTCCTCTTTCAGAGGGCTCACAGAAAGTAAGGGCAAGTGTAGGCTTTGACTAGCTAGTATACTGTTAGTCAACTAGGGAATACTTTTGAGAGGGCAGCAGACAAGGGGCTGTTGTCTGACAGCTTTGCTTGCCTTTGATGGACTGGACAGGGCATAGAGTGGGAGAGATTAGACATTGCTAAGCATTCCGCTATAGGACTTGCTTGGTGTGTTCCTGATTCTTGGCCCATAGATTGGCACTCAGTACAGAGACAGTCGTCTAATCACAACCTTAAATTAGTATAATAATATTCTGAGTAGCTTTACCAAGTCTGTATCTTTTTTCTCACCAAAGCCATGATTCTTTACATGTTGTGCCAAAAGCAAAAATATATTTGCAAACTTCCACAATGCTATAGATAACAAGGATATCATTTCCAATATCTGAATCCACCAATCAGCAGCATTTCTCAGTGAGACAACTATCAATTTAAGTTGGGATGAGTTGGATCTATTTATGCTTTTCTCTAGACAATAAAACACGGTGTCTGAGGATATACAATGCTATATAAACGCAGAATTCTGAAGAAGAGAGGATTTTGTTCTGTTTAATTTTAAACTGTTTTCTATAGGAGTATTCTCTCCATTTATCAATTTTGTACTACAAGATTGTACCTGTATTATAAATTGCAGGTACACAATTCATAAACTTAACACAAAATCAACCTTTGCTCTAAATACTGAAAACCTTAGTGCAACAGAGCACTGGGAGAAGGAAAGGCATGGGGCATGATTAAAAAAGAATGTCTTAAAGAAATGACAATCCAGTTATTACTTGTTTAAAATAGAGCAATCAGTTTGAGACCGTCACAATAGAGAGTGTCCACAAAGCCCACACTCATCTACCACCTCAGAGTATTTGGTTATTGTCCAACGATGAGGAAATCTAGCAACTCAGTGGAAGAAATTGCCCAAGCTGGCTTCCTTACACTTATGTAATAACCTGGCATCCTAAAAACATATTACTGTTCCTCAGTTAATATTTTAAGGGGCATGAGCATAATCTCTTTGATAACCTCTTAATTTGCATGTGGATAACAGTGAATTTTTTTCTGCAGCTATCCATTGCAATGAGTAATCTTCACATTTTGGTGAATAATCAAGAAAAAAAGCCCTGCAGTTTCCAGATGTCAATTTGGAGAAAGTTTCCATTGAGATGCTGAGGCTCTGGGACTCCTCTCTCCTGTCTGTCCATTTCTATAGCAGCTTTGTGTTTTATGATGATAGTCTGGCCCCTGAGACCTGCAGAAGGGAAGAAGGCACAATAGAAGCATTATTTGTATTGTTTGGTTTTGTGTGGAGCACACGTTGGGAAACCGCCACTGCTTAGAAGCATCCGCAGCAGGTCCCTGGGGGCACCTCTTACCAACCTTGCGGGTTCAACCCAAGACTGAGTGACAACAAAGAGTGGGGGAAATTAAAAGCAAAAGTTCTTTAACTGAGCTTGCACTTGTAGATATGTGATACACTCTGAGAAAGTGCTTTTCTGAGTTCTGGGGATGAGGAAGGGGCCTATTCCAAGGACCTTCTGCCATGCTAACCAAGTCCCTGCTAGCTAAAACAAATACCCTGATTATCTAGAGCCATAAGTAAAAATTTTTCTTTGATAAAATACCAATGGTAGAGAAAACAGAATAAGTTAGCAGAGAATAAAATAGCAACATGAAATAAAGTGGGAAAGAACAAAGACAGGAGACAAATACATTGTCTTGGGAAAGCGCTTCACAAAGTATTTGGCATTCTGTCACAGCGACTCAGTCCTGCAATGACAATGTAGGAGTAGGAGTAGGAGACGTGATAGCAAATTACATAAGCAATTAGGTATAGCAATGCTTCAGTAAGTCTTTCTTAATAAATATAGACTGGCTTGGGCCCAAGGAGCTATGGCTTGCTGATCACTGGTATTAGATATGTTGCAATCTAGCTACTTGCTACTACGTTGAGGATAGTAGATCAAGTCAAATAGGACTAGGACGGAGGTTCAGGATCTTCTGTTGCTACACTGTCTTACCTTGCAATGCCTTTGTCAGTATACCCTCATGTCACACCTCCCTTTCAGTCTGGGATGCTAGTAAGAAACAGTGAGAAAGTAGCCCTTCAGAGTTCTTACTCCTTCAGGGCACACAGGGAAAGTTAGTTCTCCGTAGCTTCTCCCAAGCATTAGCACCACCACTGCGCTCAGAAGAGCAATGGATTTGGAACCAAGCACTTCACACCATTGGGATCTAATTCACATGAATTTGCACTTTGGCCGCTCAGAGTATTTGTGCTTTTTTTTTTCTGTAATTGTAATAGTCAGTATTTAACTCAATAGAAGACTTGTCAGGACCAAATAAAAAAAATATGCCTAAGTGTCCTTTATTAATTGCAGAGACCTGAACAAACATGAACTTTGCAGCCATGTCAATGAAATGTATAGATAAATGAATGTTTCCAGTAAACTGTAGTCAATGAAGTGTGTGATGAGTTAAAAAAAAAAAAAAAAAAAAAAAAAGAGCAACCACGTGAGCTCAACGTGTGCATAAGCCCGATTTCACTGTTTCAGAGTCTTCAACTCTACACCCTAACCTTGTCAAACACATGTGCAGATTCATTACAAAAATATAATAAATGTATTATATCAGTTGGTGGACACTCTTGAAAAGAAACCCATTTTTAAACACAGAACTAGCAAAATGTCACACACAATTAATTTAAAGTATGAGGAACCTTGTTATATTTGAAAGAATGCTTGCTTGTCTACTTTTCTGCCGTAGCTTCAAAGTCAGTATACACATCCTGAACTTAAAAGTCATTCATTGAACTGAAGTATGCAAAAATCTTCCCATGGTGAATGGAATTCCTGGATGCTTCCAGCTCCTAAGAGGTTTGTAAGCACTCCTCTTCTAAAGGCTTTGGCCCCGAAGGCCAAATAAGGCACTGTTGAGTAACTGGAGAGCTTCACTGATCAACCTGGTTATAGTCGCTGAGTTCTCATCATAAGAACTTCCTTGGCAAACAGAGTGGTAGCTTGCTGTGATCCAACAGCCTTCATTGAGTGTAGTTCATTGGGTACTTTAATCTTACAACTAAAAGAAGATACGAAATGTATTATAATCAAGACAAAATTCTGCTTTGTTTTGTTTGTTTATTCAATGAAACTTTTTCACTGCCCGTGCCTTCCCAAAATATCTATTGACTTCAAAAGTGTCCTGGCCTCATTTTTTGCCACAGAGATCTTCTTCCTTAGCTAACATTTATTAGCATATCATATGGGACATTAAAATCAGAGAGTTGGTTAGTTTCTAACCCAGACCTATCTATAGCTGTCTAAAGATAACTGTACTTATAAAAATTATTAAGGATAAAGAGGTACTGGTCAGAAGGAAGGAGGAAATGGAAATTAGAATCAGGAGAGAGGTCACAGAAATAAATACTTTCCCTAGCAAATGAAGTTTGTGAAACAGAAGACAAGCTGTGGAACCATGTGCAACAACTCATAGACTGACCAAGATGCCAAGCCCCACTCTATCCCAGAGAGCCTGAAATAGCCATGGTCCCTTTGGGAGTCTCCATTTATACACCTGTACTTCTAAATGACTTAGGCTGCATGCCAATCTTCCATCTGTACTCATGTGGGCTATAATCCCAGGGGTTGTAATGATAAGCTAAACAGAAGATTCCCCTTCTGAATGAAAGACTTTGACTTGTTCTTCCAGAATTTTGCTTTACAATGTGATTTTTAACATAAACTTTCAGCTACTTGACAACTCTACCATGAACAAGTGAAAATTTAGCCTTGCTTTGTTGAAATATCTCATTCTGGGTTCACTCTTTCCAGATCAGAAATAACCTTTCCTTCTTGAATATGAAATACCCAGGATAAAATGTCCTGTGTGTTCATGATTGACTTTGCTTTGGGTGTAGCTCACAAAAATCTGTTGAAATTTCAAACTTAAAACTTGGAAAGAAGTCTATGAAAAGCACAGAACTTTATATTTAAAATCCAAAATATTTGAAAATCAAGAAATTAAAGAACAGCCCAATAACTATAGCCTCTCTATATTAGGAAATTAATAAAAAAAACTGCTAAACTAATTCCACTTTTTACATAATCTAAGTACGGCAAAGTCAGCTTCATATCATTCTTAATTGGTAGTAATGTAATAATCCTCAACTTTTGCAATACAATAAAATTACACTTATTTTTAAATGTGACCAGGGCCCAGCCTTTACCATCTGGGTCAGATCTACTGATGGTGCTTGGTCCAGCACTTGTACACACCAAGATGGAAAGGGTGTCTGTGAAGGCAAGCTACTCCACAACCCTGACAGAACTTTAAATACTGATGTGAGACAGTCCTATGGAGACACC
This sequence comes from Mastomys natalensis, assembly GCA_021653895.1. NCBI lineage: Eukaryota > Metazoa > Chordata > Mammalia > Rodentia > Muridae > Mastomys > Mastomys natalensis. The sequence goes on along the minus strand of JAJTUV010000327.1, from coordinate 3,709,125 downwards.
TCCAGTTTCCCACAGAAATTTTATTCTTTCCTTCATCGGCACTTTTGTCAATTAGGTATAAATTTGACTTCGTTTTGAGAGCTTTTTCAAATTATAAGAAAGATGGGAAAGAAAGCTAAAACCAACCTTCAGTTTTGGGAGGATGACACTACCTATCAAATGTCAGTTGTGGAAATTATTCCATGGGCTTCTGAGACCTGTGAAGACTTTTCTCCCTTTTTCCAACTCAGCTTTCCAATGCAACATTCACCTCTGTCCACCTCAGAAAAGGATTTGATCATAATACAAATGTGCCAATTGTTAGGAATAAATTTTTATAAGAAAAGTACGATATAAAATGAAGATATTGTGGTAGTTTCTCTGGAAATTTCTGTTGTACTACAATATTCCTGTCTTGCTGTTATTGACTTCTGTGGAACCAAAAGTGTAAAATGATGTTTCTCAATGTCTTGCTTGTATTTTGAAAATCTTTGAGGACCCCAGAGAAAGCAAATGTTGCAGTATTCCAGTAAGTCAAGTCCCCCAGCATTAGCCCCCGCTCCACCCCCCCTTCCCCATGCACACACAGCACTTTCATATAGGACAGAAAGCTCCAGGTGACTTGAACTTTTTAGTTAATAAAATGTCCTCCAGAGCATTAGGGTGTGGCTGTCTTTCCTGAAGCCAGTTTCTTGACTATTGCCTCCATTTCTGCCCTGGTTTTAGAGAACAAACTGTATTCCTCCTCCTAGGTCTTGCACAGTTATGATGTGCCAAGAGGAGAAGGAGCTGAGTGACTGTCACTGAGTGTCACTGGGGATCCTGGGTTTGAAGTCAGAGCTGCTGTTCTTCATGTCCACTGTGAAAGAGGTTAGGAGGCCTATAGATTTTTCAATTCAAAAATTATGTAAGTTTTAGAATTATGGAATTGTGCTGAAAAGTCTACAAGGGAGTTATGGTGGACGTGGTGAGGATTGAGTCTAGGGCTCTACTCATGGCAGGCCAATGTTCTGGCACAATGACAGAGTCTCTTTTAAGTGTTGAACTGTGTGACTCTAAATTTGAAGAGCAACTTGAATGTTCTCTGCTACAGGAGCAATTTGAGCTTTCTCTGCGATTTATTACAATATATGAGATAAAGTTATGTGAATTAAGGTACTACCACTCTGTCTCAATCACACAGTCGTGCAATTAAATAGAATGAGTCCAGAAAAGCTTATGTTTACAAAAGAAGCAGATGGAAAATATAATCTATTACTGTGCTTAAACTGTTTATCTGCTTCTGACTCTTGTTCAGGGTCCATGTAAAATATGTTTGCATTCTGTATAGCAACTTGGTGGTTGGCAGTTTTCCTTAACTATTTCCCTTTAGCTTTTTAATTGATCATCGTTTGGTTTCCAAGTCAAATTAGTACTTGCATATGCCATGGCTATTTAGGCATAATGATTAATAACAGTGTTCTCTTTTATGTTACTCAGCATTGATGAAAACTTCTAGACTATGGTTGACTAATGGTACCCTTCTGATTTAACTACTGAGTGTACATTAGCTGCTGCTAAGTGTACAAAAGAAGCCCCTTGTATAAAAATTAAACTTTAGTTCATTGATAAATACAAAGTTATATCATAAAATTTGCATGAAATTATAAAAGACTCCAAAAATGAGCTTGAAAAGGAATCAAATCAGAGTTCTTCCTGTTTCCGATTTCAATTTTCGTTACAAAGTTTCAGAAATCAAAGCCAGTGGCATAAATTCAGGGCCAGGAAACAGCAGCTCTGAGCTCAGGAGCATGCCCTTGCATACACAGTGAGGTGACTTTTGAGAAGGGCACCAAGAGAAATGACAGCTTCTCTGAGTTATGCCAAATGTCCACATACAAAATATCCTGTATGTACACATAATTTAAAATAATAAAAATAAATTAACCTTTTTTATAAATAAAATTTAAATAATAATTATAATAAAATAATAATAAATTGTAAATAAAATAAATCTTAACAAAACAAACACCTTGGATGTATTAAGCCTACCACCAACAGAAAAAAAAAAATCCCACTCATAGAATGAAAGAGTATATTTGCAAATCCCATCGCCAGAATGTTGGGCAACTGAAAAACAATAAAGTCAATTACAAAATAAAAGGACTTAAAAGGAAATCCACCAAAGTTTTTTAATGGCCACAAAGAGAACATCTAACAATTAGGAAAACAAATCCCAAGTTACCTCTTTACACACAGGAAGGCCACAGTTGTCACCAAAGCAGATAAAGTGGAGTACCGGGAAGAGCAGGAGCAGGGCTTCCTTGTGTAATTTTGGTAGGAATGTTAGTTGCAGCCAGTGCACATTATATAAGGAAGTCTGTCTATTTCTTGAAACATGAAATGACCACAGGCCCGACCATTTCCCATCTGTATATATGCAGTACAGAAGACAGGGACACAGACAAATGCTTGTACATCAGTGTTCACAGAAGCACTATTCACATAAGCCAAAAAGTAACAACATCGCAGACGCCTGCTAGTGAATGTAAAAACAAAATACGTTTGCATCTTATGAAGGAATAAAATCCTGATAACAACATGAGTGAGACAGCAGGACACTGTGCTAAATGAAATAATCCATGCAGAAAAGAGCAAATATTGAGTGATTCTGTTTAAGTGAAGTGTCTAGTATAGATAACAAGAAATAATCAATGGCTTTAATAAGAATAGAATGTTAGTTTCCAAAAGCTAACAAAAAGAAAGATGGCTAGAGGATTCCTTCTCTGGTGTGTGTGTGTGAACATGCTTGTGGAAAGACGGTTCATGTGCATGTGTGTGGGCATTCATGTGGATAACACTAAAATAATCCTCCTGTCTCAGACTCAGGCAACAGTTGTATGCCTCTGTACATGCCTTAATGGATTTTTGCTGGGAACCGAGAGATATCTCAGTAGGTACTTACTGCCCCAAAATAAGGACCTAACATTGGATCTCCAGAACTCATGCAAAGTCAGAGGCAATGAAGCATAGGTACGTGACCCAGCAACCCTTCAGCGAGATGGGCGTGGCGGACAGGAGGATTCCTAGAAGCGCTCATGCCAGGTAGCCTGACGGACACAGCAATGAGAAAGAAATGTTGTGAGAAAGAAGCTGCACATCTGAGACAAGCAGTAAGGCTGTCCTCTGACCTACATGTGTGTGTTATGCCACATACACCTCACACACATGAACATGTATCCACACATGCACAAACACACAAAGGATCAAAAAGAAGACGACTTTCTGTTGTGTAATGGATAGAGTTTCGTTTAGAAAGAGAAGGATTCCGAAAATATCTTAATGAACTGCATGATATGATGTGCTTGTATGTAAACTGAATATTAATACGATTCTGTAATTTTACATTATTAATATTGTCACAGTATTTTTTAAAAAAATATTTTAAGATATTGTCATCTTCTCACTTTGTCATTGTTTCTGCAAACATAAACATAGGTGATCATATTGAAATGCAGTTTCTTGCTACTAAACAATATATTCCTGATACATTTTAGTCCTTTGTCCATCCCATAAGAAACATAATACAATAGATCATACAATGCAAGCCATTTACGTTTGAAGCTGGCAAATGGCAACTGCAGTAACTAGTAACTTCTTCTAACCCACTTTTTATAGAAGCTCCATGGTCCCGTGTGCGCCACAAGCACTTTAATACACTACAGAGCAGCGATGTTAGAGTTAAGAAGCTGGTCACAGATGGAGTTACCAGACAGCAACCAGTAAACCTGTCTCAAAACCCAAAAAAAAAAAAAGAACTGCCATGGTCCTCACTCTCAACACCACATAGACACCTGAGCTTGATTTTCTACCATGTTAACTGCATAGCTTATATAACACACATTTCAAAAGAGAATATGCAAGAAGCTCCAAATATGGAGTTCCAATAATCTTGTTCCCTTGAGGTAGAAATACTGACCATTCATAAAGAAGGAAGCATTAGAATAGTGTATGATAGCACTTCTGCTCATGAAAAATATCCCACATACATATCATTCCAGAATGATTAATTCTATGCCCCTTTGCCCAAGTGAGAATAAAAAAAACTATATTCTGTGTGGATTCTGATATCATTGCATGCTTAGCCTGGATGCTATGTCCTTACAATCCAAAACTGCACGGTTTAATGGAGCCAAGTGCTCTGATCCCCAAAGACATCTTTTTGGAAGGAAGCATCTTTGGATGTTTCAGATAACCTGCCTTAAGGATTTGGCAGGAGCCTTCTACGTACATGCACTTCTGCTCTTGAACAGCAGAGAGCGCTCCTGCTCCACCAGACACAAGCCGATTCAGCCCCCTCAGCTGGTTGACAATTTCTGGTTTTGCTGTTAAAAACTAGGACCCTCTAAACCAGTAGGTCCTCTCTGTTCCTGAAACAGTTTCCACTAGGTATCTCTCTCTGATCCTCTGGGAATGATCAGCACATTCCAGAGGAGTTAGGAGATAGGATGAGTAAAAATTGTGGGGCCCCACCTCACTTCATCTTGCCTCGTATGTAACCCACTGCCCTGACACTTCATACTCCAGAGCACTGCAAGTCATAGAGACCATGAAGTATTAGCAAATATCACCTATAATCCATAACTCCAGAACAATGTCCATTTAGGAGTATAGCTGCAGATAGCACTGAACCCAGGTGCCCGGCTCTCTGATCCCCATACACACACCTTGATGCCAGTGAAGTCCCAGAGGTGCAAGGGAGGAGAGCAGAGGTCCTGCCCACTATGGGCACTATTTCCAACAGCATTACACCACCAGCCTGGCCACGCGGTTATCTTACTTCCTAGTATATATGGTGTGCAGAAATGTCCATGCTAACCCACATAGTACAAACAGGAAGTGACCCTGCCTTCCCATGTGCCGCTGAGAAAAAAAAAAAAGGCAAAACAATCTATAAACATAATAAATGAAAGAGGAAAATTCCTTAAGGTCACTGCTCTTGTCTCCCTGACCCCATTATTCAGTCAGCTACTCAAATCGCTCTAATTTAATTAAGGAAAAAGCCCAGTTCAAATGTTTTTTTGTCAGTGTCCTCATTGAATTCATATTTCTTAGGAGTGCAGGGAGTTCTCTAGAGGGTCACCGAAGATTGCCTTTCCGCTCACTCCTCTACTCCCCTGCCCTGTCCGCACCGACTCTGTCATCTAATTCACTTCAGTCAACTGGATACACATTCCTTCCCAATCAGCCAAGCATCCCAAATAATAACAAAGCAACCATTCACGTTTGCATTCAGTCAACCAATAAATCATTAAGGCTCAATTGCTTTTATGGATTTGGAAGAAACTTGAAATCTGCAATACAGGCATCGCAATGTTCTTGGGGGGGGGGGGAGGAGTTAGCCAGCTTCCGGAGCAGGGGTGGGGTGGGGTTAAGCTCAGTTTAGGAGATGTGAAGATTAAGCAGCTTCAGGAGCGGAAGGCGGGGTTAAAGTGAGATGAACTGTTAGCTCAGTCTAAGTGGTGTGGATTACTCAATTTCAGGATGGGGGTGGGGCGACAGGTCAGGGTGAGCTGGACTGTGTGCTCAGCATAGGTGGTATGGTTTTGTCCTTTGTGTCTCAGCAGTAGGTGCTAGCCCTCCTACATGCTGTAGGATAATGAAGATTCAGGTTCTAATCCTGGATCTAGTAAAAATTTTTAACCTATTTGATCTGGAGCACTTCACTTCCCGTATTTTCTATTTCTCAGAATTAAAAATAAGAAAGACAATCTAGGCTGTAAAAGAGATTCACACATCTTCATAACTCAACAATGCTTTTCTTCTGATTGGAACAATGATTAAATGCTATAGAAATTGTAAAACTTCAAATCTACAAACATTACTTTCAGCAGAAGAATCTGCATGTTTATGGCACCTGGGAAGTTTAAATTCTACACTGTACTCTCTGCTCATATCAGGACCAGGAAAGACGAGGGGGCTAGAGGCAGAAGCTGGGAAAGAGGAGGTTGTGTTTAGCTATAAACCATGACCTCTTTCCTTTATAATCCAAAAAAGATCCATGAATATCAGTGAAAATGAAAATGTTCTGGTGTCTCCAAAAATGAACAAATAGGCTGAGCATACTAACTTAGGAGACACTGACTTAACAAGACTTGTGGGGCAGGCTTCCGTGTGGTGCTCTCTGCATCGCTAAATCAAACTGTGCATCGAGATGGCTTTTGAAATAGTGTATTGATTACTTAGAGCCAAATTGTGGTCTTTCAAACAGCATGCTCCTTGATCATCACCGAACCAGCAGTTGCAGATTCCATAATTGGGAGCTACATAGTCGGTAGGAATTGGTATTCAGAATCAGACTCTTTGGTTTGATGCTGAATAATGATAGATATATGTGCAGCCTGCTTGCTTGCTGGGAAAAAAATAGTATATTTCAAGTTTCCACATATTTGCCAGAGGAAATAGCACGTTATGTTTCCTTTGAGGACATTTCCACCTGTCATACTAGTTTAGGCTAGTTCGGAAGACCTACTTCTAGAAACATCACACTGTTAGCGTCTTCTTTCTGGGGGTGGCAACTCAAGAAGAAAGAAACAGTAGTAAATTTATCTCTTTGTTCCAGCCAAAATCATTTGTTTAATTATGTACTTAAAGCACTGTTACTTTATCTCTGATGCTCAATTTAAGAATTCTAGAAAACAATGACAGAGAAGATAGAATGCCCTGCATTCTGTGATGAATCTTGACAGACCTCCAGGCCATATTTCTGCTTATAAAAAAGAGATAAACTGATCTATGCTGATTTTAGTACATCCATATTATTTGGGAAATATTGCTAACAACACACCTATACTTCTTTCAAACTCATCTTAGGAAGCCAATCTTGAAGTTAATCATTAATTTTCATTAAATATTTTACCATATATTTAAAAAATTAATTTCCTAATAGTTAATAGCTCCCTCTATATCATAAACTTCCAAGTTTGCCGAGGTTCTCAAATTCAAGGGTTTGTAATTAAATGTTTCACTCATGCATCATTAAATAACAGTTTGCAAGAAAGTAGCAAAACCCTTAGAGAACACCGTGAGAGGCTAGCTCTATAGCACTACAGAACTTGTCTGAACAATTATCACAATTTAAGACACCAGCTGATGACACAGTGGGCGGAACGATCTCTATAGGAAAAGACCCACACTCTTCAGAAAAGAATGGAGCAGAAAGTGTGTTCTGCTCATGATGTGGATCATAGGCAGAGACTAATACACAGTGGACCTGTGTGTGCGATGCTATAAAGGGTCATTTCCACAGGCGCAGTGTCCTACCACTGTCCCTTGGGGTGTTACTTCCTATAATATCTTTTGATAGCATTCCAGGCCAATATAATTCCTCTCTTCTCTCAAGTCCCGTAATGGAGCAAGTAGTTTGGTATTCCAATTGATTTTCTTATTATTTTATGTTTTAGTTTCTGCTTTACAGTGATTACATATCCTTTGTGAGCACAGAGGCACGGACATTAGCTTCTCGTGAACTTCATGGCTTTTAAAGTTTGACAGATATAGAATAGGATCTCCAAAGCCAGTTTCTATTTCTTTATAACAAATTTTCTCTAGGGACTTCTATTGCCCGAAATAATCTTGTGAGATCACAGTGACTTTATGATGTTGGTAATATAAAGAAATTATAACAAAGTGTTGACAAAACAGAGTTTTTAACTACAAATATTTCTCCTCTTTTAGCACACACTTGTAGATGAGCCCAAGGACACATTATATTCTCCCAACCATAATAAGGACCTAAAAAGGCATTATCTTCTCCAATAAAATTCTGCAAGAAGAAATCTTATGAATTCAAAATCTTAATTTTGTTAACATTTGTAACTGTTTTTCTGTTATTGAAAATAGTTTTTCTTTTCCTACAATATATTCTGATTATGATCTCTTCTTCCCAAACTCCTCCTAATCCCTCCTTTTTTCCCCTCCCACTGGGACCTACACCCTTTCTGTGTCTCATCCGAAAACAAACAGGCATCTAGGTAATAGAATAAAATAAAATAGAATAAAATAAGATAAAGCAAAAGCAAATTGGAATAGGACAAAAATAGAAAAAAAATGCAAAAAAAAAAAGCACAAGAAACACACATATTCACACACAAAGAAATCTCCTAAAACACTAACTGAAAGCCATAATGCATATGCAAATATCCTTAAGGTTAAAAGAGACCATGATGCAATATTATAAGACAAAGAACCTCCAAACGCGCCATTGAGCTTGTTCTCTGTTGGCCACCGCTGGGCGTGGAACCCTTAGGAGTCCTTTGTTTCCACAGTGAGACTCCCTTGCACATCACTAATTTTTCATTTACAAGTGGTTATCAATTGCAAGTAGCTTCTGGCCTAGGGTTGGGGGCTTCTGTCCACTTCTCTCAGCTCCAGGGTCTCATCCGGTGCAGGCCCATGCAGGCTCTGTGCATGCTGCCTAACTCTCTGTGAGTTCATATTGCGCTGGTTGTGGTGTGTTCAGAAGGCCTTGTTTCCCTGGCATCTGCAGTCCCCCTGGCTCTTCCTCTTCTCCAAGGAGTTCCCTGAGCCCTATTTTGTCACCATTGTTAACAGACAGTAGCAGCTCCAGAGAGGCATTCTGGGATAGTATATCATGTTGAAAACAAATTAACAAACTTATGTCAAGACACACAAGTAATTTTTAAAATGAACAGAAATTTTACAAGATCTCACGTGTTGTATCAATGACTATAAAACTATGATGGTTCCATATATTTGAGGAAGGACATACCATTTACTTACAGTTTTATTTTGTTACATTTGCTATATCTATTCTATTGTTATTTAAAAAAATATAATATTCATGAGACAGGTAGACTTTTCATTTTGCAATTAATAATTCTTTGTCTCAAATAATTGTAACATCTTAAAGATACATGAAAATTGACAAATATTTTTTACATACATTAAACAACCAATGTGTCAATAGGTCATCTTTTCAAATTCAGAAAACAAGATATTTGCTTCATGTAAAAGAGACTTTATGGCTTTATTAGGCATCATGAGTAAAACAATTTGTTATAAGAGAAAACTATTTGAAGTTGTGCTTCAGTCTGGGCAAAGGCTGTGTGGGTCCAGGAGTCGGCTTGTCAGCACATTTGAGGATCTGAGGTTGATCCCTGGGACTTACATGATAGAAAGAAACAACACATGCCTGCAAATAACCCTGACTTCCACGTGCACACAGTAGCACGTGCACCCCCCACACACATGGAAAATAAATAAAAGTAAAATTGTAATAAATGTAAACATTTAAAAATATACAAATTATTTTTAATTGTAATTTTTTTTAAAAAAAACTATAAATAAGTTGGAAAACTCCATTTAAGGAATTGGGTACCATTTACTTATGCTTCAAAACAAAAGATAAACAATATTTATAAAGCATATTTAGATAAAAGAAAATTAAAAACAAAGTATTAGTAGAGAACAAAATAATCTCCCTTTATCAAACATAAATCTGAAAGCATGTTAAGATTTACTTTTGAAACAAGGGCTATCTTGAGGAAAGTAAGAGGTGTAAAATAGCCCAGGACCAAGCAGCCCCTCATGTTACTTTTGAAAAGGAAGTCCCAACCTCCAACCTGGAGAATAATTATCTTGTGAATGTCAGGTCCTAATGGAAGCAAAATTTACATTATTACAGGTCTATGGTCCTTTTCTTATTCTAGCTAGAATAAAAAAATGAATTTCACAGTATACATTTAAAGGTTTGTTCAATGTAGGTTTTACTGTCCATTCCTACTCTTTCCCCAGAAAACAAAAGTGAATTAACAAAATGGAACGCTAAACTTCCTGAATGAATGAAAAGTCCCTGGCTTTCTGCCTCAAAGTAAAGACAATGTCTGCAAACTCTGTTATGCACCAGAGGCGCGCTAAGTGGTGCACCTGGGTCTATTGCCACGACGCAAACAAAGAGCATTCAAGAGAAGTCACATGTTGTTCTTAGAGGTGATGGTAGTAGCTACAATAATTCTATCAATCAAAAGTGTCAAAACCGAATTAAAGGCTCTTTGGTTTCCCTGACTATCAAGGATGAGTCGCAGGTGAGGAATTATTGATAGATGCAGATGGCCTAAGGTCAGGAAGGTGAGAGATGCATGATAATAATGCGGTACTCAGAAAGCAATAATGGATTCAAGATTCGAAACAAAACTCCCCTTCCAGCTACTGCTTTCATGTCAGAGAAATAAAATACTTGTGCAAGATTTAAAGCATTGTATGCCTAACCTTCCTGACCCTTTTACATTACTTATTAATAATAATAACTATGATAATAATGCTTATGCCTGGGACTGCAATGAGGGTTAATTAGTTAATATTTAGAAAGTGTCCTGAAAATGGAAAGTGCTATTTAAATGATAAGTATTTTCTTTTCTTCCACTTTCCTTTCCCCCTTTATCACAGATCAATTTATTCCTCCCTGCATCTGACTCATTTCTTCACTGTGGCCTCTCTCTGTTCTTGCCCTGGTTCATATTGACCCCTGTCACTCTGATCCTGGAATCCTGCACTTCAGCCTCTCCCTCCAGCGCTGTCCTCACCACGTTCCATTTTCCTTTCTTCTCTCTTGTCATCTGCTCCCCATTCTTTCTCGATATAGCTATGGATTTATATTTTCCGTCTTTCTCACTTTTGAACACCAGTGAAATACTAACTCTGAAATAGCTTTTAATTCATTTTTTTCTTCCAGTCGTTTAAACCAGGAAGCAGGTCAGGCAACTTCTGCAGTTCTTTCCCACTAGAGGGCAAATGCCTAGAAGCCACAGACTGTGACTATGAATAGTTGTCCTCCTGTGCTCTGACTTGTCACAACAAGATAGTTCTTGATTGAGTCTCCTCCCAGTTAGAGAGAATTCTGATGACCTAGGAGCTTTCAAAAGGTCCTGATGAGACTGCAAATTTTCAAAAGCTTATCATTGTACTTAATTATTGTGTCGTGTGTTAACTAGTCCCACATACACACAATAATTCCATTGTTTCTGGTATCTTAAGTCCCATTAGGAAGTATAAAATGGTCAATTACTAATGTATCTCCTTTTTAAAAGTACAGGTATGGAGTCTGAAGATGCTCATTGGGTAAGTGTGGTTTCTGTGCAAGCCTAACAGCCTGATTTTAGATCCCATAGTGGAGAGAGAGTAGATAGACACTTCTGAGTTGTCCTCTCTGATATATATATATAATGGCCCATGTACACACACAAAAATAATAATGAACAATCTTTAAAAGAATAAAAGTATTAGTATAAAAACACTAAAAGATGTTGGCTATCTGTAAGAATTACACAGTTTTAAGTCAACACTTTAATGATATGTGATCCTAGAATATAATGAAAAGTGTATTGTTTAAATAGCATGCCTAATATGAGGAACTAATCAACTCATAACATCTTGACTCAGCTATTCTTTTTTTTTTTTTTTTTTTTTTTTTTTTTTTTTTTTTTTTTGGTTTTTCGAGACAGGGTTTCTCTGTGTAGCTCGGGCTGTCCTGGAACTCACTCTGTAGACCAGGCTGGCCTCGAACTCAGAAATCCACCTGCCTCTGCCTCCCAAGTGCTGGGATTAAAGGCGTGCGCCATCACCGCCCGGCTGACTCAGCTATTCTTAATTCTTCTTACTTGTGAGAGTCCCTGTACTTCGTTATGTACATATACTTCTTGAACAGTCTACGAGTACGGCTATACTCTTCTTCAAAAGCCATCCAACCTTCCAGTTCCTTATGAAGTTCAAAATTACAAGTAACACCTGAAAATGATTCCTTTTCCAAGTTCAATCAAATACTCAGCAAAGAAGTTTATATGCTCTATTAAGTGAAGCTTGGCTACATTTCCCTTTTGTATTTGTCTCCTGGATACAATAGAAAGTCCAACCCACATAGTCCAAACAGAAACATGCAAGGGACTTGGTCTGAATCCTCTGTTTACCTGTACATCCATCCAAACTCTTGTCTATCAACCAGTTGTTGATTGGTCCCATGACTTCCTTGCAAATTTCTGCCTCCATGCAGCTTCATTCTTCGAGCCCTGCTACTCTGTCTTATCAAACATCACTTCGTCTTATTCATTCAACCACCAAGAAATAATCTTGAACTATGCTCAAGTTCTAAATTTTATAACAACTGTGAAAAGTTTTGAAACACTTGCTACCACTGAAGGGATTTATTCTCCTGAGAACATGAATAGGAAGAAAGAAATATTGAAAATGAAAATCATCAACTGATTGTCATAGAAGAACAGATGAAGGAAACATTTCCACAGCTAGGAAGCAGGTAACAAGTCATTAGCTTTATGGGAATGTAAATTAGTACAACATTACAGAAAATGCTATGGAAATTCTAAACAACAACAATAAAAAAGAAATCCTAGAACCACTATATGACCAAGAACTCTACTACCTAGTATTAACACAAAAGGAGCAAAATTGCTCTATTGAACAGCAGAATATTCAGTTGTTCTTGGCTCGATGTTTCAAAGCAGCACCATTCCCAATAGGCAAAATATAGAACCAATCAGGATTCTCCTCAGCAGATGGATAAATAAAGAAAATATTTTATATTCATATGGGAAAATTAAAGAAATTGTGCCATTTGTAACAATTTGAGGGTGAGCGAATACCTTTGGTTAAATGAAACAAACTAGACACCGAAAGACAAATGAAACATGTTCGCATTCACTTAAGGAAACCCTATCAGTAAGCCTTATGTAAGTAGAAAATAGTGTCATTAAAGATAGAAAGGAGATATTAGGAAGAATGTTCAGGAACTAGGAAGGTTGCATGGGGCAGCACACGAAAGATGGGGAAAGAGAACAGAGAGAACAGATGGGTACATAAACAAAAACATGGATCACACATGTATAGACACACCACAGAGAATGCATTGATTTATACAATTAATGCAAGCTGATGCCATGATAATAAAAAGATGTAGCAAGTGTTGAAACTGATGTGTTTATAATAATAAAAAATGTGGGTGGGAGACAATCTAAGCAAATACCCTTACATTCTATTGTTCCATCTGGTTCTAAGGATCAAATCCGGGACCTCACCAAAGCTGGACAAGCTTGTTTTGTTTTGTCTTTTTGAAACAGGGTCTTTCTGTAATGCTGGCAATTCTGCAACTCACTTTTCTATACCAGAACAGGCTAGCTGTGAACTCAGAGATCTGCTTGCCTCTGCCTCCTGAGTAATGAGATCAGAAGTCTGTGCTACCATGCACAGCAGTAAATACTTGAAATGATATAGAATATTGAATAAATTAATAGGATATGATAACTAATATTCTAGTCAAAATATTAAAACCATTGTAAAGATTATTTGGAACTGTGCCTGTATTATGCATAATATAGATCATATCTACATTAAACCTACCTTTAAACATAAGGATGAGATATGCCTTCATATTTCCAAAGGCGGTTAATGCTAAGTACTTTTTTAAAGATCAAGAAGAGGATTTCAAGAAAGTAACATATAAGAATAACAAATTATCATAATGATGTACTTGATTTCCTTAAATTAGACAAGATTTCATAATCAATCCTGAGAAGGGATACATAGATATAAGAAGCAAGGGATCTCTCCAAAAGCAGTGTCAGCAGGGGAATAACACAGAAGCCAGCAAAAGCAAACAGGAGCAGAGGATCTATGGACACTAAGGAAAGGTGTGCATGACTGCTGACTAAGAGGAAGACCTTAGGGGAAGATTTCAAAGATACATGAGAAAAAGGACAGGATGCTGAATCCTAGAAAGGCAGAAAGTAGTGATGGTAGCATTAATTATGGAATGACACAAAATACAAGGGATAAGAAAATGTGGGTAGTTAATGAAAAATGTCTTTTATGTTACAAAGTTCCATTTATAAATTTGCATTACCAAAATGATCAGAATGATCAGAATCATGGTGTATGCTCACCCTAAAAAATATGAACTAAGGTCCACATAAGAATATGCAAGATTTAAAGAATATCTACCTAACAAGTTAGTGACTTTCCAGACACTTCAATGTGATGGAAGTCAGAGATGTTATTCTCAGGAAAAAGAAAATGGTCAGATTTTTCTCTTCCTATTAGGTCAGGTGGTGGTGGTGGTTTTGGTTGTTTTTAATGACATTATTTCTCCCTAGATTATAAAGAATTCTATTTAATAGTACCCCTCTTCCATATTAGGAAATTATTAAGTTTTAGAATGAAACCAGAAAAAAAGGACAACAGTGAGATCTTGCTTAGAGGAATTTATGGTGGATAAAAGACAGCAAGGACACTGCTTCTCTAAAAGAAGTGGTCATAGAACATTTACTGAAGAATCGATGGGACTCACGAAAGAGGTGGAGATGGTCCATGGTAATCATCAGGAAAAACTCATCAGGCAGCTTACGAGTACACAGGAGCTGGTCAATACCAGAGGGCAAGGAGAAAGAACACTCCACCATACGACAAAGTGGGGAAGCCATGGAGGTGAGATGTCATGAGAAATGTCAAAGCTAAATAGTCGAAGCAAGCAGAAGAGTAGAGCTATGCAGGTCAGAGAGAAAGGAAAGCTTAAAGCATGGACTAGAATACATGAGGCTTTAATCCCTGAGTTGGTGCTTACTGATGATGCTTTCCAAAGCTCATCTGGACAGAAATATGCCTTAGAATCAATAAATAAGATACGCAGAGGTTGGTTAGGAGTCTCTTGCAATATCATGGCAAGTCGTGATTACTTAAATACACATGATATCGAAATGGAAAGCAGCCTGAAGATCTGTGAGCTGCTGGTGAGTACAATCCAGTAGATGAAGAAAAACATATGAGGATGGAAAGGCAAGGCCAGAAATTACTGTAGATACTTTGGGTGTTTCTCTATCCCACTAATTCTGGACTTTTGGAACCTGAGCAGTATCCAAGAACAGTGTTGTGACGCCAGTGAGGAGTGACTTGGAAATCAATGCTACTTGATAAAATGCTCTCTTTGAATACAAGGGGAAGGTCTAATGGCCTAGGGAGGAGGCATGAACTACAAAAGTTTTAATTTTCCAAAGGTTAAAAATTACAGAAATATCTGCAACGTGATTTTTATCAAAAGATCATAAGAAAGAAGAGGGAAAGGCAGACTCAGCATTATGCTACAGGCATGATAACCAGTGAGATGCTGGAGCTAGAAAAAGAATTGTTAATAGCAATGACTAAGTATACTATATAAAGATGTGAACAGAAGGGTGAATCTCGCAACATTCATTCTGCAATGAAGTATTCCACAAGCTTCCAGTTATTGCTGCTTGAGGATCAATTATCTTCCTAGGAGATGCCAAAACATGCTAGATTATTTCTCACCCTGAGAGACAGAAGAATATCATAAAGAAACTTAATAATGAGAAGAACAACAGATGATCAGTGTGCGATATATATATTAGTTATCACTCTGGTAAAGAAAGTACCAAATGTCATATTATGTTTTGAAGGATGAAAAATAATTTCAAATGAGGACATATATTCTTCCCTTTTCCCTCTATTTTCTTCTCTCTATTAAATTATTAAATCTACTATACAAGCACTTACTGATATTAGAGCCGTTCAATTCAATCCAATGGCATATAAATTATGGCAACAAATGGCTTTGGAATGTTTCAAAACCAAACAGATATCTCCACCTCACTCTCCAAGAGCAGTCATCACTTTTGTAAATGCTAAGAGACAGACTGTACATATAATGTCTTATCTCTGGTTTTCCCCTCCCTCCCTCCCTCCCTCCCTCCTTCCCTCCCTCTCTCCCTCCCCTTCATCATATCGAAAGCCAGCAAAAGTGAAAAATCATCAGGATGATAAAGGAAGCACTTGCCTCCATTATGATCAGAAAAACTTATTATTAAGAGAAACTTGAACATTAGCATGTAAAGCTTAGCTCTTTCTTGTAGAAAATAGACTAGCATACTAGGAATGTTAGCCGTGTTCCAGGGGAATCACGAGGAGTAGTTCCTTTCCTTGGTCCTTTGTCTTTTAACTAAATGAGTTTATCTTTGAGGTTTTCTTGCATGTGCCATAAGAGAAATCAACACATTTGACAAGTGATTCAATAAAATGTGACTTTCAGTTATAGGTTCCATGCGTATTTGCTAAAATTATAATCAGCAAAACATGAAAGTAATACAGTCATCATTTCTACTATATCTCCAAATTATTATGAAATACATTTTAGTTTCACTAAATTAGAATATCCACATAAAAGGTGGCTGCCAATTCTCAGGTTTTTTTTTTTTTTAATATATATATTTCTAGCACTATTTGTCTTGATTGTTTGGTGTATGTTGAACTAAGCAAAGACCTTGGTTGTCAGTGGCAGGAACCAGTTTTAGTTAACTGAAAACAGAAAGTTGGGATACAGCCTTGAGGCATTGATAGGATAAATGGGAAAGCTCCTGGGGATATACATAGGAGCCATGGGGCAAGTCAACACCAGAGACCACAACCAAATCGCACCAAGGAGCTCCTCTGGTCTTACCTCTAACTCCCCAGTCATTGCTTGGTAGGCTCAGCATATTTGCATCAAAATCCCAAAGGGTTACCATTTCAATGATAGAACATCATCCATAGGCCTGTGCTTATCTACGCTTGTGCTGAGAATGGAGAAACACTAGTTTTAATGTGTATTTAGTGAGAAGAGTTATTAACTAGTCAAGACCTCAACAAAAGTCATTTACTCTGCAGAAGCATAAAATATCAGACAAGCAAAAAAGGAGGGAATAAGTAACTTATTTATCTAACACACAGATTGATACTTTACATGTCATATGCTTCTATTATGTTTAATTTTAGCAGACAGTATGTTTAATTTCAAAATTTAGAGAGTAGGATAGGGAACAATGTATCAAGCATTGCTCATTTCAAACTCCGTTTATTAAACTGTTTAAATCAATTAGTATTATTTAGGTTTATAAAACTCTGAAATAGATTATTTTTTTCTGTCTTTTAGCCCTCTTTGTTTAAGATTAATTAATGAAAGCTATCTTAGCTTTAACACTAATACAACTCACCTGGATTCAATTGATGATACTGCTAAGGTTTCTAAAATTACTTGAGAAATAACTTACTCCAGATAAGTTTACTAGCAGTACTAAGCCTCTTTGAGTGCTAGACAGATCTAGAATGTCTAAAATCTCAAACTATAATTTATTCCTTAACAATCTGACATCTCTCCCCACCCTAGAAATTCCAGTTTTCATTATGTACAACCAGGTTTCAAAACTGCAACCAGTAGCATTCATTTATTCATTCTACTACTAATAACTTCAATCCTAAAAGAAAATATTCCTTCCATAAGCCCATGGCCACAATAAAGTAAAGCATAAAGCAATATAAATGCATTGTACCAGGTTTTCTTAAGTATCTGTCAAATTCATTTCTGACTAAAAGAAGCTAAAGACATACATATGCATGTGAATGGAAGAAATTATTAACCAAGATGGGTGCAGGAACAAGTTACAACTTCCTATAGACACAAGTAGTTCATATATAAAAGAAAGAGTTACTATACATTAAAAATGGGATGTTAGCATAAATTATACAGTTAACCACTCTCCAAACTTAACTTCACATAAGTAAATAAGACGATTTCAAGTGTGAACTGTGTATTTTTGCCAAAGTCAATTGCTCTTGTTTTATTCTGACCACTGATATGCCACAAATAAACTCCATGATGTGCTGTATGAAAGAAAAGTCCTTGCTTCAAATGCAAAGGCAAATACTAGAGAGTGAACTTGCATGGGCATTTTTTCTTACATACATAAATTCAGGATTTTTACAAATTAATAAAGTAACACTTTGCATAAAACATTAAAAATTAATAAATTCAAAGCAAAGTGAAAAAAATTAGATGCCCATAATAACAAGTTGTTTAACTGAATTCTAAAGTAAACATAGAAGAATCTAGCAAACTGAACTAAGAAGAGCTTGGATTTAGGTGCAAGAACTGAGTCTTACCCCTAGTGTTGTAGCCTTTGACAAGCCATGAGTTACTGAGGTTTGCTTTGCTTGCCTGTCAATTGAGAATAAGGAGGGTGTTAAAATTTCTCTGTTAGTAGCCAAGGAAACCATGGCAGGACATAGAGTAACAGATCAACAATCCACCGTCATCAGTTTTCCATATACAAAGGTATGAGAATTTCCCAATCTCCTGAAGCTTACTCTTGTGTCTTTTTAACCAGGTTAGAGTAAGAAGTCCCCAAGTAGAAAAACATAAAGAATTTCTCTGCATATATTTGGAGGTAAGTAGGTGCCTAAGGATGGGCAAAGGTATTCCTCCAAATTCAATGGAATTTATTTTTACTTTGGAGAACATGTGGAAAAGGAGAAGGTTCTTGTCACTGGGAAATCTGATGAGACAAAAATACACTAAATTCCTCTCTTTCTAAATTATGTGTACTGTAAGACAATAGCGGATACGGTAGGTAGATGAAGTTTCTTTCCTGGAGTCTGTCTTTATAAAACATCATCTCTTAATAACAGAAAGATTCATTTAGTACAATAAATGTCTTTAACAACAAGGCAAAAAAAATCCAAATCTGAAAACTAAATAGAGAAATTACAGCTCCTTTCTTTATTGCTTTAAAAAGAATGGGAAATCTCAGATTGAGGATAAGCAAATCCAGCAAGTATGTACCTATCACTGGCCACCAGATGCTGACAATGCATGTGCGCCACAGCTGACAGTCACAAGAGAATGCAGAATGGCGGATGAAGTGCTTTCTATTCTACTCTTTGATTGTCATAGAGTGTGGCATGACAGTGAGAGTTGGGATCATCCAGAAGCCTCAGTGATATGATGTATACATTTTAGACCCAGGCCAAAGACAGTCACCTCTTACATTTCCTGCATCCTGTCCGATGTTTCCCTCTAGAGGTCTCCACTTTTCAATGCCTAGCTACATGAGGCCTTTGCAATCAAGAAAGCTATGCAGCTGATTTTACGCAGGGGTACTCCATTACAAAGTAACTCAACTGGCATGCTACATTTCAGCCACTGGGTTTGAAGCCATGGTAAGTAAATGAGATCAAGATAAAAAATTAAAAACTCATTAATTTAGAATATATTCTTGCTGAGTATGAAGTAATTTGAACATAGCCAAAGTCAATTCATTAATGAAAAAGTTACTATAGAAATTAATAGTGTAAGTAGGGAGCTTGGGGAATATTTACAGATGAGAATCTTTCATATTAGTGCCTTCAGAAGAAGAGACAAATCCAAAACAGTTTAAAACCCATTCTTTAAAGTCTTGGAAAGAATGTTTAAAATGATTAAAATAGACTCACTTGACATTTTCCTAAATTCTAAAATTTAAAAAACTGAACCACATGTATTTCAAACTATTATATAATAAAAGCTACTCTTCAATCTACAAAATTTATGAGCTTGAAGATTATTTTAAATAAATAAGAATAAATTTTTTTAGATTGAATAAACATTAAATTTTATACATTTGGAAATATTTATGAATCCTTTGAAAAATATGTATAGATGCACAAATGCCCAAGTTTACATTACATGTATGTAGATAAAAGTGCGTTCACATGCTATTAATTCACTTACTAGATGAATTAAAAACCAAGTTAGAGTTTTAGAATCACTTTAAAAAAAACACATACAAATATCAATGACTATTTTTCTGGCAGATAGAAACATAAAAAAATTCAACTAGAATAAACATAACTTACAATCGATAACATTTTTAAAAATTCTGGCAGGAATCCGTAAAACGTGTGCTGAGGAGCTGGGTTCATCTTTTCAACAAAACAACACAATGCAAAGACTAAGTCTTGGAATCCAGAACTCAATTTGAAAAGGGGGAAAGAACCACAAAATTCCAAAGACCCTTCAGACATATTTTGATGTTTTCCTTTTGTGTACTGTATTGATGAGTGTGGCGTGTGCTCATTGAGAAACCAGCCCTCGGTAATTGTCAGGGATCTTCATTCCAAGTGCAGACTCTACTGGAAATTAATTGCTTCGGTGCAATCCGAACCACATCATAAATGTCATGTAGAAGTTGCAGGGAGTGAGGAGGCAGTGACAGCTCAATCCGCACTGTTTCATTTAAAGGTGGGTAAAACACAGTGCGACAGAAGTGCTCTTCATCAATAATTTAGTCCGCAGTGTAAAGCCAAGCCGTGCCAAAGATGCCAGGGGAGCCGCTGCCTCCCTGGTTTTAATGACACCAGCAGGGAGGGGTTGAGGGGCCAGCTCAAATCAACATTCACTGCACATCTGGGCATGTCGGCAGATGAAGATATCAAGGACTGAGCTGACAGGACAAAGGGTTGAAAAAAGAAGTGTAACCTAGGAAAACCTTTGCTTTGAATTCTTTGTATAAACTCAAAGGAGATGACAGTTCCTACAGTCATCTTATAGAATAAAACTTCAGCAATCTACATAGAAAATTTTAACCCTTTCCAACATGTAATCAAAGACAATGAAAGTTTCTTTTCTAACATTTACTTTATGACCCTGAAATATCCCTGTCGGGCTCTTTTCCCTGCACTAAAACTGAACAAGCAAAACTTTAGTAAGGGTTGCTTGATTTTACCTCAGGAGCATTCATTGTGACCCCTCAACGAACTGGGGCAGGAGATTGACTTCTCTTCCCAGCTCAGAGTTCAGGATCTTGGCGGTTTTACATTTGCATGAAACTCAAAATGTCGTTTGGAAGCCCCCAGTTTACTACAAAGCAACAATGTAAGATGGACTGCCATCCCTTCCTTACAATACCCCTCTTCTAGCACGTTAAAGTAGAAAGAGAAAAGGTAAGTGTGTTATCACTCTCTAAAATGTGCTAATTCTGGGAATCTAGGGTTTATAAATCAAGAATTTCAGGAATTACATGTATGCCAGTTTTGACTTTAGAGGACACCATGAATTCCCAGGCTACACTATACTCTTGATCAAATTCAATGCCTCCTTCTGTTTTATCTAGGGGAAGGACATCACAGTCTCACCAAGGATTGGGTGGGTTTAACAATAAGAATGTTCCATCCACAGCAAAGGAACGTAACATGAAAAAAACCTTCCATTTTCCCCCAACATCTTTGACCCCCAAACCTGAAGGTATCTACATCATTAACGCAGAGAAGAGCTAAAGCTTTAAATTATTCAGCTATAGGAAGGCAAAATAAAAGACAATATATGTGATAACAAGATATGGATATAAAATGAATTTCACATTTACTTTAGAATCCTCATGGCTCTTTACATGATGACTAGCATACATGTAACTGATACACATATGTTTGAGATCATAGGGGCCCATGTTAGTTTCAGAGAGTTAGTTTACGGGAAGTTGCATGGCTATAAGCCAGTCGGTGCAAATCACCAAGAACTCCTCATCATGGCCAGTCCTTCTTGATGTACAGGTAGGAAGTACATCACACTATTTGAGGAGCATTTTAAAATGATTCTTATGAATCTGTAATAGGTATAAAACTCAGAAATGTGGCACCAGAATTTTGGACAGACTGCTGCTTCCGTTTAAATGCCTGGCACTCAGAAGGTTCTAGAGTGGTGGTTAATCTGCTGATATTTTGCTGAAAACAGTAGGACTGTGAAAGTTCCCTAATACAAACAGGAAATAATCTTACAGCATTTAGACTTGCAGCTTAAGCCAGACAAGGTTGTCTGATAGAGGAAAACTCCACAATTCCCTCAGAAAGATCTGAAGAAAGAAAAAATGAAGTTGATATCAAATTCTGATTGATGCATGCAATAAGGGGCTTTACTTACGAAAGTTAGGTAATGGTTGGTCAAACGGAAAGTTTGGATAGACATGGCAAATTTCTCATTTTATGGTTGGTAAAATATAAAATTAATCAATGGAAGCCATTTCTTACAGTTAGACTTATCCTAACACTGTTGGCCTCTTTGTTGATTGATAAAAAATGATTTGAACCTGTCTTAAATTCACTTTTCAATAAAAAAAGAAAAATAAAGCATCCTTCATTTACTAAGGGGAATCACAAAGGAAGCCTTTCTATTGAAAAGCAGAAAATGGAACCCATAATAGTCATGGTGATACTGTGAAGAGGGTCTAAACACATGAAATCACTGATTTTTATCTTTTAACCCCCAAATATAGTTTATGTGGCTTAAAAATGAAAACTCTAACGGACCACTTAAATATTTATTAGTATTTATTAGAGCACCAGTTGCAGGTGTCTGAAGCCCTCCCATATATTGAGTAGCTTCTTCGTATCAAGCAACAGTTTTGATCATAAGTTTTAAGGCAAATAATATTTTATAATAGCAGTTTTTCTTAGGGACAAATTGAAAGACTTATAAATGAGCAGAATATTATGATATTTGAAGTTTTACTAAATAATAGTGAATAGGAAAAGGAAACTATCAGTATTTTTAGTATTTTTTTTAATTAGCTTACAAAGCAATAGGTTTCTATATGGCATTTTGTATGTACTTAGTTTTGACTCTCCCTAGGATCTCCCCTCCCCCACACCACTTACCACCTCTCACTAAGCAGCATCTGCAAAATTATTTCAGTTACAGAAGTAAAATAATGAAAATGTTACTACTTTTATCTTTTTAGTGTCTGCAGGCAATCCATCTGAGGAAGCTGCTTCATGTGGAAAGCTGGTGCAGCATGCTATTGGCAAAACAGACCTGGGGAGATAGTATTTTATATGGGCTGTATTAAGGCCCCCAAATGGCAGGTTTCACAAATTTAAAATTATTGTCCACTTTACAAACCAAAGATATTCAGCTTTCCATATTCATTGCATGAGTCTCCTGAACTCCAGACAGAGAAGAAGGAAGACTGTAATTATCAGTGGATTGTTGTAGCTTTAAATGAGACTGAAAGCTAATCACGCTGAAGTGTCAGATCCAAAGGACGGCTGCTTTTAAAAAGCCCATTAAACAATATTATTCAATTTAAATGGTTGCATTATCAGAAGGTCTTTGATAATGTAGCTGCCAATTGTGTTCCCTTGATTTGTAATGTTCTTTGAGGGCTTGGCAAACGTGAGCTGTTTAAAGCACCTTTTAAGAAAGAGCCTAGTATCTTCCTGACTTTGAATATTCTATTTTCACTGTAGAACTGACAGAAACCTGTAACTCTGCCTTGAATGGGGGAAGACTACACAGATGGAGTCCCCAAAATCACACAGGTGCTGTGATTAAAACTCGGAGACACAGGTAGTTAACAAGGCCGACCTGATGAGGGACAGAACACACATCAAAGTGTTGCGAAAAAGCAGAAGTCATATTCTTTGAGAAATAAATATCTTAGAGGGAACAGATTCCCACCAGAGAATCTGCAATCACAATAACAAAGGCTTTGTCTACCATAGCAAGCTATAGTTATACATCTGTGTGTGTGTGTTTGTGTATTGTGTGTGTGTGTGTTTGTGTGTTTGTGTGTGGGGGCACCATATAAATGTTGCTTGAGGTATGTGACTCCATATTACAGGGGCTTCACATAGCTTTTAAATTAAATCTTGTATTTATAGTATGATGTGAAATGTACCAAAGGTCAGTAAGTCCTTGTTTTGGTTTTATTTATTTTAGACCATTATAAATGAAGTGGCCAATTTTCCAGTGTAACTCTCCCTTCAACTATTTGAAATTACTCCTCACATCACCTCCTACCCTAAGCCTTCTGTGTGGGTATTTAAGTGTGTAAGATAGAACAAAATGACATAATCCATAAATCCTTCAGCTAAATAATTTTTAACATGAAGGAAATACATATATTAAAATATTTATTTCACTATTTATGGTTTCTCTGAATTTGTAGCCGGACTCACCAGTAGAATGCCCACAAAAGCTAACCAGTACTCCAAATGACAGTGTTCTAGTGCACATACATAACATCACGTGTGTATTAGGCATACACTATAATGTTTGTGGCTGGTGAGATCACATGAGTGGCAGATCATAACAAAGACTGGTTATTTTGAGCCAATAATTTTTAATATGAAACTCTTAAAGTAATACGTAAGGTCATTTGAAAGAAATCTTCTGGATATCTTAAACTACTAGCTTAAAATCTCAAAAATAATAAATAGAGTCTATATAAAAATTGGCAAAGTGAACACCTCCATTTTAAGAAATCAACTGCTCTCTGGAATTCACCCTCCACACGGACTCACAAGACACACCTAAGAGACTCTAGTGATCAGAAGTGACGGCGCCCAGTCCCGAGAGATACCCTTCTCATGCTCCATTAGGTTCAATGTGCCATAAAGTTAAGCATTTCCCACAGAAGGGAAACATATCCCTTAACAGTCCCTTCTTCTTCCTCCTCTGTGGCCACAGTGAGAAACAGCCATAAATACCCATCACTGTCGAGGGTGGATAGAAACCAGGGGTTTTTTCTTAAAAGGTGAAAGGAAAGGTTTGATTCACCAATAGTAAATGGTCAGTTTTGTGGACTGGTGTGTGGGATCTGAAGCTTGGAAGGGAAGGTGTGTTGGGGATTTAAGAAAAGCAGAAAAAGGCAAGGCACACAGGGTCTTTAAAGGAATTCAAAAAAAGCCGTATATCAAATGGTTTTTAAAAATTTCAGTTGGGTTTGTGCTAATTTTCTTGAAGGAGTTTGAAGCCCAGTATATAAAAAGCTGACTATTTATATATTTGATTCCTTAAAAGCAATTAGGAATACAAAGCAGATGGTCCGGCATTGTAGATTTCCCTTTTCATATTGCTTAAACACTAGAGATCAATAAGTCTAATATAAACAGATGATTTCCATAGCAGGGTTTATAATTAGCTGGCACTGAATGTGTCCAAACTCTAAAATAATTAGCACAAGTAGTCATCTCAATTTATTACGTAATAGAGAATTTTAAATACCACTTACATAACGTTTTTTAATCAAGGTCTAAGATAATTCTGTGCTATTAGAGTATAGTTAGCATTTCATAGCAGTTTTCTTTATTTTTAAGATTAATAATTACAAAAAGGGCAAACATTTAGTGAAACCTTTCCTATATTGGAGCCACAGACAATTACGCAGCATAGTAGACCTGCCTTCTGGGCAGAATCAATAAGAGTCACGATATTGCCAACAGTCATGTTACCACAAGAGACATTCTTTAAAATCTGCATCAAGAGATATGGACATGCTTTTGAAGAGCAGTAGTCATGTTATCTATTGCATCGCAGCCCCTGCCAAATGTTCTCAGCATAGATCTCATTAATCGAAAGTCTTTCATTTTGGTTGGAAATATTATATGAGGTTTTGTACTGTATGCCCTATCTAATATACTAGGTCATTTCAAAGCTATAACCCCTAACATATTTATAAGTCAATAAATCAGAAAATGAATCTTGATATCTATTTTCTGCATTGAGTGTAGATGCTTGTTGGTATGTTTGTCTATACTCAATAAACAGAAGAATATGATTCATTGTTAACCACCATTAATTCACCATGATGGAAGTTATTTGTTGGTCTTTGGTTCTTTGGTGTTGTCTCATTACTAGACTTTTACATAAATTCAATTAGGACACCCTACAAAATTTAATTGGCTACTTTGCTTTTTAGACATTTTAATCATATTTTTACAGGGTTTTGAATAAAAAACTCTTACCATATGAAAATTAGAAAATGATTTCTATAAAATATATGGCTTTAGTCTAATGCCTTTTTGTAATTGGCAGAGAATTTTTAGAGAAATCACCACATTTTTACCATGTGGGAATGTCTTTTGTTAAAAAAACCCCTAATGTTTGATTTGGAGGTTAAAAAAATTAAAATATGCTTCTTTCAAACTGTTAACATTAGGATGAAAGACAGTTGTGTTAATTTTACTCTGAAGAAATACATGAAGACATATGTAGCACCGAAAAAGGAAGTGTAGAGATGGAGAGATTTCCACATTCCTTACTATTTTAATAAACAATGATCATGTACAGAGGAACCTATGGCCCATAGCAGCCAGGACAGCGACAGCAGACAAAGAGGAAGAATGTGGAATGAGATGGATCAAGATGAGGAAGCACTCCTCGTTCAGAAAGAAAGATAAACACAAAGGAGGAGAGGGCACAGACAGTGCTGAGGAGGAGATCAAGCCTGTGGAACCACACTGTAGCAAATATGTTGCTGTTAGCAAATCTCACGACAGTTCCTCCTGCCCCCGTGCTCCTCACAGAGAAAACTGCATTCCTACAATGTCCATTGTCTTCTGGGTCCTTCCTACACAGAAGACAATGAATTGAGGTACTGCTGTTTACACTACAGTAGGTCATGTTATACTCATACGTGTGTGTTGGTTCCTGCACAAACCATCTCTGCACACCTAAAATCACTTCTGCCAACTGTTCTTCCTGCATTATTTTGTCCAACTAAAATTTAAGTTCACATAATAACTGAGATAAACCAGAGAGGAAAACAAGAGCAATCTAACAAGCAGAAGATCTTACTAAGATCAGGGAAATACATTTTAAAGAGCATTGAGATGTTAATATTTTATATTGCTTGCAACTATCCACATCATTATTCATGTTATCACATAAACATGAATTATAACATTATTAATCAATATTGGCAATAAGTTACATTTTGACGGTGTCTTATGTGTTTAAATCAGCTTATAGGTGTTGAAACCATGCCGATTAACTCCAAGCAATGCAAAACCTTATACCTTATATGGAAAATGCAAAATTAGAGGAGCAATATGAAGAGGTGCTATGCACTGAGAAGTACATGGTGCTAACTAGACTTAACAGTTATCCAGTGAGGAAACCCTCACTAGAATAATTCAGCTTTGCGTATGCTCTTATAGAAGGACAAGACTGGGCTGCAGAGATAGAGCAGGTGATAAAGGAGGGACCCAAGCTCAATTCCTAGAATCCGCATTAAAAAAAACAATTTTGATGGCAGGTGCTTGGGAGACAGAGACAGGTAGATATCTGGGGGTCACTGGTCACCCTGCCAAGCCTTATATGTAAACAAGAAGAACCACACAAGAGAGATGATAGATGAAGCTAACCTCTAGCCTCCACATGAGTGCACACACGTACATGGATCCACGTGAGCAAACCCAAAAGCACGATAAGTCGGTCTACATTGAAGGCGCAGACACAAAGTATATTCAGAGGAGCAAAAAGCTTATTTAGGAAAAAGCCCTAGCTGTAATCTTGAACGAGGTCTCTTTTAAGATCTATTTCAATCATCAGACAATATCAAACTTAAAAAATGGTTTTAGACAGAGCTTATTTGAGTTTTTTGTCTTCACATTATCAACACCACCACCCCCATCCCTCCAAATCAACACAAGTTTCAACTTCATTTTGTCTACGTCAAAGTCTGCTTGGCTCACAGAGGGGAAAAATCTAAGTATCTTCCCCACAGCCCAAGTGTCTTCATTTGTCACACTTCTAATTTTAAAAATCCATGTTCTTCTTTCAGAAAACCCACATTCTTCTTACAGACTCTTTAAGTCTCCTCCATGTCCATCACTCGTCTTCTGGCCCGCACTCCAGCTTCCCCTGGCTCAGGCTAGACCAAGAGATGTCTGGAATTTGACAAGGTGGTATGAGCCTGCCAGCCCTATTCTGTTAGCAAATTTATTTTCTTCTCTTAGACGGATGATAAAAATGTCACGGTGTGATGCTTTAGCAGGCCCAGGAGCTCCCACCTACAGCTGTGGGGCTTGTATGTGACCTGAAGCCAAGAACAGCAGAAGGAACGCAGACAGCGGCCCCACCATGGCTGCCTCTCCCCACTGCTCATTCTCCTGCTAAATGATGCAATGGGACCCCTCAGGGATCCGGAGTCTGATCATGTTTTTCTTGCTATTTTTTTTTTTACTTCCATCTTCCCTTCACTAAAGCAGCCCAAACTGCTGAATTTTTCATGAAACAGATAATATCATTGTACACAAGATAATGGCATTCAAATACATCCATCTGCTTGTTAGCTCCAACTACATTGATTGCAAAGCGACTGAAAGAATATTTACCAAAAAATGATTTTTGTCTGCTTTTGTGGTATTAAAAATGCACATTTTCAAAAGGGAGCTATAGAGGGACCCATACACATACATTAGCCAAGAGGGAAAAATGAGCTGAGAAATTAAACAGCAGTCCCTGGGGCTCGTCCAAGAAAAACAGTTTACTCTTTCTCAAAGACAGATTAGAAATCCAGATGAGTTTTATGACTCAATGATTTTGTTCTTCCATCAACTGGAGAAGGGAAGGTAGAAAATGGACTTTTGCTGGTATGATAGACAGAGACCAGGCAGCTCCCTACAGCTTGGAAAATATACAGAATGCTATCCCTTGCTATATCTGGGGTGGCGACAACTACCTGGACCAGGCTAAATTAGACTCCTTCAGCCAAACTTGTCTTGGTCTCCATGCATGTGACAGAAGTGCAACTTTTTGATCCAGATCTGAGAATCTGGCTTCTGAGTCTAGACTGGGCATCCACAGATCTGATTCTTGAAGGTAGGGCTTCTTTCTCTCTGTATCATAAGATATCGAGCACCATATATACACACTTATTTATTTTTCCTGTCTATGTTGTATGTATATACACAAGTGTCACGGCATGTGTGTGGAGGTCAGGGGAACTTAGAAATGTCAGGTCTCTCTACCATGTGGGTCCTAGGTATTGAACTCATTTTATCAGGTTTGGTAGCAGGCCCTTTTACCCACTGAGCAATCTAGCCTGCCTGATTTTAAATACTATCTACTTTAGCCTCTTGTTTGTAAATGATAGACTTACTTATTTGCTGTGCTGTTCTAATTGCCATGCTTGCGTTCAGAAGTCAGATGGAAAATTAATTCAGCATGTTGGTGTATGTCTAACCATTATGTCAGAAGGCACTGTTTCCTCCATACTTTTTCTTTGTCCTGTTCAACAACAGTCAAGTCAGATTAACTGGTTTGGATTCTTATTTGAATAATTGCTAAGACATTTTCTAACTGGCATGAGATTTTTAATTGAATGTTCAATTAATTCAATTACCCCTGGCTTTCCTAAATTCTAGACAATTACCCCAGCATCCTTAAATTCTAGGCAAGTATTTTTGTCTGGTATCTAAATGAAATAAGTTTATTCTAGTCCATATTGTCATCAAATTTCTAGATTAAAAAAAATGGCAAAGCATTTGACTTAAAAACATTCTAACTAAATGATCTCTATTATTCTTTAGTACTCACAAAGTTGTAGAAAGAATCAGGAAATGTTTTAACTGTGTTAGAGACTATTAGAAGTTACTCGATCACAGGGATGAACTTTTAGTGAAAAACTGAAGTATTTCTATAATACATCTGGCCAGTTCTGTGCATATCTTTGGAATGACACAAAAATTGGGTGAGAGTAGGAAGGCATGGGGTTGGGTCTTGAAAGTACGTTGTATGCTGTGTTGTTTTCATGACAACAAATCCAGAATCACAGAATCTGGGATGACTTCTTCTCTTGGGACAGGGTGTGGATCTGATTAAATGACTGAACATTCTAAGACAGTCACATAGATGGCTGTCAACACATTACTGAAGCTCGGAACCCATCTTGCAAAGCAGGCTGAAACACCATTTGGAAACTACTTGTTGGACTAAAGTCTGCCCCACTTCTGCAAAAAGGGAATTTAAAGACAATAGAGATAGCTCAGCAGGTAGTCACCTGTCATCCAGGCTGAGGACAGACCTGGAATAAGCTCTACATGTTAAAAATACAGAATTGAATCCAGCAACTTGTCCTCTGGTTGTATACATGCCACAGCACAGGAGTACACTACCCCATCATAATAAGTTAATTAATTAAAATAAATGTAATTTTAAATGAAAATAATAAAAAGCTATAAGGCATGTAGCTTCCCACACATAGTGCATAGTTTTTCACTGCATTAATGAGAACTTTCTAGGCCAACTAAGGGGAAGGAAGGCCCTGATTATTCTGAGACTTCCTACCAAATGTCCATCTCTAAGGTTGGACTGAGTTCAAATAACTAACATTTCACAAATAAACTATCAAAATCTCTCAGATGAAAACAAAGTCACTGCAACTGGAACAAAATGATCTTCCTTGTTTCAGGTTTTGCTGAGAAATGCTACAATGGTTACATGGCTACAGCTTATTCAAACATGCTTTCAAATGGCTGTATCACCAAACACTCCACGGCCAGAACAGAAAGATGGCTGGATACTGGCCTCACCAAGCACAATGCAAAGGAGAGTGATTTTCAAATAACTCTAAAGTTTAGTGTAGAACATCAATAAATAGGAATAGCAGCAAGCATAAATCAAGGGGTTCCCCTTGTCTTTACAATATAGGAGTCATTATACAATATTTTATACTCATCTATGCACTAAATATTATGCCTTTTTGACTGGATCATGGATTTAAGTGTTCCATTTATAACACATACATACTCACAATTGCTCACAACTAATTCTTCAGTTCCTACTGAGGCAGAATAGCAATTCACTATGTCCTATAAATTGAGGACCACTGTCCAAGTCATTCTACTTTCTCTCCCTCTCCCTCTCCCCTCCCCCTCCCCTCCCCCTCCCCCTCCCCCTCCCCTCCCCCTCCCCTCCCCCTCCCCCTCCCCCTCCCTCCCTCCCCCTCCCTCTCCTCCCTCTCCCTCTCCCTCTCTCCTTCTCCCTCTCTCTCTCCCTTTCTCTTTCTTTCTCTCTCTCCTTCTCCCTCTCCCTCTCTCTATCTCTCTGTCTGTCTGTCTGTGCCATTTAAAGTGACTTTGGCTAAGATCCAT
Organism: Mastomys natalensis; assembly: GCA_021653895.1. Taxonomy (NCBI): domain Eukaryota; kingdom Metazoa; phylum Chordata; class Mammalia; order Rodentia; family Muridae; genus Mastomys; species Mastomys natalensis. Next base: position 3,678,408 of record JAJTUV010000327.1, on the reverse strand, counting down.
AACTGGTTTACATGAGTATATGTAGCATCAAAACTACATTTTTTTTCAGACATGTGGAATAACTGTTTATAAATCCTACAATTTCTCCTAATGCCGAACCCAAATATACAGGCAACTACTTCACCCATATTATGTTAGGATATGAATCAATAAGCACATATCATAATGTGTTATTCTGTCCTTCCACAATATGTCAGAAGAATTAAAAAGTTAATTAAAGTAGAAATCAGGAATAAGGAATAGTAAATGACAAATAGCAGATCTATGAGACAGAGTATCATGTATACCAACTTTCTCTTGGTAAAGATGAGACCCACAGGAGCCACAATGAGAATGCTTTCTGTAGCTGATGGAAAGATGTGATGTAGACACAGAGAACATAGTTAGTTCTAATTTAAAGAGCATTTTCTCTTCACCATGTCTGAATTTTTCACTGAATTTCCAAAAGCCTATAACATTAAACTGTGCAGACAGTAGGATCATTTGATCAATAATAAACAGTTATTGATACAAGCTGGTTAACACTTTTGTGAAGAACCAAATTGATAAATAGTTTTCTTTGTGTATCATTAGTAACCTCTCAAGGTTACTAATTCTCCATTTAAAATGTAAAAGCTGACATATATATGAAAATGTACCAGATGAATAAACATAACACCACTAAAATGAGATTTTAATAGAAATTTTAGAAACAGGAGGCAAACAGGAGTTGATCTACACCAATGGCTCTCAACCTATAGGCCATGACCCCTTTGGGAGTCAAAGGAGCCTTTCACAGAGATTGCCTTAGACCATCATAAAAAACAGGTATTTACATCATGATATATATATATATATTTAGTAGCCAAATACAGAGTAGTAAGGAAGATAATTTTATGGGTGTGGTCACCATGACACTAAGAGCTTCATTAGAGGGCCACAATATTAGGACGTGGAGAACCACTGCTCGATACCATACTGAGCTGGCTCCAGTTTTATAAGTATACTAAATAAAAAATAAACACTGTATTCAAATTTTTCCCAGTCTCATTTATGATGTCATGAAAATACTTCATTTCAGTCCAAGTTATACTGTGGTATTATATGATTATTTTTTTCCCTAGAAATTAAGGTAATATTTTAGCATATCTCCAATGACTTCTCTTCTCAAAATCTCTTTAAGAATAAAAGAGATGGGAGTTAAGTGAATAAATTTGAGATTTGCAGGAAAGTTAACTTCTGAAACTAGCTTGAAATCCTCCCAGCCACATTCTACCCTTTGCTTGTCTCTCACGAAGTCTGGGGGCGATTAATCTTAACTTTTCTTTTTAATTTTTTACAAACTTTGAACACACATTCCCATAAAGTGGGAAACTCACTCACAGAAGCTTATGTTTCTTTAAGGGAATGTACTGTTCCATCTTCCACAGTCAGAAAGACTGCTAAAAGTATCATATCTTAGTAACATTTTGTTGAATCTCAGAAATAGATTTATATTACATAAAACCTAGAGTGTTGTCATTGGAAAAGAATAGCCATAACATATCCACATACAGATCTTAAGGCAATTTAAATCTACCAAGCTCAGAGAAAAATGAAATATCTCTTCTGCTTGGGCACTGCCCATATCAGAAAGAGTTGCTTATGGAACCCCACCAATTCAGGCATTCCTGGTACATGATTTAGAATCATTGTTTAGAAATTTAAAGCAATAAAGATTATTTGAAACTCTTTCTGCTTAAGCAATCTTATTGGTAAATGTAAGACAGTTAAAACTGTACAATTCGTCATCGCCACACCCTCTATCAGAAAACATTTTCAAGTATAAGTTCTATAATATGACGTCTTTCCTTCTGAAACATAGGTGCTTTGGTCAGCATGGAGGGGCTGGGTGCATGGAAAGGTCCATTCTGCATAGTTAGTATTGGCCCAACATCATTTTTTGTGCTCCTAGAGGAGCTGAGAGTACAGCGTTCGAAGGCCAAACTCGTGTGAGTCAAGTCCAAGGAGCCAGAAGGTAACTATCCTTTCCGAGTGTCTGAAAGCCAGAACTGAGAGAACAAGAGCCAGAAGTGGATGAGAAGAACCCAGGAAGGACTGAGAGAAAGGCACATGTGCCAGCCCTTGTAACTGGGATGACAAGACACCCTAGTTAGAGAGAGCACAAAACCACCAGGGAACCTTCTGAACTCTCTAAAGAAACTCTGGCTGTCCATGTCTTGGGACATCAACCGGACAGTCATGCCTTCCCTATGCAGTCTCTCCTAATGGCTGGGATCGGGCTGCAAATATCTCACCTAAACTTACTGATGGTTTTAGGAATTCAAGAGTGAATTTTTTTCACAGATATGCTTTACATAAAGTGCTCTGAAGAGTATAAATTAAGATATAGAAGTTATATGAGTCATAATACACTATAGATCCAATATAGGAATCCAGTACAGAACACTTTGTATTTGAATTTTTCTTTGCTGTCCATAGCATAGCTGGGTACCACCATCAGGGCCTCACTCTACAGCGTACTTCTCAGTAATGCAGAGAAACAGTGCTCACCCATCTGGAAAATCCTCAGGCCTTGCAGAGGAATCCCTATTGCTATTCAAACCCTTATGATAATCTAATCTAGACAGATATTTTTTTCTTAATGAATGAAAATGGCTTTAAATGACTATAAACCTATGTTAAATTAGCACCCTGTTAACTTAATACAAATAGCATCTTAAGCCAAATGAAATTAAATGATCCCTAAGAAAGATTATCTTAAGACTTACCAATCTTCATCTACTTAAAGAGAATTTTATTTTAAGTGATATATAAATATCATATAACTTATCTGATGATCAAACTTCAAGTACTCTGACCTACCAAGAACGCTACTTCAAATACAGAAATTAGCTTTTAAAGGAGAAAAAAAATCTCTAAATGGCAAATTACCATTAAAAAGAAAGTAAGGGAAGTTGTGGAAGAAAATTGTCTGTCTAATCGCACCCTGCCTAGGTATCAAGAGGCACCCCATGAGATGAAGCAGGAGAGTCCATACTCAGGAAACTTGGACACAGGGATCCTAGGAGGGCAAAGACAAAAAGCCAAGTAAGGCAGACAGGCTGTCAGAGCCAAGCATGTTTAAATTATGCAGGTACTTCTTATCCAGAGGGTACTGTGTGGGAATCACTGACTAGAGAAGATTGTTAACAGTCAGGAAAATGGGGGTAAACAGGGGTACAGTGTGCAAAAGCTCTGTCAATGTGCATTCATCCTAAAGCATCCAGTGGTGAGTTCTCATCCTCTTATTTGAAACCTGACTCTTTACAGGTATAACTACATTCCTCTGAAACACATTTTTCTAACCTTCCACAACCTCCCTAGAATTAGATATGTTGTAGAACCTGTATCACTATTGCCCACCTCTATCTGCATTGTAGTAGAGACATTTGAATTGACTTCCAAGTATATATAAGTAGTACTAGTCTTGATGGACTGTTATCAAGATGCATTTTTTGAAAAACTGAGTAGAGGCTTTGCTTCCTTACAGAGCTGGCTATATCGTTTGTTGTTTGGTAGGCAGGTTGCATGTTTTACCTATCAAAAAAAATTGAAATGTATGTAGGGACTTCTATTAAAACATACCTTCCACAAAACCCGTTCCTAGTTTGAATCACTATTCCACATGGATTTATCTCCCAGATAAGCTAGGTTTTCCTACATCATTTTGGTCAACCAACAAATCTGTCAACTCGTTAATTATTGCAGATTTGGAAAACAGCTCTCACATTCCTTTCCTGAGGTAATTCTCTTACAGTAAGTTTGCATTATAAATAAAATCTTCATGTGTTACTTTTAATTTCTTTCCATTCTTGAGAAAAATGAAAGCCTTAGAGTGAAAGGCATGTTTGGGACTCCAGGGTTCCAAGAGACATCCTAAGTAGGTCACAGTTCCAAGCTGTAAATTCAGCAGACAAATTTGTTCTATTTGATTACTCAAGATAGTAAAAGAGGACACTTGGTTCAAAGTTTCAACTGTCCATCCTGTTGATCTTCAGACTCTTTGTGGTCTACCCAGAATGTTCTAACACTCTATAATACACAAACATTAACTTGGACAGGGACACTTGTTTCACAAGCTTGGTAGAGTCCTCTGCCCCGAATGCTGGTTTTTCTGTATGTGTTCCATTTCTGTCTATAAGATCATCTCTACAAACACGTCCCCAAACATCTCAATTGCTAATACTCTCACCATTTTCTCAATCCTGCCCTTTCAGCCTGTGTGACTCATTATGGCACAGGTGTGTGTTCATTTTGTGAGACAATTTGACTATTTCAGATATCTGTTTCATCTTTAGTTTTAAAATCATTTCTAAGTATAACAGCTCATTAAACATAGGCCTCAGCAATAACTACCTTCCATACTTCTTGAATATTATGTGGATGACTATTTTAGTACCTAGAGTATACCTAGCTATACTTGTACTCCACTCTGGTTGATCACCAAATGGGCCACCCAAGTGGTTGACATTTTTTACACAATTCCCTCAATAATATTTCTCATAAGAAGTCTATGTTTTTGTTTTTGTTACAGCAAAAGGCCAACAAAGTACTCTGATCTTAAAACCCATATTTCCAAAGCCTCCATCAGTAACATACTGTCAGCAGGTCTCTTCACTCATGGACCAATGCTAAGCCTTGTTTACTTAGATATAATATCCCAATAGAGAGAAACAGTTCTGAACTCACCATTTATCAACATGAAGGTCAAGCACTGGGCTTTGTGCCCTGAACTCTGGATTTGGAGACCTAGTTTCACTTGTAGTCTTGACCAGTCTAAGAATTTTCAGAATTCATCTCTGGATATCAGTTATGACTATGGGATCAAGTTGACCACTGAAAACATCACTTTAAAGAATCAGGGCTACAGTGGAGCATGTATAAATGTCTGGTGTGAATTATTATTTAATAAGTCATGGTTATAATTGGTTATACACATTTTTTTTTTAACAAAACAGCTATATCTCTTAAGGATTAATTTGGAAATGCAAAGAATGACTGAGACAAAGGTATGGTCTGGACACTATTGGCTGTTGAAATTCCAATCTGAAAAGTAACCAAAAGTCCTTCTGTTAGTTTTTGAAAGACAAAATAGCCATATGGGGGAGGCAAGAGGGTGTATTCTCTGGCAACGGAGGCTGTGGAGGCTGCTAAGTAAACAGCACACACAGATTGCGTAAAGTATATCTCCCACAGGACCCATAGCATGGCTTTCATTTTCTTCTATTTTTCCTTTCAACTCTTTCCCTGGCCTGATTTGCTCTTTCTTCCTCTATCACCAGCCCTAATCAATGCAGCAGGTCAGCTTGAAAGAATGGACAGACTTCAAGCCACATACATTTAAACCACTTAAATGCAAATATTGATCTTAGGAACAAGGACACAGAATGGACTCCCACCCCCCACATACAAACACTTTTTAGTGAACATGCCTTTTTCCTAGTGCTCTGCTGCTCATGATAAAATAAATTACCATAGATCAGTATTCTACCATCTTTTATGCGCAGGAATGCCGAAGTCACCCAAGAATGGGTCTAATTCAATGCCAAGTATGCAAACCTCCATCGTAGGTACTTTGGTAGAATATTGAGCCATATTCTCTTAATCACTTATAGAAACCTCCTCATATTTCCTAGGGGAGCTATTCTGGTGCACACAAAGGCACACTATCAGAGTGGGTGTGGCATCTTATATCACAGGAGTAGTTGTTCAACAGCCATGTCCACTATTCGAACATTTATTTCCTGTGTACCCAAGATTATCAAAGCATTGTAGCAGAAAGCCACTGTCCAAGAGGCAGAATTAGCAACAGAGTCCAAGTAGGAGCTGAAACCCAAAAGGAGAGATCAAGGGCAGGAAGGAATTCTAAGGGCCACTTTGAAATTCGAAACTAAAAAGATCTGATATTCTATCTGTAGGCATTTTCAGGCTGGGGTGGGAATGTTGGGAGGGGGGGGAGAAAGGAGAAGAAAAACTGTTTGTACAAAGAATGCTTGCTTGGCCTGTGGCCAAGAAAAGAGGCATCACAAACTGGGAGGAGTTTGAAGGCAACACAAAAGAACCTAGAGCCAAAGGACAGGGGAGACAACCCAACTTAAAAGCTCTGGACCAATGCTGGTTGCTTCAAAGCCATGCTAGCTTCTTATACATGTTTCTCTCCCCCGGCGCCAAGGGTTTGCCACTGCTGTTGTTGTCTCTAGCGACTGGAAAGCAAAATAAAGCTGCACAGGCGTCCCCACCTCTACTGAGATGGCTTCAGACATGGAAATAGCCCAGCACAACCTTCACCACAAAGGAGCTTTCCTCTCTCTCTTCCCCTTGCTCCCTGAGTCGCATCTTTATGCAAAGGGTCAGATGTCATCATGACAGGGACCAGGAGATGTGTACATCGGGTGGACAGAATGTTCACTGTGGGCTTATCAGCCTAAAGCTGCAGATAACTGGAGGTGAAGAGAGAACTGAGTGGTATGCAAAGTGGGAGGCCAGCTAGGCAGAAGGAAGCCTTTGACCTTGGAGAGGCGCAGTACTACCGAAGTGTAGGGTGGGAGTGGGGGAACGGAATGAGGAATTCCGTGTTGTAATATATTCGGGGTAAAAATGGGGCTGTCATCTTGAGCTACAAGTTAGAAAGTTATTACTTTTAATATGCCACTACCTTAGGCCTATACTGTTATGTAAAAGAAAAATAACCTTGTGTGACAGTTTAACATTGATCGATGTGCCTGCCAAACGCGAGGAGATAAATAAGCAGGTGATGAATAAACACCACTTCAAGTAAAGACATTACGCCGCATGCATAAAACGGCGCCAGGCACCTAGGAGCTGTGGGTGGCCGAAGGTTGGCCATTTCATGCCCACTCAGTAAAGCAGACTTAATCGCTTCCAATATTTTCTGTTAAAAAGCACGCTTAATGAGCCAATTTCACAAGCCCAGAGAAACTGATTATTATCTCCGAGTTCCAACAGAGTTGGTTGTTTTCCAAGAGCCAGCTCTTTTTTTTTTCCTTGATGGGATAAAATCCTTTTTTAAAAGAGAGAGAGAGAGAGAAAAAGAGAGGGGTACACAGGAGAGAGAGAGAGCGCGCGAGAGCAAGAGAAAAAGAGAGAGAGGGTGAAAGAGAGAGTCAAGGAGCCAGCCTGAGGGCAGACTCCGGCTCACCAGGCAGGGGCGGCCGCTAGATGGCAGTGTTACCCCGCAGTCAGCCCCAGAGCCCAGCTAGATCTGGGCAGAAAGCTGGGAGGGTAATTAAAGCTCAAAGCAGCTGCCTGAAGAGTTCACACCCTACCACAGTGCAGGCCCTTTGTCCAGTTTCTTCAGGCTCAAGCAGCTAGAAGGCAAGAGACAAAGGGACAGCCCCTAAAGGCCTCCGTCCTCTAACAAGCAAGGTTTGAGGATTGCCTGCTAGAATTCCTTTCTCTGGGTGCAAGAGTCCTTTCTCTGGTGCCTTATTTACCCTGAGGGCTTTGCCATCACTGTGTATCTAACAGGATGAAGCAGAGGACTGGGGGTGGGGGGGGTGGTTAGAGAAATTCCAGAAGACAGAAATCTCTCCTTTACCTCTTTCTTCAGGAGAGTGCCCCCTTTCCTTTCCTTTCCTTTCCTTTCCTTTCCTTTCCTTTCCTTTCCTTTCCTTTCCTTTCCTTTCCTTTCCTTTCCTTTCCTTTCCCTTTTCTTTTCTTTTTTTTCTTTTCCGTTTCCTTTTCCTCCTTTTCTCTTCGATGAACTCTGCACTCTCTCCCCTCCCCCACACCATTTTTGTTTTTGTTTTTTGTTTGTTTGCATAATTTAGGTCTACAAAAAAGGATAAGAATGAGGTGGAGGGAAACAGACAGTGCCCTTCAGGAAGTTGGCTGCCTGTCCATCAAGGCACACTGTCAGGAAGGAGTGAGCCTTCCTTCCCTCCGTTTCATAGCAGCTACACTGAGATGTGTTAAAAGTCATGCAAACGCTGCTATTGTCAGCAACTGCAGTCACCCAGTTACCACTAGGAGAGAAGATCCACAACTAGACCTCAGTGTATAATTAACATAGATATTTTTTTCTTAAATGAAACAAACTGTTGTTAGGTTCTAAATTGAGATGCAAGTTCATTATTTATGAATATTCATAGAAAACTTGAACATTTTCCAAACTTGGCCTTTCATTTCTTATCAGCTAACCAAATAATTGATGTGTATTCTTTTTCTGTAAGAGAATCTTCTCGAGATGTGTGACAGAAGTATTAAATTCATGAATTTTGAGGTTAATTTTGCCTTCTGATGACTCAAAAGAGGAGAGAATAGGCAATAGAGCAAAAATAATTCTCAGCTCTTGGCTTTTACTTCTAGTCACCTACGAGAGAAGAATGAAGTAATGCTTAGCAAAGATTGGTCCATTAGGGGAAGAATTAGGACATCCGAGGGGCATTTAGAAGCTGCAGAGAAAATGCCACTTGGGTTCTGCGGGAAGGAGCAGCAAGACAGAGCTGCTTGGGATAAAACAGATATCAGAGGACTGGCCCCAGAACTGATTCACTACAGGTGATTTGAGAAGGCACCAGAAGCAAAGAAGTCACTCAAGAGCCTCTCTGGGCAGGTGTCATCCTGGAGACAAAAAGGACAGGTAAAAAGCCATAAGGGGCCTCTCTGGCCTTATTGAGCCAAACTTCTCAAGATGCCCCTCACCAAGCACAAGCATGCAAGTGTGTGGACCTTTCCCTGCATCTTCGGGTATTTGTTTCCTTATGCAGCTGTTGTGTTAGAAAACATAGTGAGAAAATATGAGTGCTTTTCTGTCACAGTCTGTCATTATAGGAGCAGCTTCTAACCAGAAAGAAAAGTGTTTCTCAGTGAGCACGCTTCCCGATTGCCTGGTCAGAAGCACAAAGTGTTACATGTCCCTCTTCTCACCATGTTGGGCCCTGTATAGTTTCCACATTATAAAAGTTAAAAGAAACACATAGTAAGTGATATCTGAATGTATCATTTCAGAGAGATGAGGGCCCCACAGAGCTCCACTGTCTTACCCCACAACAGTGTGTTAGGCACTGTGAACAGAGCCTGGGTCTATCCAGGAGCTGGTGGCTCCAAACAGTGAAATCAGTGATGGAGTCAAGGAAAACAGTCTCCAGAAGCTGGTCCCTTGCCCATATCTAGGAGGTCCTTGATGGCTGCTGGAATTCAGAATTGGTTGCAGAGCCAGGGAAGAATAATTGTGTTGCCTAGGGCTGCCACAAAAGAATACTACATACCAGCTGGCTTGAAATGACAGAAATTACCCCTTTCACCATTTTGGAAGTTTCAAGTGTGCAATGTTCAGTTCTGAGGGAAAATGCACTCCTTTCCTGTGTTCTAGCTTCCAGAGGAAGCCAGCCCTGGAAGGTAGCTACTTGACATGTCAGGTGTGGTAAGTAATTCACAAGATGGTGGCAATAATCATTGTACTGTGTTAATCAAATGCTAATTTGCAAGCCTTAAATAGATATAACTTATAAAATGCCTATTTATTAATAAAGAGATGTTTTGCAATTCAATCCAGCCCTGAGGTCACTTGGAGCAAGAATGCTGGAGGATACAGCATTCCAAGAACTTCTGATGGTGCCTCCCAGTCACTAAGACAAGAGGGAAGTGTGGATGCGAGGGAAATGATGAGGTCAAAAGGACTCCATGTGACTTTCAATTTTGAGCTGGTGAAGAGGGTTTTAAAAATAGATAGGCTTAAATAGATAAGTGTTTAAGAAAAATAAAAAACAAAACAAAAAAACCCAACAACTCTCTGACCATACCAGGAGGATAGATACTGAGAAGACTTGAACCAGAGACAGACTACTGACTATGTAACAATGAGAGCAGGAGGCCGCCAAAGCAGTGTCAGGGCTTCTGAGAACAAGGTGCACTCCTACCTTTCAAAAGTAATAACTTATGATCCACAGTATTTCAGGTGCAGGGAGAAGAAACCATGGATTGTTGAACGGTGAACTTGTCAAAAGCTGCCAAGACTCCAAGACTTCTGGCCTGAATAAAAAGATCGATCATACCATCCTTAAGCAAGATTACACATTCCTATCCCAAAAGTAGCAGACTTGAATGCAGTGGATACCAGTCCACTTGTATATATAAGGAGGTAGTCAAGAAGAAGACAGGGAGGAAGATGAGGGGAAGGGATGGAGGTGAGGTTGAGGAGGGAGGAGGGACTTCGAATATGCATGAGATAAGTTGGAGCACAACTATAGCTGTAACTGAGAGACTTCTAATTGGATTGTGGAGGCCTTCTTAGAGAAGGTCAGAGGAAGGACAGAGGAGTAGGGCTAAGAAAAAGAAGAATGCATCCGGTTGAAAGGGCTGAGGAGAATTCAGAGTAGGTCTGGTACATGTAAGTAAGGAGGGCTTTAGACACCTGTGTGAGGTACCCAGGTCCTGATGCCTGGCTACAAAAGGCCAAAAGCAAACAGCAGAGGTGACTATTGGAGAAAAAACATTAGAAAAGCAAATAGTGGCAGCACTGAGAAAAGATCTGTCATTTCTGTTTTGTTATAACAAGAGAGAAACAAGCATCCTTATATGTGGATACAGAGAAGGATGCAAAGAACCAAATGCAGAACACGTGGATCTAAGAGAAGGGAGAGCCTGAACAGCCTCTGGCTTTCTCATTGGATCCACAGGAGCCAAAATCCCAACGCAGGGCAGGCTGACCCTCTCTCTGAGTTGTTGAGGGCTGGGTGAATTTGTGATGTCAAGTCACTTTGACCTTGACTATTTGTATCTTTGTATTGCTGGTTCCTCAACCTAAAACTGATCTTAATAATTGCATGCAATTGAAATGGTATAAAAGAAAAAAGATCACTTTTAAAACCAGTTTATAAAGATGCAAACAGAAGCCAGGCAGTGGTAGCACATATCTTTAATCCCTGGGAGGCAAAGTTGGGCAGATCTCTGAGTTCCAGGGCAACCTGGTCTACAGAGTGAGTTCCAGGATAGCCAGGGGTACACAGAGAAACCCTGACTCAAACAAACAAGCAAATAAAAAAATCCTCACACTTATTCCTAAGCTCTTAAGAATGAGGTGGGCATTGATTTTATTAATTGACTTCACATAATCTGCAGATACTAGAATGGCACACGCTCACCCTTCTCTGGCCCCTGTTCAGGTTCCAAGTGGCCAATCTTCATGTCTCCCATCTGGCTTTGACACAGGAAGCGTCTCTTGCAGGATTAAACTAAAAGACATATGAAACTTTTCACTTCCTCAGTGTAGAAACCAGGACCTCTTTTCCAAACCTCACCATAGATGCATGGGCTCCAGACTTTTATCACAAAGCCTTCAGATGAGGCATGAAGAGGCATCCCTCTCTTTCTCTGGGGTAAATGAGTGTATTTCTTTGATGCATCCTTGAAACATCAGCATACAAAGGCCCAGGGCTCATTATAAGGGCTTCTCTCTCTCTCTCTCTCCTCTCTCTCTCTCTCTCTCTCTCTCTCTCTCTCTCTCTCTCTTTCTCTCTCTCTCTCTCTCTTCTCTCTCTCCACACACACACACACACACACACACACACACAAGTCTGGAAATCAAACTTAAGTCATTGCAGAAATTATTAAGAGCAGTACTTCCACTCTTAACAGAACTTTTCAATAAAAACAATCCTCAAAAAATAGTGAAACAAAGGTCCTTTTCCTCATTTGTGAACAATGTCTCCACCCTCTCCTTGCTTCTATGAATGCCCAGGATGTCTGCCATACCTACAACTACTTACATTGTTTCTCAAGTGATCGAAAAAATGGCTGCAGACAAAAACCTCCCTCTACCATGAATGGAAAACTCCATATTCTTACATGCCAGCAAAACAAACTGCACCATTAAACCAAATAAGACCAAACTAATTCACAAAGAGAATCAGCTCTGTCTTTTTTCTACATTAAAGAAAAGAAAAGAAAGAAATTCCTATTGCCAGCTTTAATGACAAAGTAGAGAGTTTTCACCAAAACTCCAGAGGCAGCAGCATTATTCTGGCCTGTCACCTACACATATCCACTCCTGACTCTTCTCCTGTGTGTCTCACCGAGGTCCAGAATTCTGGAAAATATGCTAAACTGCTTCAGAAAGACTGTGTACTTTTGTTGTAACACAGACAAATTTATGTTTCACATCTGAGGTTGAAAATAGGTGGCAAATGGCAAATAAAACCATAAAGGTAACAGACTCACCAACTGCTCGGATATGGTAAAGGACAGACAGCTGTATGTTACATGGCTAATTATCCATCAGCCTTAAAGATTCTACACATGAGCTAGGCAACCTCTGCTTCTTCTGTATTTGGAAAACAATGCTAATGGATGTAATTCGGAAGAGAATTGGAAAGTAACTTGAGAGTGGCCACAGAACATTTTGCATTTAAAATATGCAAAAACATACAATGGATTTGACACTTGTGTTTCTCAAATTGAGACATCTACTTGAGATAGGAAAGGAAGAGGGATATAAATTCCTGTACAATATAAAGAACAATGGCTCATGATTTTTTAATCCTTAAAGTGAGCAGATGGCATTTTCACAAGTTTTTATACAATTATTAGACTAAGGACAAGTGAATTGATTGGTCAAGAGATTCCTCTTTATGCTGTGATAAAGATTGTAATAAAAGGATAATCTATGTTAAGGGTCATGATAATCAAGATAATATCTTGGTTAATATATTTTAGAAATAAAGCCAGTAGCACTCTAAATGTGACATTGTACTCTCTTATGTGCAAGCTCTGGTTCTTTGTCTCAAAAATACATTGTTATTAACCACCATGAGATCTACATTCGATGAGTTCTAAAATAGTCTAGATTAAAATATATTAATATTTTATTGGATATATACAGAGAGAGAGAGCGGGGGAGAGAGAATGTATATGTGTATATGTGAGTGCTGTGTCTCAGAGTGTGGGAAGAATGTTTCTGTATGATTTGTTCCCGCTTCTATTTCTTGTTCTTTTTCAAGTCAAAGGTTAGCAGACATGAGCCCCTGGTAACTGTGGAAGGGTGCCATGCACTACACAATATATTTTGAAGTCTATTTTTTTTTGAAAAAAAAAAAAAAGATTTTAACAAATTTATATCTTGTGACATGATTGGTGCTCAGTCAAATCTCACAGCAAGGAAATGGATGTACCAACCATGTAGCAGTCACAGAGAACCATCTTGGTCACTCTCACGCTGGTCTTCAGGGACACTCTTTTTCTCCTTGTCTGGCAGTCAACTAACCCTGCCTGTCATCTAGTGTACTCTAGCATATTCTACTGTGTATGGACATATTCCTTGCCAGGGAGGAGCAGCAAGAAGTGGTGGAGTAGAACAAAGGAAAGAAAAGAGGAAAGGAAAGCCATGGAAACCAAGTCAACTAGTGATCATTAGAACAGGAGCACCAGAGGATGAGTGGCCACTTCATTTAGAATTTTATTTTTCTGTCTCTTTAATATGAAATGAGAACACAGAGCAGGTGATCTCTATTCACATCAAATGCCATCTCCTATGTTCCAAACACGTACCCACCAGGGAGAGCCAGGAGCCAAGGCATACCAGCTCAGTATTTAGCAGCAACTCTGAACATTTAGAATCACTTATCACTTCCTGTTCTTTTTTTTTTTCTTCTTAAATAAAGACTTAAGTTTCAAAATTCATTCACAAAATGAGAATACTTTTTGTACCTGGTAGCAGATCAAAATAATACAGTATTTGTTTTCTACTTTCATAATATAGTATTGTCAAAATGTACATACTTTGACCCTGGAGAAAACAAAAATCAAAATAAACTTCATAGATGATTGAGAATAGTGCTTATCCACATGTGGGCATGGTTCATCTGGGGATTAAACAGCTCTTTCACAGGGGTCACCTATGATCATTGGAAAACACAGATATTGACATTACAATTCATAACAGTAGCAAAATTACAGTTATGAAGTAATAATAAAAATCATTTTATGGCTGGGAGTCACCACAACATGAGGAAATGTCTTAAAGGGTTGTAGCTTTAGGGTGAGAACCACTGGTCTAGAAGTCAGTACATGCACAGGGACTTAGCTCCTGCATCTCACCTAGAAAAACAGATGTATAAGTAAAGCTTAGAATGCTCTTCTGGGGGCTGCAAAGATCATGTGTACACCTCCATCCAGATGCTGAAAATGCCAGCCTCTTCCTCCTTGACCTCATTTATTAAAAGCAAACATAAACATGGGCTGCTTAACTTGCTATTTCCTAAATAAGACACGAATAACTAAATTAATTTTTTTGGCTTTGCTCTATTGAGTTATAATAATTGACTGTCTTATAATATGTAACTAAAAAGTAGCATGTGCCCTTTTGTATTTAAACATTTGCATTGTTTTCATGATTTATGAGTAAAAGCTTTCTACCGTAGTCATTATTTCCATCATTTTATGTTATTTCCATCATTATAAATCTCATAGCAAAGTGTATAGAAACTGACTGTAGAAATTTTTAAAATATATGAAAAATCACAAAGGAGAAAATTAAAGTCCCCCGTAATCCTCTAACTTAAGATAGCTGCCACTAATTTGCGGGACTCTTGTTTTACTCCTTACGTGTGACTGGGTTCTCCACTCCTGCCTTGATGCCACTTTCTAGTTGCTCATTTCTTATGAACATCTTGGATGCCCAAATCTTAAACTTTCTACACCGCATGAAGATAAATTTAAGGGCTATACTTTACCTCATGGACACATTATAAATTATTAATATAAGGTCGTTTATTAAATATGTGGGGTTGCCAGTTTTAGGCAATAAAATAAAAAACAATGTACCCTTAACCCAGCATCAAATATTTGCAACTTGTGGTAGGAGTTGATTGCCTTATGCTGTTAGTCTTACTCCTAGGCTACTGAGAAGAAAATCTACTCAGGATTTTATCTGTACACTTTTCACTGCGCATCAGTAAAAGATAAGAAAATGGTAAATAAAACTGCAAAACCACTATCTACCACAAAATATTACCAGCCTTTCACGTCACAAGCTTTGTTTGAAAATCAATCTCCACTCTCCTGACTGTAAAAGTGAGCATCTAAATAATATCCATACATCCCACAGATGAGCAGCCTCCTCTGTAGCTCTCCTTATCTCCCTCACCTTATCATTTATTTGTTGTAGGAATGGAAGTATGGTATTCCCCACGTCCTGAAAAGGTGCTGGTTTACATCCTCACCAATAACACCAAGATCCTCTGTTGACTGGATTTCTGGCACATAGGTTCTTAGAGCTAGACTTCGGTTCAGATTTAGGTTTTGCACTTTGTCAAGAGTGTTTCGTAGGAATGGTATACTCTCCTCAATGATACATGTTGGGTTGTGTGTTTTGTGTTTATTTTTCTCCTGACGTTAGCCGCTATTGTGAAAGCCTTTGACCTAGTATTGCTGTGCAGTGGCCACGGAACAGCTTTCCTAACATCAAAGCAGAACTAGCTGAAATGTGACGATTGAATATTTGTACACAGTTAAGTGCCTACATTAAACCTAAAGAAAACTCTTAAAAATAAATATCTAAAATAAAATGAGCTTACACTTGCAAATTTAAATTATAGTGTATGCATGTGCTGTGTGTGAGTGTGGGTGTGAATGTGTGTGTGTATGTGTGTAGCATGAGTGCCTGTATGTGTATGTGTGTTATCCTGAATCACCTTAATGAAAACTGTATCAACTATACCCAATATTGGGATTATTGTTTTATATATTTCTGTTAATAGATTAGTAACTAACATAAAATACACTGTGATAGTTTTGGGTTTTTGACAGTTTTTTATCAATAGGATGAAGCATGCTCTCCTTAATTAAAATTTTGTTTCTTCTTCCATGAATTGTCACTTTTGTTCATTTTTCTGCTAGGTCTCTATCATCATGTAGTGAAGCATTCTAGAAACTTGATTTCTGATGATGAAGCCCACTGTAAAACACAAGGATGTCACATACTAAAACCTCTCATCATTCCCTCTACTACCAGCCTAGAATTGTGGTCACAGTCCTGATCAAACATGGTAACACATTAACAGGCATGTGAGACATGATTGCCATATAACTCACAGTGGTGATCTGATATACTTGGCAAATGGTCACTCTAAATATACCTTGTCTAATAGGTGAGACATTACAGCCATTAACTTTCCAATAACATTATGATTAAGAAATATAAAATTATACTAAATACTATGGCCATAAAATGTATAAAAATCATACATTCACCTGTAAGTCTGGGCATTGGAAATTTTGTTTTCCCTTAAAAGAATAAAAAGCAGTAAGTATTATTACACTACACTTAAAAGGGCAATATGAACACTATCTTGGTTGCATGACACATATAAGAGGTTCACTACTAGCATTTAACAGTTATATACCAGGCAAGCTTGCTGCCATCACAGTACTTGGGAGGTGGAGGAAGGAGAGTCAAGAGTTCAGAGTCACCCATGGAATGTAGTGAGCTTGAGAACAGCCTGGGCTATGGGAGCCTTTGTCACACACAATTGTGTTGAAGAGTCTTGTATCTAAGCATGCCACATGCCTTAAACAAGCTCTACTGGAAGAATGTGCACTGGAAAGTCCATCCCTTTCAGCCTAACTTTTAGAATATCTTCATCTGAAAGAGGAATTACAAATAATTGAAAGTCCAAACCAAAATATAAAGTATAAAAATTACTAATATTAGTAGGAGAGACACAATATTAAATCCATACATGTATTTATACCATACTTAGAATTGAAAAGCATTGCAAAATAGTGCAATCAAATCTTTGTCACATTAGTGTCTCTATATAAACACTATCATGAAACAAAATTCCTATTCAAATTGATTGACTTCATGGTAGCTTAACTCAGTGGTTTTGGAATTTCTAGTATATATAATACAAAATGGAGATTTTAGTTATAAAAAGTAGTAAAGAAAAAATGATGGATAGAAAATAAACAGGTAAGAATGAAAGACTTGCTAAAATATCTTCATTTTAGAAAAACTGTATATTCCAATTATAATGATAATGATCACAGTACAGTGCTTGCTTCACTGTAACAAGTGCAGAACCGTCTGCTCAGCTAAACTCCACACGGGATTTTTAGATAATCCTCCTACAACACTTAAATAAAAACCTAATATTTTGTTAGTTTCTATAATCATTTCAATATTTACAAACTAAGCATGTCAGCCACATTCTAAACTATTCCAAAAATGGAAGACAAAGATTAACACTGGAAACCCCAGACCTTCCTCGGGGATTGCTGTTTCTATGCATGCCTTGTTAAATAAATTAGGGAAGTGTGGCTGGGTATACCTGATCTTGGGCAGAATCTTCCTAAGTGCTGCAGGAGTGTAGGCTGTCCTCTCTGCTAGATCTGCTATGAAGAGTCAATGAGGCATCTCTGCACAGCGGCTGAGGTGGAGAGCAGAGGACCTCCATCCCTCCTGAATCTTGATCACCATTCCCACAGAACCAAGAGATGCATCTAGGGATTTGTTCTTTGAAGTAATTTTCCATAAAAATATCTGACCTGTAGAAAGTCCTGCTCATGTGGCAAAACAAACAAACAAAAATGAAACTGCTTAAATACGTTCATCTTATACTCAGTCTTCCAGAGACCCGTCAGGGATGCCAGTGCTCACTGGGAACATTTCTACTTTCTATTTTCCCAGTTTTGACTTAACTGTGGTGGGACACAGGCCTGCAGCTCCCAGCATGGCGGCATTCCTCAGCTCCACAGTCTGCATAAATACCTCTCAAGCTATTGTGTGTTTCTGTGTAACCCAATACCTTTTGGGGAAATTCTTAAGTCACACTAACAACTTCTTGCATTTGATGTTTTCATGTCTAGAATGTATATTTTTATCTTAACGGCTGTGCAAGGAGAAAAAAAGCACACTTGTAAATAAATGTTAGCCATATGGAAAAGACAATGGGTCTAGTAATTAAAACTGAAAAGGTAAAGAACTATACAGTAATTAGAATACTGATTAATCAGCTGATAATTTTATCTTGATTAATGCTGCTGGTTTCCCTTCTTATTGACCTAGGAAAGGTAGGTTTAGACCAATTAAATATAAATTATTCTCCTTTTTAAACATTCTGGGCAGCTTCCAGTATTCTAAGTCTTTCTCCACTTAAAGAGTACCATTAAAATGCTTTTACTAAATTGGGCAGCTCAACAAAAGATGGAATTAGGTTTATGTTCCAAGCAAATGGTTGCTTTTATCTAAGGCGAAATTATACAAAACTGGTTTATTTTCTACTATGCAGAGTATTAACAATTGAGTGAATTGCTATTAAAAGGGAGGGGGCTCTGATGACATTTAGTGCAAAAACAAGTAGATCTATGTCTTACTGAATCTATCAGTGAAGGAGTGTGTACAGCATTTTGTGTAGGTCCCCACACCACAGATCTTCAGGTCATTGTATTGACAGAACTAATCACCTAGTGTAGAGCCCAATAAACTAAGAAAGAAATATTGAAGATCCAAAAATTCTACAAGTTATGCACATCCATAGAGCTCACTATTTTAAAGCATGGACCTTTAAAAAATAGCCAGAACTGA
Source organism: Mastomys natalensis (assembly GCA_021653895.1). Taxonomy (NCBI): domain Eukaryota; kingdom Metazoa; phylum Chordata; class Mammalia; order Rodentia; family Muridae; genus Mastomys; species Mastomys natalensis. Next base: position 3,659,843 of record JAJTUV010000327.1, on the reverse strand, counting down.
GCATGTTTTATTTAGGAATACAAATGTACATACACATATATGCATGCATTATTAATGTATTGATGAAAAAAGAGACCAGGAGTAAGGGAGGGTATATAGGAGAGTATAAAGGGAGGAAAGGAAAGAGGGAATGATGTAATTATACTTTCAAAAGGAAAAGAAAATACCAAATAATAGCCAGAAAATAGTAGATGAGAATTATGCTGTAGAAAAAAGGGAGGGGGCTCTGATGACATTTAGTGCAAAAACAAGTAGATCTATGTCTTACTGAGAACCCAGGTCAGGTGATAACATGGTAGACTGGCATCCACAAAGACCTAGGTTCAATTCCACTATATAACACTATATAAACCTGTTAGATTGACATGCTGCTATGATCCAGAATTTAGGAGATAGTGACAATAGAATCAGAAATTCAAGGTCATTCTCAGCTAGAGAGCAAGGTTGAGAAATCTGAACACAGTTTGAGGTACATGAGACCACATCTCAAAAGAAAAGAAAGAGAAAGGTGAGGGAAGATCAGAGGGAACCCCTGAGAGCAGGACAGGAGGAAAGGAGAAGAGGAACAAAGGAGAAGAGGAGAACAGAAGAGGAGAGGCACAGAAGAAGAAAGGAGAGAAGGAGAGCAGGAGAGCAGGAGAGGAAGAGGAGAAGAGGAAGAGAGAGAGAGAAGAGGAAGAGGACCAGAGGAGAGGAGCAGAGGAGAAGAGGAGGGAAGGAGGAGAGAGACAGAGGAGGGGAGGAGGAGAGAGACAGAGGAGGGGAGGAGGAGAGAAGCAAAGGAGGGGAGGTGTAGAGGGGCAGAGGAGGAGAGTTGATTAAGATGGTGGCTTTTAAGTGCAATTATCTCTAACATCATGCGCTAGACAATGCTGTAACCTATAGTTTGCCAGACCTTACCCTCATCTTCTCATGCAGTATCCCAGCTCAATCTCTAGGAGCCCCTGATAAATTACACTGTACAAACCAACACCCTGTTTTCGTTCCTGGCTGATCATCCTCTGGATGTTTGGTACCATGGTCTCTAAGCGCTGTAAAGCTCTGGAATGACAAGTCTGTTCTACACTGTGTGGATGAATGTCTATACAGGCCACTTTTGGGGAAGAAAATGCCACAGCAAGACTTTATGAACTAAATCTTAGAAAACCTTCTTGGTGCATGAAAGAAGGCCACAGAAAGCTCATGAAGATGCTTAAATACAAACAGCACCCACAAGAACCCAGATGTCCCACAACAGAAGAATGGATACAGAAAATGTGGTTCATTTACACAATAGAATACCACTCAGCTATTAAAAATGAGGATATTATGAGTTCTGCAGGCAAAGGATGGAACTAAAAAATATTATCCTGAGTGAGGTAACTCAGACCCAAAAGAATGTATGGTATGGACTCACTAATAAGTGGATATTCGCCAGAAAAGTACAGAATACCCAGGACACAATCCACAGAACTCAAGAAGGTTAAAAAGCCAAAGACCCAAGTGAAGCTGCCTCAGTCTCACTTAGGAGGGAGAAGAAAGCAATCACGTTGAACAGAAAGCTTCTGGGTGGGAGAGGGGACAGGGAGGGAAGTGAGGAACATGATCAGGTATTGTGGGGGGGAACGGGGCTGAAGTCCAGAGTTCTAGGAGAAAGACTGAGAAACAGGCACCCTCAGGAGGTGCCTCAAGAGGTATTGGGATCCTCTCGAATGTACTGGAGACCTGGGAGGTAAGTGACTCAGAACTCAAAGGGAGGGACCTCAGATGAAGTGCTCTACAGTGGGGAGGGGAAACTTGTAGAGTCTGTCTCCAGTGGAGGGGCAGGACATCAAATGGAGGGATAGGGTTGCCATCCCTCAGTCAAAAGCTCTGACCCTGAATTGTTCCTGTCTGAAGGAACTGAAGGAACAAAAGTGAAGAGCATAAGAAAAAGGAGGAAGCCCTGGAGCCTGACACTGTTACTGATGCTGTACTGTGTTTGCAGACAGGAGCCTAACATGGCTACCCTCCAAGAAGCCCATCAAGCATCTGAAAGAGTCAGATGCAGATACTAACACTCAACCAATGGATGGAAGCTGGGGACCCCTGTGGTTGAATTGAGGAAAGGCTGGAAGAAGGTGAAGAGGAGTGCAGCCCTGTGGGAAGACTAGCAGTCTCAATTGGCCTGGACCCCTGGGATCTCTCAGAGACTGAGCCACCAACCAGACAGCACACACCAGCTGGTATGAAGCCCCTGACACATATACAGCAGAGGCTAAGTCTGGCCTCAGTGAGAGGAGATGCACCTAGCCCTTGAGGCCCCGGGGAGTGGTGAGGTCTGGTGAGGTGGGGGAGATGGGGACATCCTCTTGGAGATGTGGTGGGGGTACAGGGGAGGAAGTATAGGATGGGGAGCTGTCAGAGTCAGGGAAGGAGACAGACCAGGAGAAGGATGAAGGATGAAGACTGGACTTTTAAAAAGGATTAAATAAAGGAAAATAAAAAAAGAATCATCTAACAGAAAAACGAGGCCCTCTATGGACTCTGACAAACACTGGCACTTACTATACTATTAACCGTCAAACAGTCCAGTGATTTGGGGTCAGTTTTAATCTCACTACATAGATGAGAACTGAGCCATAGAATGGTACAGAAGAAACTACAGTGCAGGTTTAATCAGAAGTGAATTCCAGGACTTAGAGTCAACTGCTCCAACTGAGCTTTGGATGTTTGGATTTCAGCAACATGACACAGTATAAGAAAGAAAACTCTGATTTCCCCATTTTATGGCTATGTGTGTGGTCAGTAGTCCTATCTTCTAGGGTAGTGGTGACTTGAACAACAAGGACCATGGAATGCTTGATAACACATTGTTGCCTCTAAGTACATATAAAGCAAACAGGTACTCAGTGAGATTGCAGACACTTCATAACTGTTGTGGGATAACTTTCAAATAAATTATTGTATAATTTAAAGGAAAAGTCCACTCAATTAGGTCTATTCAATCGCTACAGCCTCTTGCCAATCCCTTTACAAGTGGCTGCACCTGATACCAGCATTCATTCATTCATTCACTCATTCATTCCCTTGAGGCTGTCTTCTGGAAGATGAGCTGTGGCAATGTATGGTCTATGTAATTCTGGCCCTGTTGTTGCCTAGAGAAAATGCTGAAAATAATGCCCAAATAAAACTAGCAACACTCATTCATGAGGTTATTTTTTAAAATGTGAGGACTATTTTATAACTTGAAATAGTTAAATAGGATTTCAGCTCCAACGTTTAATAAGAACATTGTTTTCTAGTGTAGTGCAGTACATCTAGCAAATGCTTAGTATGTACTTTGTGTCTAGCAACCTAATCCCTGGGCGTTACATCAAACTATTTTTCCTGTTTGACAGATGACATAACTATGGCTCAAAGAAATGAAGTGATTAGCCTAAGAATATTGAATAAGTAGTAATGCCATAACTGAGCATTTAATGGTGGTAGAAAAACAATAAATAAATAAATCCTAGTATAAACAATTATATGTAAGATTATATGATAAAGAATCATATATGCAAAGTTGTTTGTTCTACAAATACTCTGTCTAAAAGAGAGGCTCCATAAGATGAGTGGTCCTCTATCTGCCCTAGATAATTGAGCAAACATGCATATGAAGTTGAATCACATAGAACCACAACACAACTGTGGCATTGCAAACAAGGCAAAAGGTTAGTCCGTGAAAATATCTGGTATACTGAGAGAGCTGTTTGTTGAGAGAGACGGAAGCATGGGCTGGATGCAGGTGTGGTTAATGGCAGGCAGGACCGTATGTTAGGGAAAGCAAGATCACAATACATGTGTGCACTTTACTTCACTGGACATGTAGAAGAAAACAGGAGACTTGAATTTTGTATTACATGATTAATATGATAGAAAATTAACTTTGTCACTAGTATGAAGAAGAGATTGGCAAGGTGTGCAGGATCAGATGACAAAGCAACCATGGCAGAAGAGGAGCTTGGAAAAGTAGGTTAGGTCAGGGCACTATAGTGTCTTCATTAATAAAAATAATCAGATAATAATCCTTTTATTTTGTAATAACAATAAGTTAATACTCAATGAATAATATATTAAATAAAATAAAATTAAATGATAAATCAATTATAATCACTTATAACATAGGACTTTAAGACTTACTTTATAGGCAAGCTTTATAGCACATATAAAACTGTTAGTTACCTATGCTGATTAGAGTTTTGTTTAGTTTTGCTTGGTTTGGTTTGGTTAACTTGACAGCTATGGTAATCTGGGAAGAGGAAACCAGAGTTGAGAGTTGGAAAAAAATACCTCGATTAGATTGGACTTTGCAAGTTTGTGGGGCATTTTTAAATTAATGATGGGGTGCAGTCCAGTGTAGGTAGTATGTTCCAGGCCTACTGTTTGAGGAAATATAAGAAAGCAGGCTATGATGGACAGTCAGTAAGCAGCACTTTTCTGTGGCTTCTGTTTCAGTTCTTGCCTTGAGCTCCTGCCCTGAGATCCTGCCCTGACCTCCGTCAGTGATGGACTGACACATGAAGGGTATGCTAGAAGAGGAGTTACTAAGGAGTATTTCCTAATACTAATTACGTTTATGCCTTTGTTTCTTCTTGAGTAAGTATACACAGACGACAACCAATGAACATTTAAATTAAAATTTTAAAAAGTGATTGAAATTTCATTATTCCCACATTTGAACCACCCACATATTGCCACCCTCACAGAACCCCACATTCAAAGGTGACTGTCATACCGAATTTAGTCCACGATATCTCTCTACCTTGTTCATCCAAAATAATATATAGTTTTATCTTTGCATGCTATGTTTTGCTTTATAGAAAGAATAATATTAAACACAATCTACGTTTGTCTGTTTCACTTAGTATTATCCTCATAAGACTTGGTTGTGATCAGGAATGGAGCCATGGATGCCGACTGCTGTGCGACACTGTACTTCATGAGCACACTAAAGCTCACTCACCCATCCTACTGACAGAGAGCATCTGAGGTGTCTTATTTTTTCTGCTATTATAAGCAAGGCATACATTCTTTTACACGTCTGCCTTCTGTCAGTCCTGCACATTATAAACCATGTATGTGCATGTGTAGGTACATATATGCTTACATGGGTACATCCATGTATGTGCACGTATGTAGAAGCCAGGAGGAATATTCTTGAGTAGCCTTCCATTTGTGTTTTTGAAATACAGATTTTTACTGGGACATAGAAGTTGCTGATTAGGCCAGTAAGCCCCTGGAATTTTGATGTCTCTGCCTGCATTGTACCAGAAAAAATGAGCTCAGGCTACCAACCTAGCTTTAGTAGGGTGTTGAGGATTGAATTTAAGTCTATCTGCTTGAGCAATGAGTTCTTACTAACTGCTTCATCTCTCCAGCAACATGTGGTGGGCTTCTCCCTGGCAACTGTGGGTGTATTGCCATCATTTTAATTTCTATTTTCTTGGTCATAATGAAATCAGAAGTATTTTTGCCTGCTGTGCATGCATTCTCTGTGTAAATTCCGTTTTGCTTTTGCCTTATTTGTGCTTTGCACATAAATCGGTGCAATATTATTATATGTTACAGATTCTAATTCTTTTCCGTACATTTGTGTGATAAACAATTCTTCCCCTATGGTCTGTTTTAACCATCTATCAACTGAGAGACATTGCTAATTTTGAGACATTAGATTTGCTTTCACTCATTGCTGAGCTTGTGTTCTCATTAGTAAACCCATTTTACCAAAGGTGTAGCCACATCTGCCTGTACTGTTTATCAGAAGGCTAGAAATTTCATCCTGGTGTAAGTTTTTAGAACAGAGAACTTTGTGTGACACAGGAGGGAGGTGAGAAGACCCATGTCTCTGTTAAACAAGTGTTGCCTGAACATCGATTTTGCAATCATTGATTTCCCTCAGTGACCTATAAACCCAACAATGCTAAAGAAAGTGTTCCTCTATTGGGCTTCTCTTATCCTAGTGTCTATTAGTCTAAAACTGGACAAATTATATACACCAGAATTGCCATAACTTCACAATTAGAATTGATGTGTGTTGTGGCCTGTGCTGGTCTGTGCTTCTGTGAGACTTGTTGACTTTTCATATCTTCTACTTTCCCACATACATTTTAGAATCACCTTATCCAGTTCTCAGTAAAACTTCTGTTGGCCTTGCACTGTCGGTGCAGCTGTTGGGAAGGGTCTTTGAGAGAGCATGAAGTTCAGTGACTAGATGCTTCTCTCAGAGAACATTCCTTCCCTTTGTCATGTCCTCTTCCTTTGGTGTCTATTTCTCATCTTTACACATCCTCCTGGTACATAATACCACCTGCTGCATTAGAAAGGCATATGGCCTTCCTAGAACTAGCTACTTAATACTGTTTTGTGAACCATAAGCCAAAACTAAAACCTCTTTCTTTATATTACCCAGTCTCGGAATTCTGCTGTAGCAATAAAAAAAATGAAATAACAAAAGCGCGCGTGCGCACACACATCACACACACACACACACACACACACACCTTTCAGAAAAAAATGTCATTTGTGAGTATTATTCTAGATTGTTATTCTCTGACACTAGATTTATATTATATAGTCAGTGTTTCCTTTAGGCTTTTTTTCAATATACATCAACTTTCCAGTAGAATTATTCCTGTTTTTGAAAGACCATTTTGTAATTCCCTGTGGTGTAACATTGTCCATGACAATATTAAACCATAGAAAATAGGTTTTTGTCTGTAAGATTCTGAATAGAAAGTTATTTTGTATATTCAGATACAAGTTTACACTGTCTTATACCTTAATATTTCTGTATCTGAACATTACATTTACCCATCAATTTCAGAAATCTCTTACCATGATATCTCTAGGCACTACATTTTCCATATTATTTTTATTCCTTATGAGACTCCAATGAAAGTCCTGTGGCTCTTTCCTTCTGTTCGTCTCCTTCCACACTGCATCTCCTTTGGTAGTTCTGGCTGAATTCTAGGTTCTGTCTCCACTTTTCAGTTCCCTCACACTCATTGATATCTATATTCTTTGCTATTTAACTTATCCTTTAAAACTTTGACAATTGTTATATTGTCAATTGCATTTTGTTCCAAATTTGATCATTTAGTAACCTTGGGCATGTATTTCTATCATTTTAATTCTTTAACATACTCAGTGGCTTTAGGTTTATATAAGTACATTTTATGTAGTCTTTACTAAGTTAGTATTATATATTTCTTCTACTGGCTCTCCTTCATGGTGATTTATTTCTTGTTTGTATCTGTTAACTAAAAGTTTTGTTATACAACCTACTTTTTGAATAACTATTTAGTGAACTCCTTAAGGGATGAGTGGAAAATATCATTGAAAAATAAATTCTTGGAAACAGAAGTGCTATTACAGAAAGATGCAGGCCTGTTCTCTGTGCTGCCAGAAAGCTGTACAAGGCTGTCCCAGGATCACTTTTTCTGAAGGCACTAAGGAAGCAATCAGCATGCTTCTTTTATAACCTGCTTATAATGGGACACACAATTAGTAGAAAGGCTGTCATGATTTGGCCCACAGGGCTGCAGGCAAAGGCTTCGTGATTGGCTGACCTACAGCTACTGTCATAACTGCCACCCGAAAGGTGTATGATGTACTACACACTTTCACATACATTCTGCTTTCAGCTAAGGTGTACCCACCTGGATTGTATTGAGTTCCTTCAGGAAGTAGCCTTCCCAAAGTCACAAACAATGTCATTTGGAAGCACTCTTCACCAGATAAGTTAGGGAGATGGAGAAGCTGCACTGAAGGTTTGCATAGAAGCAGCCATCTCTTACCAATGAAAATCAAAGAAAAGGGATGGTATCTATGGTATACAAAATGGCCCTCCACCAGATGAGACTGCAGAGCTGGAAGAAAGATAGTGCTAAATAGCTCACTCGTTAAATTAACCAGTAAAGATCCTGACAGACATGATTCATGATCAGTTCAGCCCAGAAATTCAATACAGAAGCAAGGGAATGAAGATAGTACTGACACCTACAAGGATTAGATGAGGAGAGGAAAGGAACCCAGGTAAAGACTGAAATGTCAAACACAAAAGGAAAATCTTAATTTTCTCATGGTTGAAGAAAATTTCTTAAGCAGGCCCTAATCAAATGAAAAATGTATCATTATGGTACTCTGTGGAATTCACAACTAACCATTAAACTGATCATGGGGTTCCCAATGGAGAAGTTAGAGTGAAGGCTGAAGGAGTTGAGAGGATTCGAGACACCATGAGGAAAGCAACAATCCCAACCAACCAGAGCCCCCAGGGTCTAAACCACCAGCCTGGGAGCGCTTAGGGAGGGACCCATGGCTCCAGCTATATATGCAAGGGAGCTATATATAAGTGGGAGAAGAGATCCTTGGTCCCATGAAGGCTGGACGTCGTGGGGGGGATATTCGAGGGTGGGGAGGTGAGGTAAGGTGGAGGGTGGGTGGAGGTACACCAACGTGGAGGCAGGAGGAGGCGGGGAAGGGATAGTGAGTTCCTGGGAGGGAGGGGGAAAATGGGGTAAGGAGAGAACATCTGAAATGTAAATAAAATTTCCAATAAAAAAAAGAAAAAAAAGAAAAAGAAAAATGTATCATTACTGTACTCTGTGGAATTCCAACAAAAGTTAGGAAAGAGAAAACTGAGCCTGTCACATCAGAAAATGTCACCCACAAATAACAAACAGCAAAGACTACAGAAACGATTCACCAACTGTTACACACCAGAGTAGTACAACCCAAGTAAACAGCAGAAAATATTAGACAGCCTTTGCAGAGAGGCATAAAGCTGAGAGACACAGCTCTCAGTGGTAGGACATTTACCTCACAAGCACTTGGCTTCAGCAAAGGGGGAAAGGAGAAGAAAGAAAAAAATGGTATTTGGTTTCACTATTAGATTACAATAATACTTACAAAAATGGTACAAATGGCAGTATATTATACTGTGAAGTGTGGATATGGAGAATAAACCCCTGCAACCTGGTGGTACAAGTACAACATGTGTTTGGCATTGTTTAGGACACGTAAAGACTTACAAAGGTGGCATATCAACGATATGATCTCAGGGAAGATACTGCAGAACTGTAGCACTTGTGTACAAAAGGCTCAGGGTCACATTGTTTGTTATAGACAGAAACTGTTATGCATGTTGCAGTACGATAGAGAGCACGTTAACTAATAAATTCATAAATAGTAGAGCCCACTGCAATGGGAGGAAACAAACCATAGTATTTTCATTGAGAAATGACACCAAATGATGTATTTTAAACACATAGCTGGAAGATGGACAAACCCTAAGGATTCACATACCTGTACTAAAGCTCTAACGGAAGCAGGAATGACCACAGTTACAAGAAGAGCACAGTTCCATGCATGTGTGATTGTGGGTGGGTACCTCACAGGTTTCACCAGTAAAGACTAGGCTATTTCTTCATCTGCACATCCCTTGCACCGTGTTTCTTGATCTGTCTTGTAGGAAAGCACAGATCTAATGTAATCTGAACTATGCTTAGTATACAGTCATTGTTCAGTAAAACTAATAATTGCACATGTAGGGTGTTGCTCACCTGACAATCCTGTCACACTGCAGGCTGAGGTAGAAGGATCACAAGTTCAAGTCCAGCCTGGACTGCACAGCAGTAATAAATAAATTTATAATAATTATGTTGCCAATGACATAAAATAAAATCAGTTTGTAGGGTGAATTTTCCTACTTGCTTCTCTTTCTTTGCACAGAGATTTGCTGACTCACTCCAGTGAAGCAAGGGAGTGGAAAGAAGCTACAAACCAACGCCCTCTCTGTTTACCACCAAACTCTTCTGCACAAACTCTCATGCTTGTGGAAGCTTTTATCTATTTTATTCTAAACATGAAAAGGTGGCCCTTAGTCATGCACAGGCCTCTTCAAAGGTGTCTCATTTTGTGCAGGTGAGAGGTTTGCTTCAAGGCCTCTGCATCTTACCAATCTGTTAAAGACATCAAAATCAATTGTTTGACATGGCTGTACTTGTAGACAAAAAGCATCTTTGGAGCCCAAATATAATTTCTACCTGTTCTCACATTCTTTTTATTTTTGGAGTTTGAGAAAACCAAAATTTCTTGCTAATCTTCAGTGCCTAAGTTATGTTTCATCTTTAAACATATCTCAGTATTTTACTAGAAATACAGTGCAGACCATCTGTTTCAGCTACAGAAGGGAACTCAGGATTCTCTTCTCTTTCTATTGGTTTATCTGGTATTGCTAGATGTGTGATTCAGTACCCAGTTCTTCTGCACCATCTCTCCATCCAAGGGAATGCAGAGGTCAGGCAGGAAACACCCTAAGCTTTTCATTTCTAAAGTCTCCGTTTCAGTTATAAGATCTGACTTTTAGTACAAAGTAACCACAGATAATACTCAAGTTGATAAATGTAGCTGTTTTCTCACCAAATAAAAACTAACTTTATTAAAATAAACAAAGAGAGAACAAGCCAGACTTAGCTTGAGAGTGTAGCTCTAACCTGCCCCAATCCCATCATAGTCTTTCTATTGGATCAAGTTAAGGAGCTAACAGAATTTCGATATGAAGAAAGTATTTTATGAATACATAGAACTGATGATCCCATAAAGAGTTTTAGACAAGGAAGGGCAAGAGAATAAATAGTTGATCTGAATAAGTAGTAGTGACCTCCCACCACATGGGAAACATTCTTTCAGAGTGTGACCTTACCATTAGCCTTAGGAGGCCGACTCTGAACACACACAGTAAATCTCCAGTCTCCCTAGTATCTTAGGAAAGCCAGAGGAACACATGGAGCGTATCTACCTTTGCTACATGCTTCTTGAAGCTCACAATACAGGAAACCAACAAGTAATATTTCACAGATTAGGAACATTTTACCCTGGGACTTATGTAATACCAGGCTTGCTATTTTTTTCAAAAAAAAAAAAAAAACACAAATATATTGGATTTGAAGAAGTATAAATTATATTACTTGGAATTGGCTATAATAAACACCATTGAATTGGGCAACACCAAAGTGGCTCTCAAATAGTAAAATTGAGACTAGAAATGTCACACAGCTTGAAAATTAGTCTAATATTTCATAAAACAGAGTCTTACAAGTGTCAATAATGATGGTTTTAGGAGATGAGACATGTCAGAGAATTGGGCTTTAAAAGTTTGTCATGAAAGTATCGTGAGTTTTAAAAATGGTTTTATTATAAATTATAAAATCTAAGAGGAGAATCTAAGCTTATAAAATGGTTTCACTGTAATATCAAAATCATAAATAATAACTCCAGGAGTTTCTCTTCTCATTATATGACAAAATGGCTCACATGGCAGCGTCGGGGAGGAAGGACTTATCTGTATGAGGGTCCAGTCCACTGGGACAGGAAAGAGTAGCAGCAGGAATATGAGGCAGCCATGCACATCGTGTCTGTAGGCAGACAGCACACAGTGAGAAGTGAAGCTGTCCCATTCACCATGTCCTGTATACTCATCCTGTGATCCCAGCTCACACAATGGTGCTACCCACATTCAGACTCACATTCGGGGAGGATCATCCCTCTTCAGCTGACTTTCTGTGGACGTATTTTCATAGACATGTCCAGAGGTATATTTCATAGGTGATTCTAAATTCTATCAACTTTACAATGAAGGTTAACCAACACAGGCTGAGCTTTTGCCAACTTGAAATCCAAATTTATCACTTTAAACCGTGCATTCCATCCTGGTCATCAAAGTCTACTGTTTTTAAATTTTCACATATGTTCAAAAGCCCAAACAAGAAAAGAACACAAAAGAGCTCAGATTACCTTTGCAGCAGACATTCCATTTTATTCTATATAGTAACATTCAAATATATTTCAATAGGGATTAATATATTTTTAACAAATAATGTATTTCTGAGTCTGACCCCATAAAATGAGCAGAAATGGGGTGAAGCTATTTTTGGTGAAGTCCAGACTACCAGATAAACACTACTCCAAATGAAGCCCTCTGCCTCTCTCACAATGGTATTCCAGCAGAGACTACAGCTGAAGGAAAAACCACAAAGTCAACATACATATTTCTCTTTCTAGATGCATATAATCATTCCAGGTATTGTAGATGCCATTAACTTTCAACTCCAGAGTGTCTTACCTTCATAATAATAGTCTTTCTTCATATTCTTCTTGATCCCTGTACAACAATCAAAAATAAACAAGGAAATAAACAACAACAATAAAACAGAGTAACAAAAGAAAAGCTTACCATTATTAGCTATGACTTTTGTATAACATGGAACTTTATAAAGAAATGAAAAGCTAAAGAAAGGGTGAATATGGCACTGCTTAGACAAGGATTAATGAAGACTGGACAGTTGTGGGAAATGTTATTGAACAAAGAACTAAGAATAATAAAACAGGGAACACTTTGGAAACAAGAGACTGCTTTCCTTCCAATATCTAGTTGCAGGGAACATTGATGTGAGGGGCTTGTGACTTGTTTCTGGAAAATGTCAGATAGCCCTTCCTATATTTATCATTTTAAAAATTCCTTCAGCTCAAAATACTCAATATGGTATGCTATCATGTCAGAGAATAGCATGCCATGAAACTCCATGACAGCACTGATGACCTCAGCACTGGAGGTGTGGGCTGAGGCTCAAGAACATTATCCTAGGTCACCTGTTTCTTAGGAAACAATCTTCTTGGATCTCATTTAGACCTACTGGTTATCACAGGCAGACTTCATATGATACTCAGAAAATGGTTAACTTTTTCACTCTATTATAATTTGAGTATCATACATTTAACCTGCTGCTTTATATCCAGATAACTGGAAATGTCAGGAAATGATTTTTTTCACCATTGCTATTCAGAGAGGAGGCAACCAGCCAGCACAGTAGTTTATCCTGGAGGCCTAACCAAAATGCAGAAACTTGGGTCCTAGTCAAAACTTAGGGATTCAAAAAATCTGCATCATTGAAAGGAATCCAGGTGGCGAGAACACAATGCTCTGGGCTGTACAGCACTGATATGTGTGCACTTTTCAGCACAAACACATGGAATCAATAGTGCACTCATTTCTATGGAGTGGAATTGAAAGAATTATGCAGCTTACATATACCATGGTATTTGCAAATCTCATCCTCAAATGGGGATCCCCTTTCAATCTACAGCAGTGATTATGGGTCTTAAGCTTATTTGTTGAATGCTCACTGTGCAAGCTCCCTTTTTGCCCTTAGTCCCCTAGAGATTTTCTCACATCAGTACAGACATGCTGTTCCTCTAAAGTCAGTTCAGTAGCTTCTACAGTAGTAATCTAGCCTTCTAAGGCGTAATGGACAGAGCAAATTTCCTCCTCAAACACTAAGATAAGCTCCTGAACTCTTAGATTGTACTCAAGAGAACAATGCATTTGTATGAACAGAGGATATAGAATAGTTATAGCTACCTTTCATAGAATCCTGACAGACTACAACCCCTTCAAGCCAGCCTAATCTAAATACTTGGGAGGAAGTCACTGGGAAGTCACATTTATAATAGCTTTCCACAGAATTTAGTTTAATTAAAAACCAGGTGGTCCTGAGATTTCCTCTAAGGCTTTGTGTTCAAAATTCCCATTGATCATGCTTTCTATAATGAAAGACTCAAACTATAAACCTGAAGGAAAATGGGGTAGACGAATTAAAATATTCTCTCCTTCTACTTAATATAATCTTGATATCCATTAAGGGTTTATAATAATGACCCTGAAATTGGAATCCATCAAGGAAATACTTGATAGATTTACTAATTAATCTAAAAAATGTCTTTGTACAAAACCCTACATAATTCAAACGCCCATTTAAATAAATAACTTTTATAAATAATGAAACTATTAATACATCAAGAGAAAAATGAGAGGAAACAATCAGGAATTTCTCAAAGGAAAACAAAATGGACAAGAAGTAGAGAAAAACATTGTTATCATTTGGGAAATGAAAAATAAAAAGAGTGTGCCGGTAATGTAGTTCAGCTCGTTGAGTGCTCGTCTAGTACACATAGTGTTTTGTGTTCAACCTCATCTCCTGATAAGCTAGGTGCTATAAAACATTTCTGAAATATCAGTACTATGAAGACAGGAGAAAGACAATCAGAAGGTCACATAGAGCTTTAGCTGTAAGGTAAGGCCTGCCTGCAATGTGTAATATGCTGTCGATAAATAAATAAATAAATAAGCCTTTTCCCTCTCCCATAAAGAAAAATATAGCAACAATCATTTTCACTAATGTGAAATGTGACTATGTTTTCCAGTGTTTGTAAACATTTTAAAACTGATACTGGGATATGATGTGCAGCTCAGGCTAGCCTAGAATTGCCTATGTAGCTGAGGATGGATATAATTCCTGATCCTCCTGCTTCTACCTCCTAAGCGCAGGGGTTACAGGAAATGTCACCACCCCACCCCCAAACATTCGTGCCTCCAGGAATAGAACACAGATAGCCACGCCATGAATGGGAACAGATTAAGCATATATTTACTGGGGAAAATTATAAAAATATATATTGTTTATTTTTTAAAAAATATAATGAAAGGGTATATAACTAAATGGGTGGAGAATAAGAGAAAATTTAGTAAACATAAGGATGTATTATAAAAACTGGAAAGACATTCACCAAAATATCAGTATACTTAATAACCTGGATGTTTACAGATACAGATCTGTTATAATAAAGCATTTTAAATGCTAGATTATTTTATTATACTTGCTTATTTATTTTGTGTGCATGAGTGAGGTACTTCCCAAAGCTATGACATTTGTAATATATTTATTAATTTGATAATTTAGAGTTTATCCTGGTACATGTACACAAGGAATCAAAACAAAATCCAATCTTATTTGTTTCTAATACTCATGAACAAGTTTTCTTTAAGCACCTTTTAAAATAGTCCATAACTCTACCATTAACTTAGTACACCAACTTAATGAATTTTATATTTTTAAATATGACTTGATATTCATTCTTTTTATTGTTTCATTAGTTATCACAGAAAATGAAACATCTTTCTGTCTCCATTCCAGCTTCACGGCTGATACCTCTAACGTAAGAGAAAGTATATGAATGCATTTAACTTAAGTTTTAGGTAATATAAAGTCCCACAGAAATGAATGAATTCATGAGTTTTTAAACTTAATTTTGATGAGGAGGGGACAGCAGAGAAGTGTGACTTAACATAAGGTCCGATCTGATAATAAGGAACAATGAGAGACCGAACAGAAATTAGGTCCTGTATCTGAGTCTTCATGCTTTCAAAGCAAACACCTCTGCAAGGAGGGTCTTTTGGAAAGTCAGAATGTTCTTTAAGGGCCTGCTCCAGGAGACACAAGCATGTACCATGCTTGGGTTAGTGTGTCCTAAACTCCAGGAATACTTTTCTATTACCAGTGGTATTGGTCATTTGCATTGGATCATTCTGAGAGATTTATATTGGATTAAAATTCCATATTAAAGTTAACATATGTCTTCTATTAAATCGGATACATTCTCTGACACATGAGAAGTTCCAGGACATTTACATCCCATTGGAGAAATCTGTCTCAGGGCACAGAAAAATGTTGCCATATTTATTATATAGTCACCACATGTAATGTCTTCTTAATGTTATATAAATATATTTTGTTTTTCTTATTGTAACTTAAATGGGACAGCTTTATAAAGAGTTAGACAACTGTAAAACAATCCAGACAGAGAAGCTGTTCTCAATAATTTTTAAGATCAACTCTGATAAAAAATTAAAGAACAATAAAAATTTTGTAATAACAATTATTAAGTAATCTTTGTACCTTGCAAAAGTTTAAGGTACAGAGAATGTTCTGAAAAACAGCCACATTCAGTAGAAAAGATCAACAAAAAGACTTTCATGGATGATTTTTTTCTCTTGGAATAAGAAACAATTTCAAAGTGAAGTTTTAAATTCATTTTACAAAAAATTAGAAGGCACGTGTGTTTAAATTCCCACAGGGACACTTAAACAAAATTGAAGGATACTACAGTGTTCTTGTTTATAAAAGACCACACCTAAAGAGCACAGTGTATTAAAAAGTACATTTTCTGGACCATGCAGGAAAGAGAATGCTCCCCTGACTAGGGAGTAGAATAGTGGGCAGAAGGCCGGCAGGCATCCCTCTGTGAAGAATGAATGAAAAGGGGAGTTGGAGGCTTAATCCCCTCGGATTTGCCCCTGCTGCATAACAGATGTGGAGATTCCTATGATGCAAATTGCTAGGGAGGATTAAGGCTGGACTAAGGGCACAGCCCTTGGAGATGAGTGCATCGCCAAGATTCCTCAGGGAGTAGATGGGAAAGTAAAAAACTAGGAATGACCCTGGATACTAAGATACTGACATCAGGAAAAATACATAGAATGCATCTCTAGAAAATGCAATTTGGTTTTCTAGAATTAAGAAATCAGTGGAAAGGTGTAGGCATTTGGTCACTTGATTTGTACACTTAGTGATGACGCAAGAACAAGTGTTTGAAATAACCCCATCATCCTGGAACCAATAATAAAAGCATCTGAAAGGATGAAGTCTAGGTCTGAGGGAAACCTAAGTTAGAGTATATGAGAACTAATTTGCTCAGAAACAAAACAAAAGCTAACAAACAAAAAAAAAGAACAAAACCAAACATCCAAACAACCAGCAAAACAGCTTAAAAGAAATGATTAGTGAAATTTCCTGTCAACACCTTTCAAAAGAAACTTTTTCATGAGAAATTTTTTATTCCAATTTTAATATCATAGACTAGTAAGAATTTGTTGATCATTACTGCAGTAAATTTTAGATTATATCTGATATTGGCTTTCATTATCATTTTCATTATCATTTTTTCTCTCAAGGAATAGGCAAGATTACAATCTCTCACTTTTAACAGAATTTCAAAGGTAAAGTAAGATTTAGCAGTCAAATTTAATAGAAATAGCAAAAATTATGTACTTGCAGATTCTAAAAGATTACTCAAAATATTTACTGTTTCCTAGCTTCATCATTCAGTCTTTTGTGCTAAATATCCCTGTTGTCTGTAAAAGGGCGTCCCACTGAATAGGAAACTTCTGTTATCTAAAGGTAAACATGGCAAGCATCGGTCTCACATTACAGAGACCTGACAATGCTCAGAAGTCTGTACAAAATCATATTTGTCCTCTAACACAAAATAACTTATATAAGACTTAATATGTACTAATTTTGTCAAAGCATCTTTTCCTTTTCTTTCTATTTTAAATAAAAGCTGACATTTTAGTTAAGGTTCCATTAGAAAGAGAGCTTATGGGAACAGGTATGTAACTAATTAGTGTTAAGTTTGCTGTATGAAATCTTTGATTAAAAGAGAAAAGAAAAAACTCTGACCTACCAAGTTGTTTTGCTGAAGTAGCAACTGAGCCGTGGTGAACCTGGCATATATTCAAATGAAGCACACAGTGGCGGTGGCCATTGTCATTTACACTCTTTGAAAGGCTGACAAAGTGACTACATGCCTTTTTAACATCCATGGAACAAAGACAGAGATCTGAGGACGCTTGCTGCTTTTTATTAAAAAAAAAAAAAAAAGAAGAAGAAGAAGAAGAAAAAGAAGAAAATGTTTAAATCACCAATTTTGACCTATGTAAGTAGGTACTGAGTTAAATAAAAGTGGCTTCTTTAATATACAGTGCCACACTATTCTCTACACTATCTAATGAGAGAGAAAGAATAAAAACAGCCACTTTACAAAATGACAAAGATGAATTCATAGTGACTCTGTAGTGGTTGAATGTCTGTGAAAATGTTTGGAAAAGACTTGTTCTTAAAATATTAGATTGCTAACTGCTGAATATGAGAACTAATTTGCAATTTTTATTGTTGATAGATATCAGTAAAACCAGGCTCTCAAAATTATTATTTTTCAAATATATTATTTATTTCTCAAAAATGAAGAAATCATTTATCTCTAAGTTACTATTTGTTTACCAAGCACTCAAAGAAACAAAGATGAGTGGTAAAAAAAAAGTCTACAACCTTTAAAAGAATAAGGTTACAAAAAATTAATATGAAGAAATACAATGATAGTTTAAACCAATAGATGAAACAGTTACAGAAAGCTGGACAAGACAGAAACAAGTGATTCTAATGAAAAATCATCTTAAAATAAATATATACTTACTCACTACTATGGCTAAAATTAAAAAGACTAACCATACCAAGTGTTGGTGAAGACAGTGAATATTTTACATATTGATAGCTGAAATACTCATATGATTGATAGTAGTAGAAATGCAAAACAACAAAGGCACTGTGGAAAACAGTTTAATAGCAGTTCACAAAATTCAAAATCTGTATATCATGAACCTCAGTCATGGCATGACTAGATATGTATCCAAGAGAAGTTCAACCTTATAAAAGTTATATACACAGATATAGATGCACTTCATCAAACCTGAAATGTGCTAAAGAAGTTGTTTAGCAATATCTAAACATACTGTGGTATGTCCATACACAGAAATACTAACCATCAATAGGAAGAGTTTCTATACACATCCGACAGCAGAGATGAAATTCATAATTGTTGCTATACATGAAATAGGCTAATCACAAAAGAGCATATGTTGTAAAGTCTTACTAATAGATGTCTTTTTACAATTTTGCTACTAGTATAAAATAAAGATCAGTGGTTTCCATGACATTGGGTTTTTGTGGTATGTGTCTCTGTGTGTACATGTGTTATATGTCTATAGACACACATGTGCACAGGAAAAATATGAAACAGAAAACTTTTAGGAATATAAAGGAATGGAATAACAATAATGTGTGGCCAAACCTCATAGCAAAAAAATGAATCAAATCAATGTTTATATAACTACAGATAGATAGATAGATAGATAGATAGATAGATAGATAGATGATAGATAGACAGATATATAGATGTAGATATACATACATGTGGACATAGACATAGGCACAGACATTGCTATAAGGAGTTATAAAATTACATGGTTCTATATAAAAGAGGACTCTTCCCAGTTTGGAGCTCAGTAATTGATGTACTTAATGTTTTTAACTACAGGAAACAAATTATGAATTCAATCATGATAGGATATCTGAAAAAATTCTGACAGAGGCAGAGAAAATCAACACAGTAAATTTGGGAAATAAAGAGAATTAGCAAGCCAATGGTGAAATTAATAGCACTGTAATAATCTCCACATCGAAGAGTTTAATATAAGAAACATATCAAGTGTGAGCATCCATTTAAAACTAACATTAAGTTTTAATTAAGTGAAATAGAAACAGAAAATATGAATGAGTGAATGAGTAAGATCACAGTAACTATTCAGAAAATATAAAACAATTTCTTAGCACAAAGCAGTACAGAGCAGAAGCCTTACCAGCCACAGCCTGATGGATCAAGTATTCACCAAATTTCTTACTGTGGAAGATACACCAGTGATCAGTGTTTACCCATCTTCTTATTAAACTACTTGTGCTTAACCAAACATAATAAAATAGGTATAGCTCTCACTCAAACATGTGTTCACTTACACTCAAGCAAATTTTTTTTTGACGAAGAATAGGAAGATTTTAAAGTATTCTCTTCAAATTTAACAAAGCAGTGATGTATGTCCAATGAACATTACAGATGCTGAGAGGTGAGAAAATATATGAATTGATAGTAAAAATGTACAAAGTAAAATAAATAATAATGTATCTCTGTACCTCTGTTTATTCGTATGTGTGTGCACACATGCTTACATTCGCACATGCAACGAATGTCTTCTCTCCTGGGGTTATAGTGTTTCAATAGAGTTTAGAACCAACACTATGGATCTAAATTATAACAATTAATTTTATGATTCCCAAGGACATTTGTTTTTAATGTCTAATAATTTATAAGAACAGATTATTGATTCATTATATGACAATCTGCAGAAACTTAGGTCTTAATAAATTAATATCCATATTGTTAACATGAAACTAAAAATAAAAGTTTGGTTTAAAAAGCACTATAAGATTAAGCATTACCAATGGAAAAATAGTAGAGGGGTCAAATAGTACATTTAACAAGTTAATAACAAAAGATTGGAATTGAAAATAGATCTAACTGGCAAGATGGTTCGATGGATAAGGATGTATAATGCCAAGCTGATGATGATTTCAATTCCTAATCCCATATGGTGGAAGGAGAGAATTGGCTCCTGCAAGTTGTCTTCTAGTCTCAATACATGCATAACACACACACACACACACACACACCACACACACACACCTATCCACGGAAATAAGTAAATAAAAATTTATTTTAAAAAGAAATGGGACTATAATGTTTAAAGAAAACTCCTTACCAAATTTCTGTCCTTCCAAAATCAGAAATTTTCAGCTAATGAAGAGAAATAGCTTCAAGTCAGCTATTTGCAAGAAAACAGAGTCCAAAGGCCAAGTGATCTGAAGAAATGGGAAATAAATGTTTTATCATTCAAACTTTTACAAGTTTTACAAGTTGCATATTTTCTCCTAAAGAAACAGAGCACCCATTTAAATTATTTATTAGAATAAAGTCTGTTTCATCTCTATGGGAATTAAGTTTTGATTGTATAGATTGAATAACTCATTCATGGAAGCTTCACATGGAGATGAAGGAATAATAGATGTTCAAAACAAATGAGTCACAGGGCCAAGACACCATGATCCTGGAAGGATCGATGCTAATACATTTGAGTATCAGAAGCACTCTTACAGAAACTTATTTTCTAACAATGTAAAAGTATAAACATATAAATAAATACTTTTAAGCCCTTAGGAAGAGTCAAGACACCATTTCTTATTTTAAAGAGTTATCATGAGCAAAATGGAATATCCTACTTCAAAAAAGAAAATCTGATAACAGACCCATCAAGCCAGTCAGTTCTGTCACTGAAGTAAGCAGAAGGAGAGACACACAGACAACAGGAAATAGCTTACTTCATCAACTCTGGAGCAAAGGTGTGTTCATCCCGGCGAGGACCTACTGGAAGTTATGTGCCCCCAAGTCCACAAACAATTAGTAGTTCATGGCTCCTCCCCAAATTTCATCTAACCTTCACATCTACACAAGGGACTTCTCCAATCAAGACATTTCTAGAACCATTATCTACAAGCTCTCCAGCATCCACCGTCTATTCTCACGCCCAGGAATCAGCAAAGCTCAGGTCCTTCTCTCTCATGTTAAATCATTTCACAGTACAGTCCAAAGGTTGACAGTGATGTTTGCAATGGCTTCTACATTTCTCTCTAATTCTCTTTGAAATCGGAGAAGAAAAATAATAGGAAGAAAATTACAATCTGTACACCCACGAGTCCCCAACCTCTACCTCACATGTGTGTTCTACCTGAACATTCATTAATGTTGCTAATGCAACAGCAGGCATCCTCAGCCTTCTCCTAAAAGCAACAAGGAGAGTGCCCTCTTTCAAAATTATTCTGTGCTGTTCTGTGGCCACGGTGGCATTTTTCACAGTTGGGCTTATTCTCCACATTGTTGTATCCAGTCAAAGCCACTCAAGAGTTCCTACGGTCCCAGCAGCACTAAAAATACATAACAGCCTCCTTACAATAATGACTGTGAATCACAGCATTCCTCGGCTGACATAAGTAGTTAAAATAGTTGAAAAAAAAGTTAAATAAAACTTTTTTAAAAGTTCAAGTGAAAAAATATATGAAAAGGGGGTTGAAAAGGACTCCCCTACCGTCTAACAATATTAAAGTCTGTCTCAAATTTACAAACGTCCTCAGGAACATCAAATGCCGCAGCTTCAAACACACGCGCCAGCTTCAAGCCCGACAGCTTCAAACGCCGCAGCTTCAAACACGCGCCGCAGCTTCAAACGCGCCGGCTTCAAACAGCCTTGGGCAGCCATCTTGCACACGCTCCAAGGAGCACAACCTCAGGGCCCTTAGGCGGCCACCCCATCCCGGAGGCCACACAGAGGCTTTGTTGGGGGAAAAAATGGGAAGAAGAAGGGGGGAGAAAGAAAAAGAAGAAATATCATTTGCAGACGTTAAATTAGCCCGTAGAGGGAGCTCCTAGAGCCCTATAATTTCACAGTAATTGGAATATCCTGTAATTTAAAATGTAGCCCCATCATTTGTTAAGAGAGAGCATCCAGGGGTCACAGGGAGCAAGGCTCGCTTCTTACCGATCTCTGCATGCCTAGAAAATGCACTTCCATTCAGATCCCCTTGACCGTGTGTTTTGTTATCGCAACAAAAAGATTATGATTCTTGGCTACATGTTCTCCAAAAACCAGCCCAGAAATTAAAGTGGCTCATCTATGTGTGCCGTTCGGGTGAATCCAACTGAATAAAGACCATGATAAGAATAAAGTTCCAACAATTAGAATTGTCATGGCAATAACCTACATGTCCCCCACTCACGGCGGCTTTCGTTTCAGAAGCCCTGCTCTCTTTCAACCTTGACTAGATACAAGCTCATGGCTCTCCATCTCTCTCACTGTACAGTCCTCAGACCAGGAACGCGGCAATAAGGCTCCAGACAAAAGGATAAAGCCAGAAAATGGAATGATACAATAGCAGAGAGCCTTTTCAAAAATAAAACACAAGAGAAACAAAATTCCAAATTCTGTGGAAAGGAAGATTGACGAGCAAGCACACTTAGACATAAAGGAAGCATCCAAATGTGCAGTGGGGGTCTATTATCTGCGCTTCTGAAGCACATGTTGAAAGGAAACTACACTTTACATTTATGTAATTCTTAAATATTTAGAAACTCCAAAAGTGAAATGGTTTCTAAATATGTTTTAACCTCTAAAGTGATGCTATTCTGTCTTAAATGCATATCCAAAATGGCATGAACAAATTTCTAGTAGCTGGGACTTAATCAATAATTTAACATGTGTGAATTTTATTCTCCTTAGGATAATCTACCAGGTGCCAAGAAAAACCTATCTATTCAGAAATGTGTCTATGTAGTTTAAATTATTAAATGATACACTTGTAAGTTGTTGCTGAATCTCTGCAATATACCTGCTTGTTTGGGAGCCATGATTATCTTTTGTATGGGACTTAAATATATGTCATACAATTTTTAGAACAAAAATTGTATTACTACTGCAGATTTTGAATCAAGGAATGCAAAAGAGCACACACACAGACACACACACACACACACACACACACACACGCACACACACTCACACATTTACTTTGTAGGCAAGCATTCCCCAGAGAGAACTCAATATCAAACTCATATTCACTGCAGTTAAGAAAACAATCTTACATGATAATTTTAAAAACTGTTGAATTATCTGTATTTGCCTCCCTACTCAGCTGTGTTTTCATGACTTCAAGTTCTTCATGCCTTAGAAATATTTCATTTTAGATGTGGCTGATAGCCATGGTCCTGACATGAATCCCTCATTTAAAACT
Source organism: Mastomys natalensis (assembly GCA_021653895.1). NCBI lineage: Eukaryota > Metazoa > Chordata > Mammalia > Rodentia > Muridae > Mastomys > Mastomys natalensis. Next base: position 3,636,435 of record JAJTUV010000327.1, on the reverse strand, counting down.
TAACAAGAAAAGAAAATGTCAAAAACCTCATAGATACCATTCATACATAATAACTCCACACAGGTTCAGGGCTTTCTTTTGCATCTAAAGCTAGATCTCATTATGACACTAACCTTAGTTTATCAAGGGCTTGATACAAGAACGTCATGGTGACCATATGGATGAGAGCAGATGCAAAGAGGATCCTTAAGGCTTAAGATCTGAAAATCAGAATTGTTGCAAATGCAATCATTGGTCATCATGGACCCAACAACTGTAATCTGTTATACTTATGAATGAAATACCTTTATCTGTGTTCAAGAATTTAAGGCTGTAGATTATATAGAATTATAATTGATAAATTATCTTAAAGATATTATTGGTCATCTGAAGGAATGAAGTCAGTAATGATGTTTTAAACAGATTTATGAACGGTTACTCGGCAGTGAGAAAATCAGCAAAGATTCTAAGTAGAAAAAAAAAAAAAAACAAACCAAAATGAATATGAAGGACAACCTCTTCACTTCTGAATTCATGCATTAGTAAAACATTGAACTTCATTACTTGCTTGCTGTGGATACATATTCTATTACTGAACTTGCTGTGTGTGAAGCCAGAAAACTAAAGAGTTTGTCAAAAGACAATACTCTTCATCCTTAGCCTGCCGTAGAGTTGATAAAGAATGCCACTCAATTACAGGAAGGAAAAAATAAGAGAACATTTATTGTACTTTAAGCAGTGACCACGCTTCCTATAGGAGATAGAAGATAGCATTCTATGGATGCTCATTACCCTTTCTTTCATAGACACAGAACAAATAAGCTCTTTCAGTTTTAGTGGTTTTAACCATAGGGTTAAAGAATAAGTAGAGTTGCAGTTGTCTGAATGGCTTCAACCCAGGTGACTTGGTCACTCACCACGTTACATACTTTCCATTACCTTATTGAGTGACAGCTAATTAGAATCTGTGTCTGATGGCTATGGTTTCCTTGTTTGAAGTCTTTTACAAACTCAGTTTTCCTTTTTCTGATACTGCTGGCTCTGAACAAGCTATTTGATACGCCAATGGCCTGTTAAGACCACTACTCTGGTTAGGATAGGAGCAGCAGTTTCAACCTGTGTATGGTAATCCCTTTAGCAAACTGTTCTCCAAAAACATTTACATTATGATTCATAACAGTAGCTAAATTACACTTATGAAGTAACAACAAAAATAATTGTATGGTTGGCGGGGTCACCACAACATCAGGAACTGTAAGGTTGCAGCATCTGTAAAGACTGGATTAGAGAAACATAATCTATATGTAGATGGATCTGTTTTCTGTGGGAAATGTCCATGGGTCTCTCTGTTCTTGTTATCTGGCTTGTTATAGTCAATTCTGTGAAGTTTCAAGTTGTAGTTTGTTCAGTTGTGAATGAAAACACGCTCCCAGGAAGACTTGGAATGATTATTACCCAGAACTTCTATAGTAACTTTGAATATAGACTCTTACTAAAGTGAAATAAAATTTCTGCTCATCCAATTTCCAAAAGAGAATCTAGAGAATCTAAATCAAACATTAACAATGAAGCAAAAAAGTCAATTCAAATATATCTGATTATCAATAATTACGACATAATATGAGGATTCCTGTAAGTGATACAGGAAACTAATGACTAAAGACATAAAGACATGATGGAGATTAACAGAAACCCATTGGTTACAGCTCTCCACAGCTGGAATTCATACTAATATCTTATCCTCACATAAACACTATGTTTTTGTGTTTGGAGTATTTTCTTTGGAAAATAGAAATAAATACTGATACTTAAATGTGTAGACAAAGATCCTCTTACTCTGTATATAAGATACAGTGCCAAGACAGTGATCCCCCTAACTACTTTTCACCAAAATGTAAATCAATTACATACTTAAAATGAAGATCAGGAGGATCTTACACAGATGGTCTTTCACTGTGTGGAAGAGTTCAACATGAATATATGATATTAGGCCATTTTCCTTCCTTTTAAATGTTACTCAGCCTTGAAAACCTAGCACAGCCACATAATCATTCAAAACTCTGCTTTGAGAATAAAAGGGACACTAGTAATAATTAATGCCATAAAACCTGTCTAAACCAGAAGGTCTGTTTACAAACCAGACTGTACGGCTGCCCTTAGACAGGAGCATTTGTGTCAGTGCTCTGCCTGAGGTGTAAACACGGAAAGGGGATGCTTTTGGAAACTTCATTCTTTTTGTGCTACTCTCTGGAAACTGATATCTATTGACAAACTGCTACTAAGCATGATTGTAACGAGGGCTGATGTCAACGGGTTGAGGACTTTCAGCTCTGTCTGAGCTGCTAGGCTACAACTATCTGTAAACACTCTGAGACTGCTTAGCTCCCCTGAAAACAAATTATAAAGTATAATGGAACCTCAAGCATTTGAGCACAGCGTATGATGTTACAACTTCTTGACCATAAATCAGAAAGGATTTTACTGTCCTCTAAAAATGATTCTTTAGCTAGTAAGATGGCCCATCAGGCAAAGACAAGTACCACTAAGTCTGAGGAAGTGGGTTCCAGTTCTGGGAACCACATGGCAGAATGAGAGAAGTCAGTTATCTTTTGACCTTCACATTCATGTTAAGCATATACACACAAATAAATAAATACAAATAAACATGCTTCTTTCTGTATGTGAGTTATATAAATAAATTCATATGCACATACATACAAATAGACAAACATATGTATGCATTCAATTGAGAGAAATGAATTTCATTACCACTTAGGAGTTGAAACACACTTTTTTAGCTTAACCGTTTTGGAACATCTGTGAGATGCAACTACAAAATGGAAATTGCTTAACAAACTATGCGTTAAGAGAGCCTCACTTTTGTTTCTCTTTGTCAACAGAAAAATAAGATAAATTTTCCGTCAGTCTCAGTAGAAGCCAGAGGGGCTGAGTATTCCATACATAGTCACACCTACATTTCTCCAAATAGTCCCCAAGACATGGAATTCACTCTAAGTGTTCAATAATCTCCTCAAGCTGTACACCTGAAAAATATGTCTCCTGTCTAGTTCTCATAATTTGGCAGACAATCACATGTGTTCACAGCCCATATCTTTGAAACAATTATTCTCTTGTGTATGCAAATACACTGGGTTTGCAACATGTTTATACAAGAGAGTGGGCAAGAATGTTTTTTATTTGAGCATCTGCAGGTTTCCACAGGAGATCTGCATAAAACAATAAATATATTTCTCTATGAATTTATTTTTAAATGGGAATTATACACATTTTAAAACTTTTTCCAAGAGTTAAAGAAACTCATCTTGCTGACATTTTTTTTTTAACCACAAAAGCATATAAAATAAACAAGATTAGTATATTAATCTGATTCATGGGTTAGATCTTTGCATGTTCTAAAGAAAAAAATCTGAATACCCAAGTATTTCTTCTTTTTCAATTGTTTATTTTATTTATTTACACTTTAAATGTTATCCCCCTTCCCGGTTTCCCCTCCACAAAGCCCCTATCCATGGACTTAAATCACCAACTATTTCTTAAGCTACCCTCTGCATCACCATGCTACCCATGCTCTCCCACTGCCAGTTCTACTGTTAGCTTCACTATAGGCCCTTACCCATCTTCCCATTCCATTTCAACCTGTTTGCTATAGGTATGAACAGACAAATGTAAAAATGTCTAAAATATTTAAAAAAAACTCAAAATAGTCAAATATATTAATGTACATTAAACAATATATAAAATACACAGAGTACATGTTTTAAAAAAGCATTAAATCTTTCATACAAACACTAAAACATATTGATTTTCTGTTTCTGCTAAATATCTAAGACAATAAATATAATTAGCACTTTGTCCAACAAAATAGACAATGACCACTTGTCTCAAGAAGTTAGATTTCTGACTATATGTTGAATGTATTGATACCACACAGAGAAAACAGCAATATATTTCACAAACTACATTTCATAGAGGTTTTTTTCTTATATATTAAAAACAAAAAGAAAACCAGTTTTGTTTTGTTTTTGTTTTTAGAAATGATGGATCATTATTTAGACCAAATCTACTAATGATAATAATTGAATTCTGCCTGGAATGTTTTAAAATCATGACGGACTAGTCAATGGCAAAAGCATCCAGAAATCAAAAGGGTGGGAAGGAGGAAACAAAGGTGCACATGTGGAAACCTTGGCAATTTTAATGTTTTCTCTCCCAAATCATGCTGAAGCTTAATCCCCATTGTGGTGGTATTAAAGATGAGGCCTCTGGGAAAGTGACAAAGTCCAGAAGGAAAGCCCAGGAATGCCTTAGTAACCTTACAAAGGACAGAGGCAGCTACCCTAGATCTTGTCGCCTGGTCCTCTCTGAACCACATGAAGATGTACTATTTCCTTTTGGAGGACACAGCATATGGCGCCATCTTGGAAGCAAAGACAAGTCCTTACCAGACACTAGACTTTCCAGAGGCCATATCTTAAGAGTTCTCAGCACCAAACAATCAGACAAATATTTTCTACTCTCTGTAAGTTACCCTGATTGCTATATTTTGTTATAAGCTCAAATAGTCACTGAGATGCTTTCAGCCTAGAATGTGCATCAAATTTACCAAAATGTGATGTGGACAGAGGAGAAAAGTATAGTCCAACCAAAACTTCCCAATAACAGTGAATCTAAGAGGAACGTCTACTGACTAGGGGGAAAACTGAATACAAAGAAAGAAAGCTGAGAAGTATCCTTTATATCGATGGTATGTATAGGTGGTCTTGAAAGTAAAATGCTTTCTTTTAAAAAATATGTATTTCGACTTATGAATTTATTTGTAGCTGCTTATATATACATGTACCGTGTATACCTGGGTTCCTGAAAGTGCATCAGAGTTCCTGAAACTAGAGTTACAGTCAGTTGTAAGCTCTCAAATCGGCTTTAGGAGCTGAAGCCAGTTCTTCTGCAAGAACAGTAGGTGTTCTTAATACTGAAAATTGTGCTAGCCCCAAGTATACGTGGTTTCTAGACAGTACTAAGAACTTTGAGCTTCATGTTGAGTAAACAAACATTTTCTATTCATCACAAACTCAAGTGCTAACTAGAAGAAAATGCAAATGATCTATGGTGATATGTGCCAACTGTGCTCTTCAAGGATAACTGAAGTTACCATGAGTTTTTTTAAGGCACAGAAAGAAATATGGTACTATGGTCTAGAACCAACCACAACGGCTCATGAAAAGTCAAAGATATAAACATAAAATTGAAAATTTGAAATACAGTTTTCAAAACAACAATACGATATTTAAAGGAATGAAAGTAATATTTTAAATAGAGTTAGAAAATACAAAAATCCAAATGTAAAACCCAGTGAGGGTAGTTCTATCATCAACAGCTGACCATCTTATTTCTAATCAACTCACTGAAAACATAAAAGTTTGCATCACATGTGTAGAGCTCAAGATGCAGGCAAAGGAGCAAGCAACATTCAGAAAAGGAAAGCCACACAGGGCTCACCTTGCCTTTGCAACTTTTCTCATGATGATAAGTTCCAGGCAGAGCTGAGATGCCGAGCAGGCATTTTAGCAGATCTACAAATCTGAAAAGTCAACATTGGCATTCAGAAGAAGATACCCCTATGAATCTTTCATTCACTTTGGATTCCAAAGGTTCTCTTCTCATAATAAATAAAATCTGGAAATAAGCCATTCCTCATAAACACCAAAGCCCAGCTTCAATTCACACTTCAGTTTCTCATTGGGTTGAGGTGGCTTCAAATTATTGTCTGTCCTTCCTGCAAATTAGAAGTGAAGATAAACACATTCTGGAAGATGAGGTCATTCAGAGACTCCAGGTACGTTTACAATCATAAAAATTCCTATATATGCCGACAATAGTGATGAACTCTGGGGCCCAGGAGAGCTGAAGCAGAGAGGTCACTTAGCCCAGGAGCTGGAGACCAGCCTGAGTAACACAGACAGATACCATCTACACCAAACAATTAAAAAAATATATATGAAAATCAGAACATACAATAACTAGGCAGCGAGGGGAGGGGGGGGACAGAGATAAATCAGCTAAGCAAAGGATTAAAGGATATCTATGAAATGCCAGCATTATCACTGAATTCCAGTAACTATTTAGTATGTACTTAGAATTTACACTGTTAAGAGCAAGAATGTGTTAACTTACAAATTCAAGAGACTGGAGCAGGAATTTGAGAGTCAAGTAAAGCAGTATCTTAAAAATAAGAACTCATCATGTAGCACAACAGGATGAAAGCAAAGGAATACTGATGACCTGAGAGGCAAAGGAGGGGAAACACTATGGTCACATTTTCACATACAAAAGCATAGGGAATGGAAGAAACTTGATAAACATGTTCCTGTTCTAGACCAGTGTATTCAGAAACATCTGAAGGAATCTAAGGAGATGACAGTTACTAAATAGATATCATCAAATGCAGATAATCATAATTACATTATGCTACAAAATAGTTACATAGAGAATTCTAGAGCCAGTAAAAATACAATCTAGCTAAACAAAATTTAAAACATTAAAACTTAGTGAATTTACTATCGATCCAGCAAGCAAAATTAAATTAGATGTGCTGACTATAAAGAACATGATTAGTACAACCAGTAGGATTAACATCCAGATAAATCTAAATGAACAATGTCAGAATCGAAAAGTAATACATTGGTAGATATGTGTATTAATAAGTATATTACATACACATTAATATAGAGTGGATTTTAGAAGACAAATGTACAGTGTTGTTTAGAAAACAAAACAAAAGACAAAAACCAAACCAAATGGTTTTTCTAGTTAGCTCAGGTTGTTAACTTAACCCAGCCTAGAAACATCCAACAGAATCTCAACTGGTAAATTGCCTCAATCACATTAGCCAATAGGCATGTGGTTGAAACATTTTCTTATTGCTAATCCATATAGGAAGGCCTGGACCAGTGTAGTAGGTTGTCCTGTTCCTAAGCAAATGGGCCTGTGCCCTACTAGAAAGCTAGCTGAGCAAGCCAATGGGAATAATCCAGTAAACAATTTTTCCCCATGGTTCCTGCCCTGACTTCCCTCAGTGATAGACTATGTGACCTGGAAGTGTAACAAGAAATGAAACATTTTCTCTCCAAGTTATTTTTGGTCAGTGTTTGTGATAAAGACAGAAAGAAAACAGAACCTCTGTCTAGTGATATAAGAAAAAGAAAAGCCCAATTTAAATGCTGTTATTTTTATTCATGTGTATTGTGTCTTTGTTTCTGTATGTGGGTAGGTGCAGATGTGTTCATGTGTCTGCAGACACCAAAAGCAAATATTGAATCCCTGGAGCTGGAGTTATGGGTTGTTGTGACTTATTCTATGTGGATGCTAGGCAAAACCAAGCCTAAGTTCTCTGCAAGGGCAGCAAATGCTCTCGACCTGAAGCCATCTCTCCAGACCAAGGTTTTCTTAAAATAATAAAAATAAATAGAAGAAAAGGAAAGAATAAGATTAAAGGAACATAGAAGAGACAGATGAATTTTTAAAAAGAAAACCTGGCTAATATAAGCATAAATATAATCCAGGTATATTGTATATAAACTGACACATTGCCACATAAAATATAAAAGACAAAATTTGAAGTGTTTTATACTAAGAATAATACTGCAAAAATGTAAAGTGTGAAAGTAAAAGAACTGGAAATATATCTCCTTTTAACACCCAAGAAGCCTAATGTAGGTAAATTAACTCTAATCAAAATGCACTTTAAAAAATAAATGCATTTGTTGAGATTAAAAATACATTAATAAGTTCAATTATAAATTAAGCTATTTCTCAAAACATCATCAGAATACATAAAGAAAAATTATTTTTTCCAAGTTAGAAAAAATAAACAAATATGACAGTAGGAGATTTGGAGAAATTTAATAACTGTAAAAGCAATTTGAAAGAGATGTAATTAGGACTGTTCTGAAATACGAAATTAACTAATTTGATCAGCTGGATGTGTATTGCAGGATGCATTTGCTCTGCACTGAGCAAATACAGAATATGGCTTTTTAAAAGATTTAACTGGTCAGATTATAAACTAGTAAGATATTTGAATCAAGGCCCTAAACTTCCACCATGACCCATGCTATAGGTACTGACAGGTAAGGTGTCTCTGACCACATGTTTGTGATTCGCATATCTCCCCATGCTAAGAAGTAAGTGGTTCCCAGAACACTAGTTATGGAAAGTTGTAAGAGAAAACAGTCAAGTACTTACAAAGTCAGAGCCACCAGAATAACAGCTGATTATTCAAAAGAAATTTTGAAATCCAGAAGGGCTTAGAAAGAGGCATTCTAAGTCCTGAAAGACTACAACTGTCTACCAGATTATTATGTCCCAAATAAAACTATCTATTAAAATTTAAAAGGAAATAAAAAAATTTCCAAGATAAGGACAGACAAAAGGAATACATGGCTTATACCCTAATTGTATGGAAAAAATGGGAAGAAATACTTTAGACTGAAGACAAAGATAAATGCATCCAAGAGGTCACAGAACAAACAACACTATGAGAATTGAGCAAGGTCTAAGAAATCAAAATACCAACAACGTGACAGGACTTAATATAGCTTTCAATAAGAAGTCTGAATTCTAACACTCCTGGTTTCCCCTATAAAGAAACACAGACTAGAAGACTGGCTTAGAAAACATGATCTATGATTTGGCTACCTTCAAAAAACATTCCATGATAGAATCCACCTGATGGCCAAAGGATAGACAAAGTCATTTTCAACAAATAGAACTAGGAAACAAGCAGTCATTTATATTCCAATGTTGGACATGGTAGACTTCAAACCAAAACTAATCAAAAGAGATAAGGAGGGTCACTTCATACTCATCAAAAGAACAATCTACCAAAGGCTATTACATTCTTGGCATACATGCATTTTTATAGGTAGGTGCCCATTGCTGTGATGATACACCATGACGGGAAAAAAATGGGATGGAATGGGTTTATTTGTCTTATACTTCCATATCACAGTTCATCACTGAAGAATTTGGGGCAGGAAATCAATCAGGACCAGAGTCTAAATGCATGAGCTGATGCAGAGGGCATGGACAAGAACTGCTTACTGACTGCCTCTCATGGCTTCTCAGTTATGGAACTCTGGACCACCAGCCTAGAAGTGGTCACACTCACAATGGGCTGGGCTCTCCTACATCAGTCGCTAATTAAGAAAATCCCCTACAGACTTGCCCGCAGTTTGTTTTCAGGAAAGCATTATCAGTTGAGGTTCCCTTCTCTCAGATAACTACTAGCCAACTCAAGCACCAAACATAGATGGACCCAATTACAGAAAAGAAACACCACTAGATATAAAACCACAGATTAACTTAAACATGATGACAGTGGGTTATTTTAGTACTACATTCTCATTAATATACAGTTATCTGGTCAACCTGCAATAACAAAAGAATTTCCAGACTCATATCTCTCATGAACATAGATAAAAAGGTTCTCAATGAAACACTGATAAAGTGAATTCAAGATCATAGAACAAAGGTCCTTCAGAATGACCAAGAAGTTTCATTCTAGATAACAGAATAATTCAACACACTCAAGTCAATAGATGTCTCCATCACCTACATATAAAGAAATCATAAAATTTCATTAGATATATAAAAGGCCTTTGACAAACTCTAACATCTCTTTCTGAAGAGACTTTAGATAGAAAGATAAGATAATACCTCTCTGTAATAAAAAGCTGTACAAAACAAGCCTGTAGCCAACATCATGTTGAATATGTAACAGGAAATTTAAACTTTTCCACTAAAATCAACAACAAGGTAAGGGTATTCAGTTTCCACATTCTTATTTAATATCATGGTTGAAGTCACAGGTAAAGCACAAGACAAGATGATGAAATAAAGGGGATACAAATAGGAAAAAGAAAGCAAAATATCTCTATTTGAAGATGATATGATTTTCTATATGAAGCTATAATGACACCACCGAAACCCTCAAAGATGATTAATTTTACAGGTATGAAAATATCACATAAAAATCAAAGCTTTCCTATGCAGCAATGACAATAACAAAGAAATCAGGGAAACAATCACTCTGACAAAGCCCCATCATATGAAAATAAAATATCTAAGAACAAACCTAGGCAAGGAAATGAAAGACCTGTGTAATAAATTCAAGAAATTGAGGCAGATGCTAGAAGATAGAAAGGCTCATGGACTAAAGTCTTGTGAAATGTGAATAATCTTGTGAAACCTATCAAATCAATTTACAGATATGGTCCAATCCTAGTTACCTGCTTCCCACCAAAACAAACAAACAAAAAACAGGACCTAGAACTAAAGACAGAAAAAACTAAAGAAAAGAACTAAATATCAGAAACAGCCAAACCAATCATGAGCAGAAAGAATACTGTGGAAGCTATCACCCACCATACTTGATTTCAAATTTTACTATAGGACTGTAGTAACAAAACCAGAATGGTTTTTGGTACAAACATAAATGAATAAATCAAGGGGAAATAATTGAGGATTCAGATATAACTCCAAACTACAGATACCTTATATATTTGATAGAGACTCATATATATGTTTGAATATGCTTGGCCCAGGAGTTCCACATTTAGGTGTACCCTTGTTAGAGGAAATGTCACACTGTGGGGATGGACCTTGAGACCCTCCTTCTAGTTGCCTAGAAACTGTCTTCATCTGGATGCCTTTGGATCAATATAAAACTCAGCTTTTCCAAAACCATGTCTGCCTGGACACTGCCATGCTTCCTGCCATGATGATAATGGATGAAATCTCTGAAAGGGTAGTCCAGTCCCAATTAAATGTTGTCCTTTATAAAACTTGCCTTGGTCATTGTGTGTCTTCACAGCAATGGAAACCCTAACTAACAAAGACTGTATATATTTGTATAGTATTTTTAACAAATGGTGCCAGGAAACCTGAATTTCAACTTATATTTAAAAAAACTGAACTATGTTCTTATCTTTTAACCTGTAAAAAACTCAACTACAAACATGTCAAGGACATCAACCTAAGACCTATTTCAAAATTTGTAGAGTTAAAAATGCACAGTATCTTTCAAGTTATAAACACAGGTAAAGACTTTCTAAGTAGGAGTCCAGTAGCACAGGAAATAAGATCAGAAATTGACAAATGGTATCACATAAAACTGTAAAGCTTCCATATAGTAAAGTGTGAGAAGGAAGCCTGCAGAGTGGAGGAGGGGAATTTTGCCAGCTAGATATCTGGCAGAGAACTATATGTAGATTATACAAGGACCTCAAAAAGCTAAGCGTCAAGAAAACTAGCATCCCCGTTTGTTTTTTACTGGGCTATGACACTGAATGGAAAGTTCTCAAAAGAAGAAATATAAGTGGTTAATAAAGTCTCCAAAAGATGTTTAACATATTGAACTATCAGATAAATGCAATGTAAAACTACTTTAAGTAGTTTTCCATCTCAACCCAATCAGAACAGCTGTTTCCAGGAAGGCAAATAATGACAAATACTTGTTTGGACATAGTAAAGAGGAACGCTTGCATACTTTGGTGAGAGTATACACCTGTGCAAACACTTTGGAAAAACAATCTGGGCGTTTCTCAAAATGCTAGCGATAGAATTGCATATGACCCAACTATACCAGTCCTGGGTGCATGTCTTATATCCTACTACAGAGATACTTGCACATTCATTGCCGATGTATTCACAATAGCTAAGAAATGGAGTTATGCTCAGTGTCAGCTGATGAATGGATAATGACAATGTCAATTGAATACACAACAGATTTTATTGAGCATTAAAGAAAATGAGATCATGAAATTTGGCAGTGAAGAGATGGAACTGGAAAAGTATATAGAATGAACTCACCCAGGTCCCAATAAGACAAATGTTCTCTCTGAAATATAGGTAGTAGTTTCAAAACTTCTGTTGCATGTGTTTAAGCTGAAGTTATGTGGAAGCCAGGAAACTTGGTACTTGTTTGGGGTAGGAGTTGCGTTTACAAAGTGAAATATAGATGAAATCAGGGAGAGAGGGAATGATGACAGTGAGGATCAGGTAATGGGGTGCTGGGGATGGAGGAGGGGCTAAACAAAATGAAGTGCTCATGAAGAAACTACAAGGGAACCTATTATCTCCCAAGCCACATAAAAATATAACAAGGAGACCAGAATACATGAGACATGCCGTATGAAGAAATGGGGACAAAAGGAAGGAATGACATATGAAGATCTGAGTGGGACTGGCACAGGAAGAGGAAGCCTAGGGAGTGTGTTCATTAAAACTAGGGATTTATAAAGTCCTATAAAATTCCACTAGTTTGTAGGCTACTTAAAATGTGTTTTAAAAAGAGCTTGAACAAAGCAATCCGACGTGGGTAAATTAAGCTGCTTCTAGGAGTTACAAGTGATTAAAGGAAAGTTTCAAAGTCGGCAATGCTTACTGCCCAGTGAATTACTGGTTAAGGAGGTCCCAGGGGGTCTGAAAACAACACAGACTATTTTCATTGATCTTCTTGCCCACTACAACTAGACAATAAAACCCTATTGCTGAAAACACAGGCGCTGTCTCCCAACTGGCTCATTTTCATAGTGCTAAAATGTTGCAATTTATCAATGGTCTCACCCAAAATTGAACCCTACATAACATAATACCAACATGCCAGGTAAGATGTACCCACTGGCACAATATTGGCAAAATTGTTTATGGGAGAACCAACAGCTCTCTTGATTAGTTCAAAGCCTAATAGGAGGGAATTCATGCTTTTTACTGTAAACATGGTTGGAAACTATAGGGAAGACATGGCCCTAAAGGAGAACAAGGAGAACTTATTGATGGGTTTATTTGATTGGTTTTGTTTTTTTTAATTTAAGGGTCACATTTTCAAACTATATTTAAAATTCTTATGTTTATATTCATAGTTCTATAAATTTCTAAACCTTGGTCAGAGAAACTTTTTATTGCAGGAGGGAGCAGTTAATGAAGAGTCTTTGACAGTGACTACTGTGTGCTCACTACATTTTCTCAACCCCTCACTCTCCAAGGCTCAGAGAACACCACAGAAGAGAACCTTCAGCTATGTTGCAAAAGCTAAAATTTGGACTGAGAAAAGTACTTAAAAGCAATTTTTAATTTTTCAGTTTTACAAACAAAAACATAAGGAACAATAGAACAGGTATGGTCCTCTTCAGCTTTTTGCTTGGAGAACACTACAATACAATTTTCTTCAGTTGTCCTGAAGCCAGGTTCATCCAACACCAGCCACCTCCACCATGCTGCCCCAATCCAACCCCAAGATCCTAGGCATGTACCCGTGGTGCACCCAAGGCAAGGTTGGCACCACAGCTCTTGTGGATCTTCAGATCTATCTCTGATAACTATCTGTAAAACCAGTCAGTGATGACATTGTCAAGGCAACTGGTGATTGGAGAGGTCTGAGGATGACAGTGAAACTGACCACTCAGAACATTTAGAAAGGACCTTCTTCCTCTATCCTTATCATCAAAATCCTCAAGGAGCCATGAAGACAGAAAGAGGCAGAAAAACACGAAATGCCACAGAAGTATCACACTCAAGATTTTTCAACAATCCCCAACTGAAGCAGCCTCTGTCTCTGGCTAGAGACATTTCTATAATTATTAAAGATCTTGGATATTGGACAGTCTGGAGTCTGCAGTGTGGATGGTGCCGTAGTCATGACATTATAGATGATGTCAGCAGTGGTGCTATGGAATGCATAGCTAGTGAAAAAGCAACAAGAGTACATATTTCAATAAAAGATCATCTGAAAAGAAAAAAAATGAGTTTATGAATATTGCTAATGATCCTACAGGACTCAGTAGGTCTCTATAATTATAATTAATCTAATATAATATTAGGAATAATTCTATCCCAGATGTTGATAAAATACAGGCTGCTGCCAAAGTACATCTCCTTTATTTTTACATCTACAATCTGTGGTGACTTGCATGTTTTTAAATGATAGAAATAAACTGAGAATAATTTCCGAGTTACTCAAACTTCATATGTCCAGGTCTGAACAGAGATTTACTTAGATGCATCCAAATTTTATTTTCATGTACTTCTTTTTGCTGAGCTGAGGCTACAGTAGGGATGTGGAGTGGTTGTATCATACCGTATGGCCTATACAGTCTGAAATATGTACCATTTAGCCATTAGAGGAAATGCACATGAACATTTAAAATTAAAGGTATTCAAACAAAATATTAATCTAAATATTTAGACCAAGTTAAAGTGATAAAGTAAATGAAGAAATCAGATAGTTAATATCTACTTCCCTGGAGAAATATATCAAGAATAAAGAAAAGAGGATCTTCTCCAAAGCTATGGTCATATAGAAAATTCTCATATCAGTCTCACTCATAACCATAGATGAAATCCTTTAACACCATTATTATACAAAATTAGTTCATCAATACATAAGGAAGGTAACAAAAATCATGCTAATTCCAAGTAAAATGTTTATAATAATAAAAAGGAATCCATGTCATTTCTATGACCACATTACTGATATAAAGAAAATTCAATCATGATCAATATTCTTAGAACACTTGGAGGAAAAAGGGCTTTTTATCTTAAAGGCTATTGCTGGAAAACACAGGGAAGGCAAATACTGCAAGTGCTCCAGGCTTTTGGCAGTAAGCTGAGGATGCTCATACCACTTCTGTTCATAAGACACCTACAGGAAAAGGAGAAAAAGTAACGACCTTACGGACTATTCACAAGCAACATTTCCTGCGTTGTTGAAATATATGTGCATGTATGAAGAAAATGCAAATAATTCGTAGGTAACAATTAAAAGTAAATGTATCTAATTTGACTCTGACACTCAATATGCTACAAACTTAGCTACATCATATTTAAAGGCAACACAGAACTAGAAAACTCAAACTTTCAAATAATCTCTGCAATAGAGTAAGAAATCACATGGACTTTAATTCTATAAATGACTGCTTTAAGAACCTTTTACACAGAGAAATGATATAATTTGAAATTTGGAGAACTTGAATGATAGAAGAAACTGTATGAAAATATATGGAGGAATATAAGGTGTCTGTGGGTAGATAGGTTAAATACTTTTAAAAGTCAACTCTCAAATGCAGTCACCAAAGGTAGAGGTTGATGTGAATGTCAGGATGTACATGCTGACAGGAGCCTGATATAGCTTCTCCGTAGAAGTCTGCAAGAGTTTGAACATACTCAGAGGCAGAAGCTCACAGCTAACCATTGTATCGATCATGGGGTTCCAATGGAGAAGATAGAGTGAAGGCTGAAGGAGTTGAGAGGATTTGGGACACCATGAGGAAAGCAACAATCCCAACCAACCAGAGCCCCAGGGTCTAAACCACCAGCCTGGGAGCGCTTAGGGAGGGACCCATGGCTCCAGCTATATATGCAAGGGAGCTATATATAAGTGGGAGAGGAGATCCTTGGTCCCATGAAGGCTGGACATCGGAGGGGGGGGATATTCGAGGGTGGGAAGGTGAGGTAAGGTGGAGGGTGGGTGGGGGTACACCAACGTGGAGGCAGGAGGATGGGGGAAGGGATAGTTAGTTCCTGGAGGGAGGGGGGGAAATGGGGTAACGAGAGAATATCTGAAATGTAAAAAAATTTCCAATAAAAAAAATAAATAAAATTGTCATATCAGTTCAAAGAATTCCAAAACACAGCATCAATTTCTATATTGAATAAAAAGAAGAATGAATAAGCAAAGACTGAATCTGATATGTATTTATTACCAGAAATAAGAAAAATATGTCATTGAAATGAGAAAGTATAGAACAATAAAAACAGTTTCGCATGCATAAACATGGATTCTGGACTTGGGAAATATTATTGTGATCAGACCATAGAGGCTGGACCATTCAATAAGTGATAAGACAGAATCAAGTGAATTTCCATATGGAATCAAATGAATGAACTTATTTTCCATCAGAGAGAATTTTAAAATAACTTCACATTGGATGCTAACAAAAGGTAACTTTAAATATTTTTAACTCTCACACAGCTAACAAGAGAGGAATGAATTTTCTCAAGGTTGCAGGATGGGAGCTAGGCACTCAGAACTTATAGCCTGTGTAAAGGAGAGGTGAGAGACAAAGAGGAGTGCTTTGTTTTGGAGATTATATTTTCTTCATTACCCAAAGCAAAGACGCAGAACACCAATTCCACTTTGAGTTGGAACTGAAAGGGCTAGCTCTGTTGAGTAAAGTAAATGAGAGGTAAACTGGTCACCACATAAACTGCAGTCTGAATTTTAAACTTGTGATTGATGTGTACATTTCAACATTGAATACAGATAAAGAAAATCAACATGATTTGTATGCACTAGCAATCAAATCTCTTTAAATAAAATTGTAATTTTTAAAAATTAACTACAAAATAGTCAAATCACAGGTGTGTTTTTTTAAAAAATTAAGTACTTTTAAGTATCTTACAGATTGAATAATAAACACAACAAAGACTGGACAGTATTTGAAATTGAATATTAATGAGTAGTAAATAGATAAATAAATAAGATATGTAGCCAAAGCAAAACCTAAGGAATATTGTGATCTTGGATGTGTATATATCCAAACTAAAAAGACTGAAAATTATGAAGATGGTCATATCCTCCCAAAAGAATGGCAATCAAAACAAGTTTAAAGAAATTTGAAAGAAGAGATGAAAGCAATGGTGGATATTAAGATGATTAGCTAAGGGAACATTTCTTTGAATGAGAGTGCAAAAAGCTTATGGTACAACTTATGAAGAAAAGAAAGAATAAAAACAAAGCAATATATCTAGAATAAAAATGCATAAAATAATTCAAAAGACATTTTAGTAAAATAGTAAACTTTTGCCAAACATCCTTGACCCCAGGCATAGAGAAATGCCCTAGAAGATTCCTTTAGTAGCCTCGAACTTTATACTCTGAATAATGCCTATATGTAAGCTTAAAGGAAACCACTAGACGTTTCTAGAATATGAATGCAGATTTTGATGTGATTTAGACTATCATCTCTAA
The DNA here is from genome assembly GCA_021653895.1 of Mastomys natalensis. Lineage (NCBI taxonomy): Eukaryota > Metazoa > Chordata > Mammalia > Rodentia > Muridae > Mastomys > Mastomys natalensis. Next base: position 3,619,409 of record JAJTUV010000327.1, on the reverse strand, counting down.
ACATATAGTCCCTCATCTAAGATGGTTTTGATCTGCAGCAGATTTTTGACAATTAGATGGTACCAAACTGTTAAACATTCAGAAAAAAAAAATGTGTATTTTTTTGTTTTGCTTTGATTCTTTTCTAGGCTATCAATATATGGCATAATTTTTTTCTTGTAATACTAAGAAGCTGTAGTTTTGTCTGCTCTACAATAGCAAAGGTAAAATGCCATGGTGTAGTGGGCAGTGCATTAGTAATCTATAATCTGAAAGGATCAGCAGGTGTGTAGCATTGCCATTATCTGTGGGGAATGTGATGGATACTCCCAGAGCTTGTGTATGTTGCCTTTTCAACACATACCTATCTATACTTTAGATGTTAGAAATATTACAAGAATTATAATTGCTAATAGAGTTTTTAACAATGTCCTAAGTGGGTATATGAATGGAGGTCTCTATCTCTCTTCAAGAAGTCATGAAAAAGCAACACTGTTGTAACATGGTTAGCAGCAGCTAATTAAAACAATAAAAATTAAAATCACAACTAGGGGGATTTTTCTATTTAACACATTGTTTGATTTACAACATTGTCAATTTGCAATTGTTTATAGGAGACAGGGGTAACTTATAAGTCAAACAGCACCTACATGCTCCAGCACACAGCTCAACACTCATCAGTAGATGACAAAAATCACAGGGTTTCATATAAAACTGTCATCTCTCCTACCCAAAGAAAACAATGAAAGAAACTCCTGAGCACATCAGGAAGAAAGAGAAATGGCAGGTGCTCACAACGAACACTGGTAGATATTGGCACCAAAGTGATTCAGATTCTGGTGAGAGAATAAAAGCTTATAGTTGTAAATAACATAATCAAAATTAAGGGAACACATGAAATTTCATACAAATATGATGCATATAAACTGAGATCTAAAAGATATAAAACTGGTATATGTTGAAGAAGTATAAAATCAAGGATAAAGGATAAAGAATTCACTTATAGGTTAATAATACAAAAGTGTTAGATCAGTAAACTCAAAGGTGGTTAAGCAGAAAATCTTTAAATTGAATATACATGGAAAAAAAGGAAATCAGGATATGGATGTAAAAGCTGAAAACAATAACTACTAGAACTAACTACAATGAAGGAAAATGTCTTTTACAAGCACATGACTTTTACAAGTCAATAATCAAATATCTATCCACTAAAACAGAAATCTTGATGCTTCTAATCTAATAATTTAATTAACCACTTAGAAAGAATAAGACTAATACTGCACAAGATAAGATGATATTTAATAGTAGTGGGGGAAAATGATTGAGATTTTCATTTGGAATTTTTAAAAAGGCATGTCATGACAAGACACAAGCCATGTTTTGAAACAAATGGATAAATGGTGGTAATAAGATGCAGAAATGATGTAAAGTGATAGCAAAAACCAACCAACCCAAACAAAAAAACAACCAAATAAAAACTAGACAAACAAACAAACAAAATCTTTGTGAATACAAATTAAAGATGGTAGATCAATACAATACTAAATTATATACATTTAAACCATAAGCATTTATAGAACAAACATTATTCAATGAGTATTGTTACTCTACCAAAAATATGTAATAATAATGTTTGAATCAAGCCAAGAAATAGCTCACAATATATAAACCCGAACTTAACACAAGTGAAATGAAATACACAAACCCATGCTCAATGTAACTTCAATTGCATTTTCTAAGAAAATAGTGGAAGTCAATGAAATGCTTCTAAATATGTAGACAGATATTTAAAATAGTATTTTTAAGCATCAAATTGATGGCCTCTTAAATTAATTTGCAAAGGTAGTTAATTGTAGTGATGGAAAAGGCTAATTCCAGGGGCTCACTGACCAATCAGCCAAGACTGATTGGTGAAACCCAGGTCCCAGTGAGAAACTCTGTCTCAAAAAAGCTAAGTGGACAGCTGCTGTTGACACGTGATATTAGAGTTGCCCTCTGGCCTGCATATAAACACATACACAGTTGCATGAGAACCCGTATATGCATATGCATATACCCATGAACCTGAAAATATAAGCACACCCAAAAGGTTGCTAATAAAAGACTAAAAGTGTACTTTGGCTTAAGGATAATTAAGATAAACTTAGAAATTGATAGCTATAAATGTTTTCAAACATTTAGAAATTAAATAACATTCTTACATTTATGTGAATCTAATCACATAGCCAAATTTTAAATATTTAACTAGACCATGGTACATAATAAACTTATTAAATGCAGCTACAAATATTTCCAATGAACATCAAACCCCTACATGAATTCATATAGTAGAACTTTCAAAACCTCCAGGTTAATTACTTATCTACCAAAAGAGGACAGAGAGAGAAGATTAATAAAACCCCAAAACATAAAATAACAAAGCAGAGAAAATAAGTGCAAATATAGAGAAATGGCACATATCAAAATAAGAAGAGTCTGTACAGCAGAGGGACCATCCCACAAGCAAACAGACTACCTTCAGAGGAGAAAAGACTTACAAGTTAGTCATGAGACAAGGGAGCAATAGCAAAGGAATTTGAACAGTCAGCAATAACAAAAATAATACACCTTTAAATAGGAAGAACAACTATACTGACATTTCTAAGAATAATTACAAATAACCCATGAGTATATGAAAAAAGTCTTCAGCATCAGTAGCCATTAGGGAAATGGAAATCAAAACCACAAGGAGAGGTCATCTCATCCTAGTTAGAACAGTTATTATCAAAACCACAAAACATAACAAGTGCTGGTTAGGATACGGAGAAATGAAAACCTCCCATATTGCTGGTGAGAATGGAAATGAGCAGAGCCATTATGGAGAGCAGCATGGAGGTTCCTCCAAAGAGCTAAAAATACATCTGCCATATGATCCAGCTGTCCCGTTTCTGGCTGCATACAAAAAAAAAGTGTTTTGAGAAAATGCAGATTCTTCTAGATTATCTTGGTGGTCCCTAAACGCAATTACAAGTGTCTTGTAAGAGGGAAACGAGAATATTTGACTACAGAGACAGAAGGCAACATGACAACTGATGCAAGGTGCTGTGCTTTTGGCTGTGAAGCTAGAGGAAGAGGCCACCAGCCAAAAAAAAAAAAAAAAAAAAAAACCTCCAGGAACTGCAAAAGGCAAGGGAGCTGATTACTCCTCACAACTTCCAGAGAGTTGCTGTGACAGACATGGAGAGTCAGCCCAGGAGACACACTTGGGATTTCACCCCCATAACTGTAAGACAAATGTGTGCTGTTTTAAGGCACCAAGTTGTGGTAAGTTGATGCATAGAAATGGGAAATGAATACAAGAACCAACATTTGCCTCATGGTAAAATAATTGCAATTCTTGAATGTAAGATTTTAAAAATATTGGAAACATTAAAATATATTCTAAAAAGTTTATAGATTTCAAAAGCTAAGCTATTATCACCTAAGATTTCAAATATACAGCTCTAGGTGAAAAAAAAAAGTACTTTAAACCAAATGTTAAAAGTGAATGCAAGCATAAACCTGTTCCTTCCTTTGCCTAGTTCTGCTAAGGTAATTGAACCTGCCTTTAGAACACATGCTCAAAGTCATTTCCATCACAGAGCGTCACTCTCAAGGCTAACAAACATATCAGATAAAATGTTTTCTAATAAGTATTTCAGATAAAGAAAATGGTGTAACCAGCTAAATTTAAATGCCCAAATATCATAAAGCCAACACAGAGAAAATAAAGCTTATATCCTAACTGTCATGAACATTAAACAGTAATTCAAATAAAATGAGTAGTACATTAAAAGAAGAATGTATAGAACATAGTTGTTTTTCTCTGAAGAATACATGGTGGGTATAAAAATGACCCAGTTGAGTCCAGACTGTCATGAGTTCACTGGTAAATCAAAATTTAAGACTGAGTTTGAACCAATTTTTAACAATATCTCTCGTAGTGTAGAAGCAGAGGAGGTCTTTCTATGTAATTCAATGAAATAGAAACAAATCTAATCCAAGCAGGTAATATAAGAAAACTACAGGCCAGACTCTAATGAACATGGTTATAAAAATGCTAAACAAAATCAAATATATAAGTGTACTAGAAGAATTACACAGCACAACCAAGTATGATTTATGCAAAATATGCAGGACTAGTTTAACATTGGAAAGATCAATTGGTGAATCTATCAAACCAACAACTTAGAGAAGAAAAATGATATACTTGTAAGAATATGTCAGAATATGCAGAAAATGCATTTGACAGAATAGAAGATTCATTCATTATTACAACTCTCACTAAATTATCAATAGAGAGAAACTTCTTCTTCTTGATAATATCTGTTTTTTAAAAGATCTACTACTAAATGTCATGATTAAAATGTGACATTTGAAGCTTTATGTCTAGATTAAAAACAGGCCAGGGAGATTAAAAACAGCTCAGCACTAATTTCAACCCTCTATTGTTGATCCTGTCTAATGCAATCATAAAAGGAAATGAATGCATGCCAGAAAGTTAAAAAGAAATTGAACTTTGACATTGTTTTCTTTCTTAGAGACCCCAAAGAGTTGACAAAACAAATCTCTTAAAGTTAATAAGCAATTATAACAGTGTTGCCAGATAGGAAACTTAATCCATTTGTTCAGCAAGTACCTGAGATAAAACATTCTGCTCTGTGGGGAAGCTCATTAAGACTCAAGATGTTGTTAAAAAAAAAAGAAAAAGAAAAAAAAAAAAAAAACACCTCAGAAGTAGCAACTCAGAAGTTTCAGAGAGACCCTGAAATTGACCAGAATCACTAGTTCCCTTTCTTCTCAAGCTCATTTAAGCAGAAAGAACTACTAAGATACAGCTTTGGAAATATAAAACTGTCTCAAAGAGGCAGAAACCAACTGAACTGTTTGGAAGAGTCTGATACCATGTGAGCTGACTAGGAAGGAGACTCTCCTTTCTCTTGAGTGGTCTACAGGTTTTGCTGTGCACTCCAAGCATCTTAGTTTTGTGAGCCATTACCAATGCTATGTGAACTCCTATGTATGTCTTTGAGTCATTTAAGCTCTATTACCCACATTCCCGTAAGTAACCCCAATAAATCTCATTTGATTCACCATCAAGTTCAACTTTAGTAACATTCTTATTTTGGTCCATTGTCATTTCTTTATCTGAAGACATTTGTTCATGTTTTCCCAAGCCTAGTGCCATGTAACACTACAAAAAGCAATCACATTCCTTTTTACATAGACAATGAATTCAACAAATACTATTACAACCCTCCAAACCTAAGTACAAATGTAGCAAAGTATGTACAAATTTATATAATGAAAATAGCAAATTTTTCTTTAAATTTTTCTTAACATCAAAAAAAAATTTGGAATTTGTTAGGCGTTTAAAAAGTGTTTTCTGTTGTGGTCTCCCTCCCCAATTTGCCTCCTCCCCACCTGTTCTGACCCACCAACCCAGTTAGCATCCTCTTTATTTTCTTATTACAAACATTTTTTTGTCCTTTTCCCCAATCAGTTTCTCAAAACTTTATACTTATCATGGTGTTTATCTAGTTTCATAACTAATATCCACTCTTGTAGTCTCTTATTTACAAGCATACAAATAATAAAAGCTAGGATGTACATATAAAATGAAACATGTACATTTGCTTTCTACAAAATAGCAAAATTTTAACAAAAGAAGGTAAATAATTAAATATGTATCCCATGACTCTTTATTACTAAGTTGTTAATTCTTCCCAGTTTGATTGGTACATTCAATTCAGTTCTCAATTAAAAATCATTTTATGATTACTAATTGATTAATTCTGAAGTACATATGGAAAAGCAAAAGACCCAGTATGGCTTTTTCATTGCAGTGGAGAGACAGGTACAGGACTGACAGTACATGACTTCAGGACATGGTGGAAGCATAAGAAAGCATGGCACTGAGGAAAGACCACACAGCACTGAGCAAACAGGGTGCTCAGGATGAGCCCACAGACTGCCACCTGAGCAGGACACAGGAACAAAGCCAGTAACACAGGGCATGCCCAAGGAATTTAGACCCAGACCTTACTCACTTTACAAAGTTAAGCAAAAATGGAGCATTAAATATATAAAATTCAAAACTAAAATCCTCTCTGAAGGTGGTAATACAGGAAACACAGTTAACCAAGGTATGAGATGGCATGTTACTGCAATGTGAAAGGCATGAATGAGGAAAGCGTTGATAAAGTGACTTTCATTAGAAGTAAACTTTCATGCTTATGAGACATACTGCTGAAAGAATAAAAACTAGCCATGATCTCAGGGGAAGTGCATGCAATAGAGCATCAGACAAAGTGCTGCCATCCTACACATGCAAAGCATCCTTAAGACTAAACAACAGTGACAAACGGCCCAGTTAACACAAGAAGATTCATACAGTTTCATTAAGGAAAGGAAAGTACAGTTTAATTCCAGAGAAAGGATTGCAATCAACACAGTCTACAGTATATTCTTGGTTTGGAATACAGGATTCTAAATGTTAGAAAAGTGGTTGGCAGACTGACCTAAAGTTTAAGGACAAACATTTTCCACTCCAGTAGGGTAAATGATTGTCTTCAACATTCTTTGGATAGCTCATGACCCAAGCATCAGTCTAACGGACACTTCTCATTTTCCTTCTTTGACTTAAAAGACTTACTACAAATATATCAAGTCCCTACATATTTGGGACTCTATAGAATTATAATTACTTTATTGTTACTTACAGTCCTTTTGCAATTTGTTTAGAGAACCCCTGAATTTCAGAGGTATTAATGTTTGGAGTCATAAAATCGATCTGATGCTACCTTACATGTGGCTATATAATTCTTTGATGATCATAGTCTTAAGGCCAGTGAATTTAGCTCTGTAAAGAATCTTGTTCCAGTATTTTTTCCTTTTAGAAAACTGATTGTGTTCATTGTTTTATATTTTTGCTTGTACTTTTTCTTTCTTTTCTTGGTTGTGTTTGTTTGGTTGGTTTGGTTTTTTGAGACTGGGTTTCTCGGTGTAGCCCTGACTGTATTGGAACTAGCTCTGATGGCTAGGCTGGCCTCAAATTTACAGAGATCCTCTACCCTCTGCCTTGTGGTGCTGGGAATAAAGGGGTATGCCACCACTACCTGGCTCTATGTCAGATTTTTTGATCCAACATGGTCCATTAATTTTTATAAATAACTTTAATACTAGGAAAAATTGCCCATTTTAGTAAATATACACATAACATGTATGTTTCTCTTTGGGGACACTCATGCCTATCACCATCAAAAGTTTGATAATTGTGATACTTAACATAATATTGGCTGTACGACAATGGCAGTTTTTCTCAAAGGCCATATGGTTGTTTATTAATTAGTCGAGAGACGATGAAGAAAGAGACAATGTTTAAAACATTAGTAGGTTGTTGACTTACCCTTCCTTCAGCCTGACTTATTGGTAATTGTCTATAATTTCTAATCAAATTAACAGTGGACCATTTCTCAAACAACTTTGAGGATGCAAAACAGGCTTGAGGCCTTTCAACTGTGGTGAGAAGGTGTTAGTATTATGTAATATAACTTGAGATTGGAAAGGACCATTTGGGAGCCTGTAAGCTAGAAGGTAACTTCTGGGATGGATGAAGGTTCCCCTGAAGCAGTGCCAATGCAAATCTACCTCAAGTAAGTAGAGTAACTTTTAAAGATTTCAGACCAAATGGGATAAATTATAGTGAGTCTATGGTACTCTTCTATGCTTTATTGCTTTTGTTTATATTTAATTCTTAAGTAAACATTTGTTCTGGGGAAGAAAATAAAAACTAACATTACTGTCCTCTGAGAGGCTTCTCCCAGTAGCTGATTCAGATAGATGCAGACACCCACAGCCAAACAGTGGATGGAGATTGAGGACACTTCTGGAAGAATAGGAGGAAGGATTGCAGCCCAGAAGAGAATAGGAACTCCACAGGAGGATCAACAGAATCAACTGACCTGGAATAGTAGGGTGCTCAGAATCTGAACCACCAACCAAAGGGCATACAGAGGCTGGACATAGGCCTCCCAGCACATATGTAATAGATATGCAGCTTGGTCTTCATGTGAGTCCTGAACAACTGGAGCCGGGCTATCCCAAAAGCTGTTACCTTTATGTGGGATATGTTCTACTAGCTGGGTGCCTTGTGTGGCCTCAGTGGGAGAAGATGCTCCTAGCCTATCAGAGACTTGATGTGCCATGGTTGGGGGGTAACCAGTGGTGCCTCCACCCACACAGAGAAGAATGGGAGGAGGAATGAGGGAAGGATTGTAGTAGGGGGTGACTGGGAGGAGAGCAGTGAGCAAGTGAATAAGTAAAATAAGTAAGTTAATTAATTAATTAATTAATTAAATATGGGTTCAAACGGACAAGTAATCTCACCAAGGAGTATGTACATACATACTTCTTGGTGATTAATATATATATATATATATATATACATGTATAATATGTATGTGTTGTATGCATATTTGTATATATATTATATATATATATATTATATGTATATAAATATTATTTGTATGCATGTATTATATGGCAAGGAAACTTGGGAAAATATTTTCTAAACAATGTCATAATCAAAATGAAATCAAGGATAAATATACATATACATACACCTACACCTACACATACATATATATCAGCATCAAAATCCAGAATAATGTCAAAAATTGGTTTAGACAAAGAAACTTTAGAATAATGTTTATTTAGAATAATATTCATTCATTATGGTGGATCACAAAATTATAAAATCACTTTGGAAGATAGTTTAATGTTGTCTTCTAAAACTAAACACACTGTTCCCAAATTATATAGAAATTGCAGTTTATTGCTTAGCTAAAACTCATGCCTACATAAAAAACTCCACATGAATGTCTATAGCAGTTTTATTCATTATAGTATAGCTAGGTAGCAATCCAAATGACTGTTGGGAGGTAAAGGGATAAACATTCATATAAATTGTGGTATACCCAAACAACAGAATGTTATTCAGACTATACTGAAGACATGGGCATTTTGTAAAGTCTGTACTACTATGTGAAATCACTACATGCTTCTTATCACATAAACCTCTATCAAAGGTACAGGACTCTCAAAAATAAAATCTGAAGCTTGCCAAATGTTAGAAGATGGGAGAGAGGAAGAGACAGAACACAGGAAATTGTTAAGAATTTAAAAATCCGCTATGATATTATGAAGATAGCTACTCATCATTAGTATTTATCCATCTTCACAAACACACACTAAAAACTGTGAATTTCATTTAAACAGTTTTTAATTGAAAAACAGTGTTTGTCCTTGTAGAATCACCAACTAGATCAAGTGTTATAACTCTGTTGAGTCATTCTTATTCAGGTGGCTGCTAGATGTGTAGGGGTAATATTTGAAAACCTCTGTATTTCTCCATACTTTTTCTCCAAACATAAAATGACTTAAAAATCATAAGGTCCATATTTAATATCCCACCATCCTATTTACTTTTTAAAAAATTTATTCTTGAATCTTTTTTTTACAGTCCAGACTTTATCCCCCTCCTTGTCCACCTCCTTTCACATCCCATACTTCCTCCCTGTCCCCATCTCCAAGAGGATGTCCCCACCTTCCCATCCCCACCCCACCAGAACTCCCCACTCTCTAGGCCTCAAGTCTCTTGAGGGTTAGGTACATCTTCTCTCACTGAGGCCAGACCAGGCAGTCCTCTGCTGCATGTGTGTCGGGGGCCACTATCAGCTGGTATATGCTGCCTGGTTGGTGGCTCAGTGTCTGAGAGATCTCAGGGGTCCAGACTTCCGGCCTTCTTAATGAGATGGTATCAAAACATTATTTTCACACTTCATGGGATAAGAATTACTAAGTAAAGTTTAAAAAGATATTAAAAGTTACTTAGAAGTCAAAAAAACAATGAAGATCATCATGATAGTTGTCAAAATGGTTGTTTAAATACTTGTCAATAAGCTTTAAGTAAAAAACATGTAAACATTATTATATAATGACAAGGGGTCAATTCATCAAGAGGAATATAACAATTGTAAGTATATCTCAAATGTTGAAGAATTTAACTATGTAAAGGAACTGTTAACAGAAGGGAAAAATAGACATCAATAAAGTACTAGCCTCTGATCTCTTCTAAGCTATGGGAATCTCTCTCAGTGCTGGGAAGAAGTTGCAGCCACAGCCAAGTCATAACGAAGGTGTGCCTTTAAGATTCTGTGATGTTCTCTAGGTAAATATATTAAAGGTAAATAGGTCGATATGTTAGAGGAACTTTACATTTATGGTAGGATGCTGGGATAACAATTTATCAGAATTATTTGGAATATTTTGGATTCCTTTACTGTGAAAAGAATAGAGAGAGATGACATTTTGCACAAAAAATAATAATTTTAAAATTGCTATTCCTTTGGCATCTGTGAGGTGGGTAAATTAAGGCAGACAGACACTGTGGGCCAGTGCTTAGAGTTGCTGACTGGGGTGAATCCAGATACCTACAGGGGCTTCTGCCAAAGGCAGCCAGTGATTACAGAAGCTACTCAGCAGACTTTTTCTGAGGGAAGAAAGCTGAATTTACTGGGTCTGGCACTCTCTGTGGCCAGGGGAAAAAATCTATGAACTCTTTTAACCTTGGGGGCTGGCAAGAAAGAGAAGAAAGAGAAAAATTTACACGCACACGTACACATGCATGTATATACACTGAATGGATGAAATAAAAGGTAGAGTCCAATACTTCAAAAACACAAATACATATGCACATATACATACACACATACATACATGCATACAGACTTACAGACAGACTACCATATACATATTCTATGTTAGAATTCTATGTTAGAGCAAAGCTCCAGTAAGCTGACTCTTAAGTATTCTACACATACATACATAAATACACACAACTGGTGGATGGAAGGAACAGTGTTCCAATCCCCATTCACACAAACTTTACATATATACACATAGTTATGGATGGAAAACAAAGTTCCAGCCACACCATACCATACCATACCAACCATACCATACCGTAATTCCACACAACACCACACCACACCATTCCACACCACACCACTCCACACCACACCACACCACACCATTCCACACCACTCCACACCACTCCACATCACACCACTCCACACCACTCCACACCACTCCACACCATCCTCTACTTTGTCCTTTCTTCCATCACTTTTATAACCCAGCAAAATTTTTCAAGCAGTATACAATTAGAATGTGAGTACGTTTTAGTTTTCTTCTGGTGAATGATTATAAAAACAATGTGTTTTTCAATACTATTACAAGATATAACATTATGTAGTACAGGTAAAGAAAACAAATTATCCTAAAACACCCACATGCATTCATAACCAAGCAACTTGTTATAGATTAACAAAGTGTAGGCAAGCAAGGTAGTTTTTTTTTTTTAGCCAGTTTTTCTTACAGGCAGGCAGCAATTCGCGGTTACAAAGAAAGAAGTAATTATTTTATCATTTATCTTTAAAAGTAATCTTGTAAAAATCTTAAAAGAATCACAAATCTAAATTTTTATATAAAAATCTATCATATCTAACTTAAATCCTCAAAACGCATATCTACTCATCAGTAATTCTTATAAAACATATCAAGAAGTAAGAGCAAAAATGTGTATAAAAAATCAATCATCACCAGTACCACCTCAGTGAGAGTCTGTCAGCAGTGCTGCATTGTTCTTGTACTCTGACCATAAAGGGTCCCCAGCTTAACTACTAGAAAAGTGCGCCTTTCCTCATAACTTCATATTGTTCCCTGTGATTTTTCTCATCAGAGCCAGTATGAAAACATCTTAACCAGCTTCACTAACAACTTTATTTTTCCAATGTTTTCTAAGAGTGCGGTCATTGCTGACAATGTACATCTCAAGCTTCCTCTCTAGGTTTTGATAGTTTCTTTAACTTGCTCCATCAGCAATGTTGAAAGAGATCAAGCATTAAATTATGAATGTCAGAGATATCTGTCCAGTGAGGGGCTTGAAGTCCTTAAAGTTTTCATATGATTCTAATGAAGAGGGATGTGAGGGCAGCAAACAGAGCAGAACTCCACAATACATGACGTCCTCAGGGACACATAGTCTTCAGGCCCATGACTACCCATGGGCTGGGTAATCCATGGCTGCATTCCAGATAAAGCCATCTATAGTTCCTCATGCATGGCCCTCATGTGTATCCCAATTGCAAAGTACTACTGAATGGTTATAAGGTCAAAAAAGTAGGGAAGCCTGATAACTGTCAGGGTAAAAATTCTTACTAGGGATGATGGTGGGGCAGCCAACTTTATAGTGTCAGGCTGGGACGAGAGAGAGAGCCAACTTCTATGGTTCTCATCTGAGGTATCCAGGGTTGAAATTCTCCTTAGCCATTTCTCCATAATACTGGGCCATTATATTCTCACAATATACATGTATGAATTTTTCAATGAATACATATATAGATAAATGTCTTATTCGTAGAAGAGAATATTGTAGAAAACAAGTTGAACACCAGTTCATCCATCTTTCTGTCTGACAGTGGAAGCAATGTGAGCATCTGTCTCACCATCCTGTTGTCATCCCTTCCTCTCATAAATGATTGTGGAGTCTGAAACTGTGAGCAGAAATAACCCTTCCTTCTTAGAAAAGAAAAAGGGAAGGGAAGGCTATTGAGCAAGGCAAATAAAACAAGAAACATAAGAAAGATCACATTCCCAGATTTCAGAATATAGTACAAAGCCACAGAATCAAAAACATACAGTGTGACCAAAACAATAACAACAGACATATACCCCAAACCAAGCCAGATGCATTTATATCTATTGATCCTTTACAAGGGCATTGAGAACACATAATGGAGAGAAGAGAGTATCTCCAGTAATTGGTTCTGGTCTGGGGTTTTAGTTCACTGGTAAAATGCTTATGTAGTAATAAAACAAAATGAAAAGCATGCATGGAAAAGCTGCATTCTCAGCTATACTGAAATATAGTGAGGAAAAACAAGATTCATACTAATAAATAAATGACAAAAAATCCTAATCATTGTAATAAGATAAAATAAAATTTTATATGAATATAAAATAAATGTCATATAAAATTTTATATAAAAATTTGCATAAAAATTAAATAAATATTTTATATATACAATAATGAAAACACATAAAGGTCATTATTCATTAACAAAATAATTAAGTATATGAGTGACATTGACCAAAAGAAACAATCTAAAAATATGCTAGTCACTTGAAGAACAATGTCAAATAAAGAGATCAGCATAAAAAATGCCATAGCTCATCTAAGAATGCAAATTTACTCAGTCAAATACCACACACATTCTTCAAACATGTCAAGTCAGGAGTGTTCATGGTCAAAATGAGACAAGGCAGAAAATGCCTGTTTCTACCCTGCACTGCCTGTAGATGCCCGTCGGCAAATGCTTGCAATGGTGGAGGCATCCACTAAAGCTGGATGTCTGTGCACCAGAGACCTGGAAGGCACACTCTCAGCAGCATGCGAAACACACATATGTGTGTACCAGAAAGGCATGGTGTAGAGTGTTCACTGACGTGTTTGTTAGAATCTTGGAAATAAACATCCACTAATAGAAAATGGTGCAGAAGTGAAAGACATTAAGCAGCTTTGCTAATTATTAAAGTGTCACTAGATGAATAACATAGAGAGAGAGCATAAATGTAATGTGGGCCAAATTATATAGAAACAAAAGAGCCATTTATATAAAATTCAAATGCAGGTATAATCTAGAATACCACAGAAATCACTTAGACATTAATGGCATACAAATGTTATATGCAAGTTGCTGTACTACAGTAGGTGAGGAGGCTTCTGGGCTGTTACTATTGACAGAGCTTAGTCATGTCGCATTTTCCTTCACTAAAATTCTTTGGGCTGTAAGAGTTCAGTGAGACCCTCAGGATTTGTGCATCCATGTTGAACTTGAAAAACGTCATCTTTAGTAAAAAGTAAAAGTAGTAGGTTTTCATGCTATCTGACTGGATAATGTTAAATCTTCTGGTGCACATAATTTTAATTCAGTATTTTATTTATTTATTCAACACATTTATAAAGCATCTGAAATTTACAGTAAGAATTTTCTTGTTGGTAGTAAATATTCTTCGAAACATTTTAATGATTATATTTTACATCAAAATATGTATGTTTCATAATTTATTTACTTTTTTTAACTGCTAAGCATTTGCTTGGTTTAAAATTCCACACTATTATAAATAGTACCAAAAATGAATATCTTTGTACTTTACTTTTTGACAATCCTTAAAAATAAACACCTACATTTCCTGGGTCTAAGGGGGTATAAACATTTCCTTTCAAATTGTACAAGAATATCTGTAGTTTTCCCACATAAGCTATAAATAGCAAGGTTCATGGCTTTGCAATGCACTTTCCAGATCTCTCAATACAAATGTTCTAGATAAAAAAAAGAGGGGGAAAAGGAGCCATGATTTTTCAGTGTGTGAAAACACAACTAATCCCAGTTTCCTGCTCTGGGCTGTGAGTTCGGTATCATTTAGCGCTTTGATTTCTTCATGGGACACTTATGGTAGAGACACCATTTCTGTAGGAGCAGCATGGGGAACAGAAAGGGCATTTGAACCAAAGCCTTGCCCTTCTCATCTATTTGACTTGTCACATTCTACTGCCCAGTCCTTCTTTCCAGTGATATAAAAAGGATAACCACAGATCTTATGTGTGGTTGCTTTGAACTGTATATTCTATGAATATAGATATAGAAGGAAACTTACATAATATTGACACAGCTCTTATTCAGTTAATGATTCCCCTTCCCTTTCAGTCATGATCTGCTTTCAACTGTCCTTCATAATAGGTCAAACAAGTTTTCTACACCTGACGTTAAAGTGTGAAGAAGGTGAATTTACTTCAGGCCCCGCTGTCTGTACCCTCCTAGACAGAGTAAGAGACCAAATAGCATGTGAATCACGGAGACAATCTATAAGTAATTAACAGTCACATTTGGGTCTTGTTTTACACTCTAGAACTTGAGTTATGAAATGATAACCCTTTGTCAGCTGTATTTTTACTAAGTTACTTGGAAATGTTTAACTATTTTTTCTTAAAAGAACCTTTACACATTGTTCCAGAGGTTTAGGAAGGGCTTGACATAATGGTGTCTCCCCACACACGAGCACACCATTAAGAAAATTGCTACTGATCACCTTTTAATGGTATTCAAAGCTGCTCAAGAATTTCTGAAAAGGTCACACAAAGCTCCAAGACTTGCACACGTGGAGGAGCACAAATGGGTGCCTATGCTGGTTCAGACACCGCCAGGCTTAGTTTCCTCAGCTCACAGACGGTTTTTGCCTCAGCCGTTTGCCAAATGTATTTTAGAATGTCCAAAATTTAAAATGTTGATGTATGTGAACCAACTACATAATGGAAGAATCAATGCACCATTAAAGTAGTACTGTGTGTCGCTGTTTTCCTTAAATGTATTTTGTGGAGCTCAGCAGACCTGAGCAAGAATCCTTCTGAAAGGTGTGCTGCTAATATCTGGAGCCAGAAAGGTAGGTACTTGTTTTGTTTGCTACTTTTTTTTTTTTTTTTTTTTTTTTTTGGTTTTAAATGGGATTCTTCTTTTTTCCTTTCTCTTGAAAATATCAAATTATGACCATGGAATATGCATAACAAACTCCGATCCAGTCCCTGATTATTCACAGCCTAATCACAGTTTGTGTTTTACCCCAGCCATTTGCTCCTCCATTCCTTACCGGCTGCCTGCCTTTTGCCACTTCACTGCTCGTTAGTCTTTGGCCAGAGTATCCCAGAAAAAGGAATTTTAAAGAAGAGGTGGGGGAGGCTGGCCGAGCCATCTGAATGCCTTCCAGTTTTGTCTAAAGTTCCTACAGACGGAGCTGAGGGTGGTGTACACACACAATTCTCTGGTTATCCTTCACTGACAGTGTCTTCCCGAGACATCTCATACTTCCATACACTTCTATTAATATTTCGGAGATGTGTATTTTATGAGCTACTAATTTTTCAGATGTGAAGAGATACACTGATTTAAAATACGGAATGAAATCTACATGATATGACTTGTCATGTTGAACAGTGAGAATATTTTGTCTTCTTCATATGTGTGTCCCAAAATGGAAATGGCAAATGCTAATTGTGTACACCACCAGAATTTTGACCAACTCCTTCAGAAGTCATGTTCCTGGGTGGAAAACAATTTGGGTAGCTATTCTGCTTTTCAAGAATTGTTCAGAATGATTAATTCAGATAATACAAGTAAATATTCTTTGGGAAATTACCTGAAATGATCTCACGTATGTGAATTAAAGTAAAGAAAAAAAGTTTTCAAAGAAAAGGCTCAGAGGAAAATCACTACATTTGGGATGTGTTGGTCATGAGTTCACTTCCCAGCTCTGATAGTATCTTTGTGACCTTGAATACTGTTTGGAATATCTCTAATTTCCATCTCTTTGTCTATAATGAGGAGGATAAGATTGTGAAGTGCTAGTGGGCTTCTTGACAGCCGTACTCTCCTGCATTGCTGATGAAAATATACAATAGCACAATCCCTTACTGCACTGTTTCAAGGTTTCCTACACAGCTAAACACACATTCACTGTATGCAAGAAATGTCAGTTCTGGGTATTTCCTCCCATGAAATATGGGAAAGCATGTTGACAGAAATTATATGCATATATATGTAAATGTATATATGTATAATTTATCTCTATAGTAATCTTATTGATAAATTGCCAAATCCCAGAAGCAACACAAATGTACTTCTCAGGTAGATAAATAATCAATTCTTGGTTACATTCAGGCAATAGAACACTACTTGGCCATACAAAGTTAACAAAATGTTGATTTATACAAGACATATGAATTTTAAGTGTATTTTGCTAATGGAAATAGGCTGTAGCTGAAAACTCAGATATTGTATTGCATTTATATGATGGACAGAACAAGAAACTGATATCTGAAGGTATTTTGGAGTAATAAGGTTATGCTACCATGGCTGTAGAGACAAATACATGGCTCTATACATTCGGTAATCCTGTACTCCTGTGCATACCACTAAAATTAATATGTACACGCCTTTAATCCCAGCACTTGGGAGGCAGAGGCAGGCGGATTTCTGAGTTCGAGGCCAGCCTGGTCTACAGAGTGAGTTCCAGGACAGCCTGGGCTATACAGAGAAACCCTGTCTCGAAAAACCAAAAAAAAAAAAAAAAGTAAAAATTTCAAATTTAAGCAATAATTGGAGAAAGCCCAAAATAAAACAAAAATGACATAAAAGATGCAATCATATTGTAGATTAATAACTAAACCTCAGGGAGATGGAAAACTCTGCAAAGTAGTACTTTGGCTAATTATTATGAGGATGAAAATAGAGGGTGTTCCTTACCAGGAAAGCTCAAAAGATCCCTCACGTGTTTCATGCTCCAGTCAGTGGCAGCATTCATATTTACAGGATAATGTGCGAGCCAATCTGCCGCATTTTGTGTTTGCTAAGGTTAGTCAAATGCGTGATATAGCATGGATAATGAGAGCAAGACTTCTCTCTGTCTGGATAAAACATTATAAATGAGAAAAAGGGTAGGCTAGCCTGAGCCCCAGTATGTGGGAGTGAAATTGAAGAGACATGTATGAGCTCAGTTTAAAAATGTTAGTACAAAGGTAGTAGCCCATGCCTACAACCCAAGCGTTTGAGCCTGGCATGATGGTGCGCATGCGTAACTACAGCACTTAGAAAGTGCCTGCTAGGGAACAGCAAATCTGAGGTTGGCCTTATGACCAAACTTTTGAAACAATTTCTCTGAAATTTTACTTTGAATTAAATGTGTAGGTGACTGGTCACCAAAGTCTTATCTGAGCAGTTTGGGTCAGAATCTCGTGCATCAATTCATTAATTAGTTAATATTAGCAAAGCTGAATGAATACAGCACAAAAATTCATATTTTTACAGTTTCCCTTTGAGTTTTAAACTATTTCAAAATAAATTATTTAAAATGATTTTGAGTAATCATGAAACAACTTTATTTTCCCTGCATTGCTCTGTCAACCTAGAATGGATGTACATAACTTCCAACTTTTTAAAGATTATTCTGGTCGATGATATAATAACAGAAGTCTGGCATATCTTATATAGGGCTTTTATATGTTAAGAGTCACACAAATGGCATTACAATTCAATGTTACAAAGCTGTTTCAGTGTAGACAACAGTATACATTTGTTCTGATCATTCCTATGGATAGAAAGGCCAGAAATGAATTTGAGACAGGGATCAACCACAACAATATGTTTATTTAGTTGGGTTTAAAATAAAGAGAATATCAATTATTGAAGGACAACAACACTTATTCAAAGGGATGTTTATTCTCAACAATGAATACTTAACAGTGAGCGTAATTCTACCAGCATCACTGGACAGAATTGCATGTTAGAAGCAAACAGCCCAATTTCAGGCATAGCAGTATCAGGTTGGCATTTCAAACTACAGGGGCAAAACACTGCTACATTTATGGACTTGATTCATTTTATGCTTTGCACTTTAAATAGGATTTCCTAAAATTCAGTTAAGAAGTTTTAGGTTCTATGAAGCGGAGTAGTGGAGAAGATATACAAACGACATGTAAGTTCAAAAGCTCCATCACTTTTATTTTTTTATTTTGAGAAGTCTGTATTTTTCATAAAACTTTTCAAAGCAAAGACTTTTCTTTCTAAATTTTATGAGCAATATTTCTGCTTGTATCATAAGTACATTTGTTTACCTGGACTCAAACTCCATGTGAAATTTAATTTGATGGTCTCCGAGAAATGGATAGCTTTATGATCATTTTACCAATTTTAATTTTCTCAGTGGGTAGAAACCAAAGATTAATATTTTCAGCATTACCAGATACCATGATTTTTTGACTGAATATAACTAGAGGTTTAAAACATCTATCTTATATTAATATATAGATTTTTTAAAAGGAAATAAGTGATTTGTGGAGTGTTCCTGAGTATTTAAAATGAGATGTGTCTCCTTAATTTTAAGGTTTTTATTTTTCCCATTTTGAATTGGTAGTTACATATGTTAGTAAGGAAACAACAATGCTTAGCTCTTTTATTATGGGAAGAAAGAAATCTATAATTCTTTTTTCTGAAGTGGTCTGAGTTGAGCATCAGTCAGTTAGTAAGAATTCATTAGTTACAAGGAATCTGTGGCCTCCAGGAGCTTATTATAGCAACGACCAAATTAAATTCAGATCCCTTGCATGAAGAACTTCACAAAAAAGAGTGATAAATGCTGAAAGTATGTAGAATTTCTCAATAAGGTATGTTTATAGAGGCTGAGCAAGTTGGTGTTGACTAAGGTCCTCACAGTTGTTTCCCACGGGCACCAAAAGCTGAACATTCATGAACAAGATTACTTTCATAAGACCCAAAGAAGCTCAAGGAGTCCACAGTATCTATTTCTAATAATACAATGAGAAAATTCATTGAAAAGGCATAAATGGAAAAAACTGTCATTTCTTCCCTAACTCCATGCATCCTAGTGTTGGTAATGTCATTACTCACTTGAACATAAAGAGAAATAAATTAAGACATAACATTCACAATTATAAGAAAGTCTAGTATAAGACAAAATCCACAACTTCTCCATTCAAGATTGAATACCTGGAATAGCTTTAAAGAATTGGTTGTCTCCTACCACCACCACTTCCTTCAGTGTCAGCAGCTCAGGTCAGACCTACTAATTTTAAACTAGTCCCTCATGGACTAAGGTCCCTGTACACAGGTGATGTTACATGGGGCATGGTTACAGATGTATCATTTGGAGCATCCCAACCTCAGGAAGGAACCAGTGTTCCAGTAGGGCTGCTTTAAGATTACACCTGCCTCCTATTCAGACTTGGAGAGCCTCTTGCTGAAGCTATTAAGTTCTATGTGACTATGAAACTAGGTATAACCTAGCTCAGCATTGGCATTAGATTGTAGGTCCAACTTACTGCTTGTCCTCTTAATCTCATCTCATACAAGTATGGCCAGTACAGTGTTTGCAGATGGAGCAACAGAAATAGCTCAGCATTAGACAGACACTTTTGCCATTGGAATGTACTCCCATTTCAACTAATATCACTAACATCTATAGACATTGGCATTGCTGAGACAGTGTAGATACTCATGACTGTAAAACTCAAGTGAAAACTACATAACTGTGTTGCAAAATATGTGATCACACTGTAAGCCCTGAGATTGGTTTATTTACCGAAATAAGCTTTCTAGTTTGGATCTGGCTCAGCTTTGGCACACATCTTTTAATCCCTCTGGGTGGAACACAGACATGCCCTTAACACACACCTTTAATCACAAACAATGAAGGTAAAGTAAGTTTGTAGAAGAAAGCACCCATGTTTGAAAGTGATGCCTAATTGAGTAGCAGACAAAGTGATGAATCACAGAAAGATTTGATAAAATAAGATATGTCCAACTCTCAGGAGAAGAAAGAGGCAAAGGAAGCTACTTAAGAGAGCAGTGTAGAAAGAGAGAAATAAAAGAAAGGAGGCAGTTTTACTGGGAGAGTTTAACAGAGACAGGTGGTAGAAAAAAAAAGCTAGATACAGAAGAAGACAAAATAACACAGAAAATGAGAAGGAACCAAAATATTAGAGCAGACTGCCAGAGTTAGTTTGAGGTCAAGGAGAGCATAAGTCAGAGTTCAAGAGAGAGGCTAGATTGAATCAGTTAGCTTGGAGAGGAGTTTGAGCCAGAACTCCTGAGTAGACCTAGTTAGCCAAAGCTCAGAAAGAAATAGAAAGGGTGATCTTATTCAGCAGCAAGACTCAGAGGCTGAAAACATTCTATCCCTAGATAAGATTGTATGTAGGCTAAAACCTTCTAGGACTAGGCTAGATTAGTAGACTGAGATAGTAAGCCTTGGAACAACAATTAAATCAGGTCAATAAAAGACACTCTATTATTACTGTCAACCTGTGTAGTCAAGAGTTTATCTTTGACAACACTGCTCCAACTTTAAGCATCATAACACGACACAAGATCCCATTCACTGGGGTTCAAACATGACTGTAACTCTGATATTTTAACCTAGAAGTTGAGTAATAAAATCTAATAGTCGGAAGACCTTAAGGAAGCAAATCCCACACCTATATAATATGAAGCCTCTGAAATGGCCCTAGTCCATCATACTTACATTCTAGATTGAATCCCCTGTAACTGGCTAAGCAGTCTTTGGCCTTGAGACCATATCAACAATACACAGCTTCTACAAGTGAAGGTTTTGTTTCTAGCCAAGGGTTGTGCTGCTCATTACTGTCTGTCAGTTCTAGAATAGGACTTTGCTTTGCATCTTAATGGTCATGGTTATGATATAGAATACTGGTCTATCCACAGTGACTGTCCAGAGCCCAGAGGTATATCTCAATGCCTTATTATACACTGATAACTATAGACAAGTCATCTCAGTCTGTCATATCCCTAAAAGAGATTTGTAGGGACAGCTATTTTTTAAAAAGCATATTTAGGACAAATCTAGGCTTGGATGACCTTCAACCATTGAAATAGTAGCAATAACCCACAAATATCTCCTGGAAAATCTGTAGCTTGCTGTCTTTTATTGCTGAAATAGAAGTGACTTTGGGTTCCAAGAAAGTTATCAGCGTAATTAGAAATTCCAGAAGGACAAAAATCTACAGTCCAAAAGTTTAGAATTATTGAATCTTCTGATGACTGATTTCATTTGACAATAGCTTTCAGGAACCTATAACTCTACCTACCAAGGTACCAGAAACAGACCAGGTAATGTAGATGAGAAGTCAGATTAAATTGAAAAGGAAGTTCATTGACCTTAAGAAAACAAAGGGAAATGTTTCAGTAGTGTAAGAAAAATTTAACAAAGAGATATCATTTTTAAAAATCAAGCAAATTCTTGAGTTAAAAATAGATGCAATGATGGTATTGAAATACCAATACAAAACATTGCTGATGGGAGAAATCAAACAGAATTAGTGAGTATGTAGATGGGCAATCTGAAAATACAAATTGGAAGAAGAAAATAATAATGAAAAAAGGAAGAAACACTCAATGTTCAGAGAGGGATGGTGTAAAAGTCTTAAATTTTCCTAGTAAATTTTCTTTTACACTTTCGTGTGTTTCTGTTGTCTTTATGATTACATTAAATTGCTATCGTTTAAAATAGCTTGTTATAATCAGAATGTTATACAGTCTCATGTTAACCAGAAATCATAAATCTGTAAGTGATAGATTTAGTAAAAGAAAAAAAAGTATGAACCTATGTCTAGACAGATTATAGATATTACCACAGAATCTGCTACTATTATTCTACTAAATGGACATAATATTAAACTAACTCCTAATGATAGGTCATTATACTCAAGATTAAGGAATTAACCCTCATCAATGAAGCTTCTGTTTGTAGTCAACAGAGATCTTCAGCTGGCCACGGTATGTAAATGTAACATATTCACCAGATGTAATTGCCACTTTGGAGGATTACTGCTGAATAAGCTCACCCTTTCTAGAAGGTACAGAGTTCTAGAAGTTCCTTCTGAACTCTGGCTGGCTGGTTCAACTCACCTGTTTTGGATCAAAATACTCACCAAGCTGACTGATTCGATCAGACTTATGTCTTGAACTCTGACTGAATTGCTCTGTTTGGCTTCATACCAACTTTGACAATCTGCTCTAATCTTCTGGCTCCTTCTCATTCTCTGGCATATTCTCTCTTCACCTATGTCTAACTTGTTCTTCCTCTGCCACCTATCTCTGTAAAAGTCTTCTGCCTCCTTTCCCTCTCTCTGCATTGCTACTTCAAGTTGTTTCCTCTGAGTATGGTCCCTGATGATTTGACCAATGTACAGTAGCAGGCCACAAAATCAAGATTATTTGGGGAGCCCAAATTGTCTCCAATAGAGAAAAATGACACAAAGCTGCATAGGATGAAAAGGGCAATGAATTTGGTAAAAGTTAAGAGAGGGAGGCTAAATATGATCAATACATACTGTAGTAAATACTCAAAGAACTAATAAAAATGTATTTTAAAAAAGACATTACTTATCAGCAACAATCCTGTATGTCAATGTGTTGGCACAGAGAGGTCCCTGTACTCACAGAGAAGCACTAAGAGAACTAGGAATCTAAATAAAATTACTAAATGGTTTGAAAAGCATGACTCAAATATGTGTTGCTTACAAGAAACTGACATCACCTGTAAGAACACTCATGGACTGTGTAAAGAATGCAGTAAGATATGCTAAGCATATGGAGTCAAAAATGAAAAAGAGTATTCACATTTATTTATAGTCAATGAAACAGACATGAATCAACAACGAAAAACCCATCCAATTATACTGTAATTCAAATGGGCCTAGAAAATACTCAAGGAGGATTCCAGTTAACTGCTGACCATTGCAAAGTTGCTGATTTTTTTTGTTTGTCGGTTTTGTTTTGTTGTTTTCTCATCACCTTTTGAAACAGTTTCCAAGGTAGATCATATGCTAAACCATAATACAAGTCTCAATAATTCTTAAATGTTGAAAATATATTAAGCATATTCTATAATTAGAGTATAGTGATTAACAAAAGTGTTCAAAAACATTGAAATTAAATGAGATACTTTGAAGTGATTAATCAAGGAAGAAATCAGAGATGAATTTAAAAATCCTTGAAGCAAATGAAAAAGGACATGAAAAGGGTACAACCTATGGAAAAACAGTAAAAGCCACACAGCAAGAAGACAGGATTGAAAAATCACACTGAGAAGGTAGAATATTAGAAGCCATAGTAAAGGCTGTTTGCGAGGTGTTTGCCACACAAGCATGAGGACCTGAGTTTGGACTTCCAGCTCTTTCATTAAAAAGCTGGGCACAGCAAAACATGCCTGTAATTCAAGTGCTAGGTAGCAGAAGGCAGATATTGTCTTGCATCCTACCCTACCCTAAATCTCAGTGAGTTCCTGGATCTGTACAAGACCTTGTCTCAAAAACCATTTGAAAAGGCAATTGAAAAAGATATCCATTGTCAATCTGTAGTGTGTAGTTTTACTCTGTACCCACCTTTAGCTCCGGGAGGTGACCAGCCCCACCTGGCTTCACTTTAATCCTCAGACAAAACACACACATACACAGTTTGTTCCTTTTCAACTTGCCTTAGAACACAATTGCTGGGCATTACTATATCCTGCCTGGAAAAGTATGCACTTAATTAGCAGTTATAGAAGGACTGGGTATAAGCTTTATATTCCTAAATGAGTTGTATAGGCACAATGACTATCTAATAGTAACAACATTAATTTTTGTATTAATAAAGAAATTCATACCAATGGAAATGTTAAATTTGTATCAAAATAAATTTGTTACCAATGTAAGAAATTATAATCTTCAACTTTGCATTAATTATAAAGATTTCTACCAATTAAGAATATGGCTATGTCAGTGGCTAGTCCCACTTAGATCCTGCCAGACAGCCATGACAACCCACCTGTAGTAGTGGCCACAGGCCCCAGCTCCTCCCAAGACCTCAAATAGCTGCTGTCTTTTTCTCCCTCCAAAGCATGGCAAAAAAACCTCCCCCTTTCCTTCCTTACATCTGCCTTTTTCTCTGGGACCTGGAAGTCCTGCTTGTACCTTCCACACCAGCAATTGGTCTATGGCTTTCTTTACTGACAGATAAAGAACCAATTGGAGAACAGGACAGCATCAGAACTGCTCCCTACATAAATCTCTGGCTTTTATATAAACACACACACACACACACACACACACACACACACTATAGAATCTCTCAAATAAAAAGAAACAATCACTAGGAATTATAAAAATAAGAGAAACTTCAAACCAGAGAAGTAGTGAACTCTATGAATGTGCTGGGGTTTTTCTCCTTAATACAAGGAGACTGTTTGTTTGTTTGTTTGTTTGTTTGTTTTCTTGTTACTTTCCAAATTTTTAGAAAGGACTCCCTGATATAGCTAAGGCTGTCCTCAAACTCACAGTTTCCTGTTTAGGATTACAGGCATGTACCACACTTAGCTTAGAAGCTAATTTATTAAATAAACAATGAGGCATTAGCTAGGGAAAGAGAAAGATGGGTCAACTAAATAAAAACAGAGCCAGAAAAGGAGCCAATGTCACCAGGACATGGAAAGTCCTTAGAGGTTATTATGAACCAAACATTTGAAAATGTAGAAGAAATATACAAATATCTGGACATGCACACCTTACCACAATGGAAATTCTTAGGAAATAGAGAATCTGAGCCAACCTCTAACAGCTAATTGGATGACTAGAGTAATCTTGCGATCAACATTATCATTTATAATAACTAATAAAACATGTGTAGACTTAAGTGTGTTTAAAGTTGAAACCAAATCCAGATTACTTTGCATGTTTCTTTCCAATTAAGCTGAAAGCCATATGTTAGCATAAGAATGTCTTTGTTAATCACTGAACTTGCTTCCAAGTAGTGGTCTAAAAGAATATCATCTTTGACATGACCCCCAAAGCACAGTCAGCTAATTTTCAGCACAAGTGAAAGGGACATACACTGGACAAGGGAAAAACTTTTCAATTATTGATGCTGAAAAAACTGTGCATCCATATAAGGAAGAATAAAACTACACCTGTTTTGATCAGTTATAAAAATAAACTCAAAACATATTGACGGTCTAGCTATAAAACATGAAACTATAAAACTCATATTTAAAAAAAAAAGCAGAATACCAAGAAAATATGTCAGAACTTTGGAATGGACAAAGATTTTTTTGACAAGTCTCTAAAAACAAAGGATACAAAGGCTGAAATAAAGGAGGAGGTTACTGAAAAGCACAAAGAATCTTCAGAACAAAATAAACAACAACAGTAGAAAACACTTACAAATGTATGTTAGACAAGGAATTAATACTAGGAAATATAAGGAATTCCAAAGATTCAATGACAAAAAAATTTATCTAAAAAATAATGGGAAAAATGGTTAATACATCAAAATGAATATTTATCAAAAGAAGATATACAGATGTCCATGAGTTATAAAAAAATAGTATTCAGCATAGCAGATTTCCAAAGAAATGCAGGCTAAACCCCTAATGTGCATAGCTGTTGTCAAAGGCTATTGATGACAAGTGTTGCTGAGGATACATGAAAAGGAATTTTTGCACACTAGTGGGAATAGAAATTAGCACAGCCATTACAGAAGACAGCAGAGAAGGTCCTCAGAAATTAAAAATAGACTTTCCATAGGATCCAGTAAATCTCATTGCTGGGTATATATCCAAAGAATATGAATCAGGATATCTAAGAGACATCTGCACTCATCATTCACTCCAGCACTATTTATAGTCATTAAAAAACTGGAAAGAACTTAAATGTCCATCATTTGATAAATGGATAAAGACAGCCTGGCATACATACAATGGAATACTATTTAGCCATAAAAATAAATGACATTCTGTCATTTGTAACAACCATGTTGTGAGAGAGGATAGTTATGTTAACCATATCAAAGGCTGAATGGTCTCAGCTACATGAGGAATATAAAACAGTTCATCTCATCATAGCTGATGGCAGAATGTTGGTTGCTAGGTACTAAAGAAATGTGGGGAGGCAGATGTGAAACTGTTGATGGGAGCAGGTTCTAATGCACTAGTATATAAGCAACTTTTACCATTACTATCATAAATCATTGATAAACCAAAATGTGGGTAGAAATGTTTGGTTTGGCTTACAGTTTAAGGGAACACATACTCCATTATGATAGGGAAAGTATATTGGAAAGAGTATGAGGCAGGTGGTCACAGTGCAGCACAGTGAGGAGTCAGGAAGATGAATCTCAATACTCAGCTCTCAGCTCACTTTTGTCATCATAGTCAACCAAGGACCCCAGCCTAAGGGATGCTGATGCTCAATTTCAGGATGAGTTCTGTGCTATCAATTATACCTTTCTGGTGATCCTCTATACACAGACCCATAGCCATGCTTGCATGGTGATTATAAGTCAAATCAACTTGACAATGAAGAGTACCATCATGAGAGTAGAAGCAGCAACACTGACTACTTTGAAAGAGTAGAAGTTTGCACCATAAAGAAATGAAAGATGGAGAGATTGCTTGACACCCAGTAGTCTTGATACATCCAAGATCACAGGTGAGGTACAACCCCTGCCTAAATACTTGGCCTAACTTGGATATCCTGGGACCCAGAGGATGCAGGAACCCCCACCTACAGGTTCACAGGATGGACAGGCTTGAGTCAGAGACAGCAAGGCCACTTAACCCAGAGATAGCCAGATGGAGAGACCAGGGCAAGAACATAAGCAACAGAAACCAGTGCTACTTGGCAACATCATAATCCAGTTCTCCCACCACAGCAAGCCACCACATACACAGAACACACTTGAAAGGCAAGATTCCATTCTAAAACCATAATTACAATGATAGAGGACTTTAAGAAGGACATAAATAACTCCCTTAAAGAAATATAGGAGAACACAGGTAAACAAGTAGAAACCCTTAAAGAGAAAACACATAAATATCTTAAAGAAATACAGGCAAACACAGTCAAATAGGTAAAGAAATTAAACAAAATTGTCCAGGATTTTAAAATGGAAATAAAGACATTAAAAAAAAACACAAAGGGAGACAAGTCTGGTGGTGAAAAACCTAGGAAAGAGTTCAGGAGTCATAGATGCAGGCATCACCAACAGAATACAAGAGATAGAAAAAAAGAATCTCAGGCTTAGAAAATACCACAGAAGACATTGACACAACAGTCAAAGAACATAAAAAAAGTAAAATGCACCTAACTGAAAACATCCAAGAAATCTAGGACAAAATAAAAAGACAAAACCTAAGAATAATAGGTATAATAAGAGAGAGTAAAGATTCCCAACTCAAAGGGTCAATAACAACAAAATTATAGAAGAAAACTTCCCTAACATAAAGAAAGAGATGCCCATAAACATAAAAGAAGCCTACAGAACACTAAATTGATTGGATAAGAAAAGTAATCCCTCCCAACACATAATAATCAAAACACTAAATGCACAGAACAAACAAAGAATATTAAAAGCAGTAATGGAAAAAAGTCAAGTAACATATAAAGGCAAACTGATCAGAACTACACCAGACTTCTCAACAGAGACTCTAAAAGCCAGATCTTAGGCAGATGTCATACAGATCCTAACAGAACAAAAATGCCAGCCTAGGCTACTATACCCAGCAAAATTCTCAATTACCATAGGTGGAGAAACCAAAATATTCCATGACAAAGCCAAATTTAAACAATACTTTTTTTCACTAATCCATCCCTACAGAGGATAATAGAAGGAAAACTCCAACACAAGGAGGATAACTATACCCAAGAAAAAGCAAGAAATTAATGTTCTTCCAACAAACCCAAAAGAAGGGAACCACACAAATATAATTGTACCTCTAACAACAAAAATAACAGGAAGCAATAATCATTGGCCCTTAATATCTCTCAACATCAATGGACTCAATTCCCCAATAAAAGACCAGGCTAACAGATTGGTTATATAAACAGGATCCAGCATTTTGCTGCATACATAAAACACACCTCAGTCATAAAGACAGACCCTAGCTCAGAGTAAAAGGCTGGAAAAAAACTTTTTCAAGCAAATGGTTCCAAGAAACAAGCTTGAGTAGCCATTCTAAAATCCAATAAAATAGACTTTCAATCAAAAGTTATCAAACAAGATGGAGAAGGATATTACATATTCATGAAAGGAAAAATCCAGCAAGATGAACTCTCAATTCTGAACATCTATGCCACAAATGCAAGGTTACACACAGTTGTAAAAGAAACATTCCTAAAGTTCAAAGGACACATTGAATCTCACACAATAATAATGGGAGTCTTTAACACCCCACTCACACAAATGGACAGATCATGGAAACAGAAACTAAACAGAGATACAGTGAAACTAATAGAAGTTGTGAAACAAATGGATTTAATAGATGTCTATACAACATTTCACCATAAAACAAAAGAATATACCTTCTTCTTAGCACCTCATGATACCTTCTCCAAAATTTACAAAATAATCAGACACAAAACAAGACTGAAAATTGATATCGGAACATTGAATTAATCCCATGTATTCTATCAGACCACAGACTAAGGCTTGTATTCAATAATGAAACAAACAGCAGAAAGCCCACATACACATGAAAGCTGAACAACGCTCTACTCAATGATTGCTTGGTCAGGGAAGAAATAAAGAAAGAAATTAAAGACTTTTTAGAATTTAATGAAAATTAAGGCACAATATATCCAAATTTGTGGGACACAATGAAAGCAGTACTAAGAGGAAGACTCATAGCTCTGAGTGCCTCCACAAGAAAATTGGAAAAGTCATACACTAGCAGCTTAACAGCACATTTGAAAGTTCTAGAACCAAAAGAAGCAAATACAACCAAGAGGATGAGACCGCAGGAAATAATCAAACAATGGGCTGAAATCAACCAAGTTGAAACAAAGAATTATACAAAGAATCAAAAAAACTAAGAGCTGGTTCTTTGAGAAAATTAACAAGATAGATAAACCCTTAGCCAGACTAACCAGAGGGCACAGAGACAGTATCCATATTAACAAAATCAGAAATGAAAAGGTTGAGATAACAGCAGAAACTGAGGAAATCAAAAAATTTATCAGATCTTACTACAAATGTCCATACTCAACAAAACTGGAAAATCTAGATGAAATGATTTTCTAGACAAATACTACAAATACTAGGTACCAAAGTTTAATCTAGATCATATAAACCATCTAAATAGTCCCATTATCCCTAAAGAAATAGAAGTAGTCATTAAAAGTCTCCGAACCAAAAGAAAAAAAAAGCCCAAGTCCAGATGGTTTTAGTACTGAATTCTATCAGATCTTCAAAGGAGGCCTAATATCAATACTCTTCAAACTATTCCACAAATTAGAAACAGAAGGAACACCAGATTAATTTCCCTTAGGAATATCAGTGCAAAATACTCAATAAAATTATTGCAAACCAAATTCAAGAACACATCAAAATGATAATTTACCATGATCAAGTAGGCTTCATCCCAGGGATGCAGGGATGGTTCCATATAAGGAAATCCATCAATGTAATCAATCCACTCTATAAACAAACTCAAAGCAAAAAAAACCACATGATCATCTTATTAGATGCTGAAAAAGCCTTTTACAAAATACAACCCTTTCATATTAAAAGTCTTGGAAATATCAGGAATTCATGGCCCATATCTAAGCATAATAAAAGCAATATATAGCAAACCAATAACCAACATCAAACTAAATGGAAACAAACTTGAAGCAATCCCATTAAAATCAGGGATGACGCAAGGCTGCCCACTCTCACCCTAATTATTAAGTATAGTATTCCAAGTTCTAGCCAGAGCAATTAGACAACAAAATGAGGTCAAAGAATACAAGTTGGAAAGCATCATTTGCAGATGATACGATAATATACTTAAGTGATCCCAAAAATTCCATCAGAGAACTGCTGATAAACAACTTCAGCAAAGTAGATGGATACAAAACTAACTTAAATAAATCAATAGCCTTTACTCAAGATAAACAGGCAGAGAAAGAAATTAGAGAAGTGACAATATTAACAATAGCCACAAATAATATAAAATATCACGGTGTGACTCTAAGTAAGCAAGTGAAAGATCTGTACAACTGAAACTTCAAGTCGCTGAAGAAATCGAAGAGATATCAGAAGATGGAAAGATCTCCCATGCTCATGGATTGGCAGGATTCACATAGTAAAAATGGCCATCTTACCAAAACCAATCTACAGATTCAATGCAATACCCAACAAAATTCCAACTCAACTCTTCACAGAGATAGAAAGAGCAATTCTCAAACTCATCTGGAATAACAAAAAACCGAGATAGTGAAAACTATTCTCAACAATAAGAGAACTTCTGGGGAATCACCATACCTGACCTCAAGCTGTAATACAGAGCAATGCTGATTAAAAAAAAAAATAAAAAATCACATGGTATTGGTACAGAGATAGGCAGGTAGATCAAAGGAATAGAATTGAAGACCCAGAAAAACTCACAGACCTATGGTCACTTGATCTTTGAAAAAAAGCCAAAACCCATCCAGTGGAAAAAAGACAGTGTATTCAACAAATGGTGCTGGTTAATTAGATCTATTCTTATTTCCTTGTACAAAGCTCAGTTCCAAGTAGATCAAGGGCCTCCACATAAAACCAGATACATTGAATCTAGTAGAAGAGAAATTGGGAAAGAGTCTCAAACACATTGTCACAGGAGAAATTTTCTGGAACAGAATACCAATGGCTCAGGCTCTAAGGCACCATAGGATGAAATAGAAACCTACAAATTGGAAAAAGATCTTTGCCAACCCTATACCCAATAGAGGGCTAATATCCAATCTATAAAAAGTACTCAGAACTTAGATTCCAGAGAACCAAATAACCCCACTAAAAATGGAGTACAGAGCTAAACAAAGAATTCTCAACTGAGGAATATTGAATGGCCGAGAAGCACCTAAAGAAATGTTCAATAACCTTAGTCATCAGGGAAACACAAATCAAAACAACCCCGGGGATTCCATCTCACACCAGTCAGAATGGCTAGGATCAAAAACTCAGATGACAGCAGATGCTGGCAAGGATGTGAAGAAACAGGAACACTCCTCCATTGCTGGTGAGAATAAAAGCTGGAACAACCACTCTGGAAATCAGTCTAGTGGTTCTTCAGAAAATTGGAAATAGTTCTACCTGAGGACCCAGATATACCACTCCCGGGCATATACCCAAAAGATGTTCCAACATATAACAAGGACACTTGCTCCACTATGTTTAGCAGCCATTTATATATATGCCAGAAGCTAGAAACAACCTCAACTGAGGAATGGATACAGAAAATGTGGTACATCTACATATTGGAGTACTACTCAGCTATTAAAAACAATGACTTCATGAAATTCACAGGCAAATGGACAAAACCAGAAGATATCTTCCTGAGTGAGGTAACCCAGGCACAAAAGTACACACATGGTATGTACTCAGTGATAAGTGGATATTTGCCCAAAAGCTCAGAATATCCATGAACCATATGAAGCTCAAGAAGAAGGAAAACCAAAGTGTGGATGCTTCAATCCTACTTAGAAGGAGAACAAAATATTTACAGGAAATAGAGAGAGGGAGGCATTTGAGACAGTGAGAGGAGGGGGAGGATATAAAGGTGGCAGGATCAAGTGTGGAAGGTGATCTGTGAAGATGGTTCACTATTCTCTTGAATAGAAACCCCACAAAATCATACAAATCAAGAGGTTCAAACCTTTGTGTTCACTTTAAGAACACCTGGGAACCTGCCAAGGCCATCAAGGGTATGCATATCCACAAAGCCACCAGTATCTAAAGGATGTCACTTTAAAGAAGCAATGTGTGCCATTTCAGTGGGATAATGGTGGAGTAGGTAGGTGCACCAAGGCCAGTCTAGCTAGACACAGGAACAATGACCAAAAAGAGTGCTGAATTTTTGCTGCACATGCTTAAAAATGCAGAGAGTAATGCTGAACTTAAGGGTTTCGATGTAGATTCTCTAGTCATTGAACGCATCCTGGTGAACAAGGCACCTGTGATGAGCCGACAGACTTGCAGATGCTGATGGCTGGATTAATCCATACATGAGCTTCCCCTGCCACACTGAGTAATCCTCACTGTTAACAGCTTGTTCCAAAGCCAGAAGAGGAGGTTTCACAGGAGAAAAAAGTATCCCAGGAGAAACTGAAGAAACAAAAACTTATGGCATGGGAATAAATTCAAATAAAGATAAAGTAAAAAGAAAAAAAAAGAATCTCAATAAAAAGATATTTTAGATCTCAATTTTTAGCCTGCTTTGGACATTATTTCATCAATAAATACAAATTGTTTATTTTATATATTAGTTAAAATAAATTTGAAATGTTTGTAACCAGCAAGCAACTAAAATACCCCTACTTAAATATTTATAATGCACATTAAATTGAAAGTACCATATTGAAAGAAAAGTTTTTAAAGTAGTGATAAGATATAGTTCTTCAAAACATAATGTACTTAGGTACCTATTAAAAAGATAAACAAAATTAAGGGTTTAATCTATTTTGGGGCTATAACTCTGGAATTGACTAAACTAAGTGACAAAGGATATTCAAAAACCACAAAGCTAAAAAGGAATATAGTTATTAGTTGAATGGTTATTGTATATCAAAGGCATATTCCACACATACATTGTCAGGTATTTAGACAAACATATGCTTCATAATAATGTTCAATTTGACATTCTCTTCATTTTATATATGAATAAACTGAAACTCAGAGCTGCCATAATTTGATGAAGCCACACAACTAGCATAGCTTCGTAGTTCCTGGGCCTATTCTTTTTAAGCTCCTATTATTGATGAAAGCTTTACAGAGAAACAAACAGGCCCCTCCTGACTCATTTCTGATGTATAAGGCATTTCTAGACACAAAATATCCACTTCAACATGCAAGGAAACCAAAGTTTATCTCTGGTCAAACTTTTGTTCAGAAAGGGTCTCTTTCTTGTAGCCCAGCTTAGTCTCAAACTTGTATTTCTCTTGCCTCAATAATTCGAATGCTGGAATTCCAGGCATGTTCTTCACCCTACCATCATATCCGTGGTACCTGTAAATGTCTTCTATCAATGTGAGTATACCCAGGCTTCCCAGACATGGATGAGAAATGAAGCCTCAGTTATAGAAACATTTTGGTATCAGTAGATTTTTCAACTCTCCAGTTTCTTCAAATATATTTATTTTTCTTATATTCTCAGCCTAACGTTGCCAAGAGACAGATTCATGGTCTCCTGGCACCTGTTTCCGGTTGCTGTGTTCTATCCCAGGATGCTCTTCTGCTAAACAATGAAATCCTACAACAACAGTACCATACAGTCAATACTGCCATTATCCTAGACAACATTTAGTGTGAAAAAGAGCTTGTCCTGATGAGTAGTCATGGCTTTTTTCTCTTCTGGAACTGTCCTGTCAGTCAGCGGTGAGTTAAATCCAAGCTCTAGCTTATAAATAAAGACACCTGGTGTGATTACATCGGATTATCTCCTGGTCGGTCTTTCGGAGTTCATGAACACTTCCTTGGCACTACTTTATTACATTTGATAATGTAGCAGTCCAGGAATGATGCTGGAATTGCCAGCATTGTGTTAGTTGAGGAAGAAATGATCTGTTCCCTCCAGGAGCTCAGAATCTATAAAAGGAATAGCTACTTAGTTGTATAGTGCATGCCTTTAATCCCAGCACTTAGGAGGCAGAGGTAGGTGGATTTTTGAGTTTGAGGCCAGTAATTGGGTGGGAAAGAGGGCCCATAGAACATTTTCACCAGAGACGAAATATTTTAAAATTAGTCTGTTCTCACAAATTATCATGCCTTCTTTACCTTCTACCCAGTCTCTTGCTGCTCAAGTTTTTCCAGAAAAATCTCAAAATAAGTAGAAAGCAAAGAAACAGTTTCAACTAAAATCAAAATTATAGTTAGCTGCCTGTACTACAGTTCAGTTATACTAGCAAGGTCATTGTGAGAGGCTAGGTCTTGCTTGGGTAGGCACAAGATGAGCAGGTAAGCAACATAAACTGTGGGTGAGAAGA
Organism: Mastomys natalensis; assembly: GCA_021653895.1. Classification (NCBI taxonomy): domain Eukaryota; kingdom Metazoa; phylum Chordata; class Mammalia; order Rodentia; family Muridae; genus Mastomys; species Mastomys natalensis. The sequence goes on along the minus strand of JAJTUV010000327.1, from coordinate 3,584,725 downwards.
GATCAGTGCTATGCAATCCCAAAGGACACGCAGCCGGATGGTTCTGCCATGCCAGATGACCATGCATGGACATAACTCAAAACAGAAGTCTGTGCTTGTCATTATCCCTAGAGATACTGAGATCAGTGTTCCATGGACAAGCCCACTAAACTGCACCATTAGGGCAGATGGAATCCGGAGTTCCCATCCTCCCCAGGCTTTGGTAAAGTTAATCTTTGGGTTAGTGAGACCTAAATTTGTGAATCGTCCTTATCTCCTGTATAGCTTTGTATAATGTCTGGGGGCGGGAGAGTTAAAGAAAATTGGGAACATCTGGTGAGTTTAAATAGAATTCCCCCTGTGTTCTTCTCTACATACAAATAGACCTCCAAACCTCTACCCTTTGCAATGCAGCCCGCCATTCTTGATCATTATTTTTTCTGGATGGATTTAGGTGGTTTAATCTTAATCATCTCTATATTAAAGATGCAGCCAGATTGATGATTCCTTTTTTGAATGTCAGTTTTTAAGAAATGTCTCATTCTGTTCTGGTGATAGACCTAATTAAAGCCAATACTTCAAGTACAAATGGTTCTTCCTGTAAGAAGTAAGATCAGAGGTCTCAGACTAGTGAGGACAGTGCCCCTACTGCTAGCTGAATGCTTTTGATGCTTTATAATTTCAAACATATTGCTAAGGAAGTAAGAAAATATAATTTCTAGTAATATCAATTTAAAAAGTGTTTGTTGATATTTCCAATTTTGTCAATGGATCCTGTGATGGTTTGTATATGCTTTGCCCAGAGAGTGGCATTGTTGGAAGGTGTGACCTTGTTGGAGCAGGTTAGGTGTGGCCTTATGGGTGTGGGCTTTAATATCCTTGTCCTAGCTGCCTGGGAGCCAGTATTCTGCTAGCAGCCTTCAGATGAAGACGTAGAACTATCAGCTCCTCCCGTAGATCCTTAGAAAAAGCTAAAGAAATATGGCCTGTCACTGTCCACAAAGAGACTCTGACTAGAAATTTCAAAAATAATGTGTCATGTAGAAATGTCGCCTTGAAGAAACAAAATTTGGGACTTCATCCATGTATTGTCATGTATCTTTATTCATCTACTTATTCAGATTGTTATTAAAACAATTCTTCCCATTTTTAACTGTTCTTCACACATAACTCTAACTTTCCAGCTTTTAAAGTGGTTCAAATATCTAGAATGTTAAAATAATTTAAGTAAAGTTTAATAGAAATAATGGACAATACGATGACCCACAAAACATTGCAATACATAGATTACAATTTGAGTATTCATAATCTTATATAATTCATCCAAATATACTGATATAGTCATGTAACATATAGAAATACATAAAAGAACACAAATAGAATGTAAAATTATTACAGAAGATATCTCTACACAGTTATTCCAACTTCCTGAGAACCTAAAATAACTTTTAAATTGTTTATAATTATATATTAGAAATATTTGCAAGCATAAATTTATTTAAAGTAATGACAGGACTTTGGTGGACAGTTTTTATTTTTAGCAAGAATTTTTCTTTGCATTTTTACACAGAAATTCGTTTTCATGGATATTTTAAATTAGAATGCATGATAGCTATGTATTTGCCTATGTCTGGACAGAATTTTAGAAAGATGCCCCTTGTACTTACAATTCATTTATATGGAGATTATCAAGTTGTACTTTAAAAGACCAATATTTAGAAAGATGAAGAGATGGATTCTAAGCCACATTTACGTATATGTTTTAAACACACACACACATGAACAAAAATCATTGGGAAGCTGGCTACAGATAGTCAAAGATAATCCATCAAAAATCAGCCTTTATAAATTATGTAATCATGAACCAAATAGTTCTCTGCTTTGTGAAATCTCATAGCAAAATTTTATAATATGAAAAACAGTATTTTTCTCGATATTAAGGCTATTCCATGCAATCCTATATAATAATCTACACAGTGGTTTTTAGTTACGGTTTCTATTGCTGAAACAGCATACCATGACCAAAAAGCAAGTTGAGGGTTCATCACCAGAGGAAGTCAGGACAGGAACTCAAGCAGGGCAGGAACGTGGACACAGGAGGAGATGCAGAGGAGGTGGAGGGGTGCTGCTTACTGGCTTGCTTTCCATGTATTTCTCAGTATGCTTTTCTTTTAGAACCCTGGACCAGCAGCCCAGGCATGTCACTGTTTACACTAGGCTCCTCCCTCCCCATCCATCACTAATTAAAATGCCTTACAGCTGAATCTCACAGAGTCATTTTCTTCAGTGAGGTTCCCTCCTTTCAGATCCTTTCAGATAACTATCTGATAACTATCAGGTTGACATAAATAAGACATTATTCTACTGGGCTTAATGAGGAAATAATATACTTTTGAGAAATATTTATTGTAAATAACTTATTCATGAAGAGTAAAGCAAAAACACTATCAGAGAGACTTTCATGAGGGGATATGACTATGTCCAAGATGTGTCTTTCTTCATGATATGAGTACCTTTATGGTTTTTGTTGGTTTGTTTAGCTACTAATGATACCTGTCACTCATGTGTGACCTTCGGTTCATTTAGGAATCAAAATTATTATTTACAAATCTATATACCTTAAAGAAAAACAAGAATTTTCAGCCACTGATTTCTCCCCATTATTCCCAACAGTTCTGTTTGCATGGTTTGGTAGTTACTTGTATGTGTGGAAAGAATAAGTTAAAAATGTTGAAAATTTCTAATTTTTGTTTGTTTGTTTGTTTGGGGGAGTTTTCAAGACTGGGTTTTTCTGTGTAGTCCTGGCTCTCCTGGAACTTTCTCTGTAGACCATGCTGCCTCAAACTTACAGAGGATACACCTGCCTCTGACTGAGATGAACGGTGTGCACCACCTCCACCACACTGACAATTTCTAGTTTTTATGCTCATTTATTTTATTCAAGGGGACTAATGAATGTCTACAATAGAAAGTTCATTTGTTATTTATTTTACATGGTATAAATAAGCAGTAAAATTGACACATGCACCCTCACCTTTAATATTGACATTGAGAATATAGGAGATAGTGCATAACACTCCTTAGCATGAATACCTGACAAACAGGAATCACATATGTTTTATTGCCCTAATCTTGTCTGCTCAACCTTCACTTGGAAGTCATTGCAATTTCCAAGTGTGAAATAAGAAAGTGAATACCCTAGAAGAGAGTGCTTTGAGAGCGTGACTGTACACATTACTGTTCTCCAGTGCACACTCTCACTATAATTACCATTCCAGGGGAGAGATTTCCACTGGAAACATCAGCAGGTTCAAGACTCTAAGAAATTTAATGACAGTTATTTCAATATGAGAGCCATGGGAATTTTAGCTATGATGGTGTATTCATTAAAAATGTGTTAAAATAAACCAATATTTAGATTATTAACTAGTGTCCAAATGAACTTGGTGGCTTTTTTCTTGATACATTTCTCTTAATAACTTTTATTTTTAATCAATTATAAAATAAATTTGAACTTATTTGTGTTTTCCTCCCAGTAATTTTTTTGCTCACCAAATAAAGATAATTCAAAATATAAAAATATAAAAACATTATTTTTGTAGCAGAGTAATTATGTAGTTTTCTTTGCTCCAAGAAAGATGAGTCTTGAGGATGTTAAATCATCTTAGATTAAACATAAGAACAAAAAGTAAAATTCAGTTGTTATAAATCCTGGTCTAAGACACTTTTATTATACCAAAAATATTTATTTATTAAAAGCATCCTAAGATACATTCTTCAAATAAGATATCATATCTTAAATTCAAGTGATGTAATAATATATGAGAAAGAATACTAAATACAAATATAAAATTAAGATTTTTTGTGTAAAATCATTTTTGAGTTACTAAATATTAAACATAAAAATAGCAATGATTTCATTTCCTGTGTTGATCCAGTGAGGTATTTACTTAAATCAGGTATCTACTTTCCTTCTTCAGAGATAAGGATCAACCTCTAATCTACATAAAAATGCATATCTAAAATATTTAGAAAAATTAGAAATCAGAAAAATATGTTTAGAAACTAGAGAAAATATAACAAGAAATTTTCCATTGAAAATTTGTCTATCATTGTATCAAATTTTTCATGAAACAATGAAAGATGAAATTGAATCATGAAATAAAGAAAACAAAAATGCAAAGGTCTCAGTTCAATTTTGTCACCCAGGAAAACAAATCTCATCAGAAATTGTCTGGGTCTGAAGATAGAGAATGATGTGCACAAGGTCCCTAAAGAAGAAAATTAATTAGTACTAGGTACCTGCCCAGCTGCTCTTCAGAAGTGAAGCAGAATACACATTTTACTACAGAACGACACGCTGAAAGAATCTGCTTCCATTAGACCTCCCACACAATAAATGCTACAGGGAACTCAAGCTGGAATGGAAGAATGCTAACAACATTAAAAGATATGGAAGTTTATAGCTCATTTTAAAGGTTAGAATATAGTCAACTTCCAAATTTAATACATACTGTAATGGTAGTAAATAAATCACTTTTACTATATTGACATTCCATCTCATCCCCAGCAGAATAGCAGTCATTAAGGAAACAAATAACTTTTAACTGTAGTATAAAAGTTAAAAGATGAAGATATTAAAAATAACTATAGAAACAATAATCTGAAATTGAATGCACAATATAAAAAAGATGTAAACATAGCGTAAGTAAGACAGGCCTATAGTGTTTGTGTATGGTTGGAATTATCAAATTCAATGCCTTCTGTAAGCCCACAGTGACCGCTGAGATAGAGTTCTAGTAGATAAACAAATAAGAAAAATACAATCAAATAACCAGGGGAACAAAGGGAGCAAAAGCTAAGAAAATAGGCTGGTGATAAAACAGAAACATTTAAGTCTATTCCTAGCAATAACTTCCTTAAGAATCTTAGACTGAGGTTTTTAATCAAAAGACAGAGCAACTGATAGAAGTAGAGATAAAAAAAGAAAATAAGACTTAAGACATGTTTCCTACAAGACATTTATTTTTCTTTAAAGACACATTCTGGCTGAAAATGAGGATGTAGGAAAAGATAGTACCCACATGGATAGCTAATAGAGAGCAAAAGAAACCAGGCTGAAGTCAAAGAAAAGCTGTAAAGTTGAGGAAAAGAGTTTGATATGGATTGGAGGGTGATAAGGGGGCGGAGATAATAATGAAAATATATACATGTACACAATGCCAAAGAACAAAAGTAAATTCTAAGAGAAAGATAACATCTATGAACAACACAGAGTGGTGAATACACACTCACAACTGGTCAAAGTGCAGAGAACAAGCATCTGTTCTTGAGAGCTCAGCCACAAATGGACATGTATACCAGGGCTCCTCCCACAGGGCTCAGGGAACACCAGGAAGAGGGCGTGGAAAGACAGTAAGAGTCAGAAGTGGGGCAGGAGGAGGTTAATGTGAAGTGTTATCTACTGGTTATGACAGGACCATTACTTACAGATCCAAAGCAGCTGTGATATTGACACATGAGTTGCACAAGTCAAGCCAGTCACATTCCAGCATGGATAAGGCAGTGGGCACACACTAAGGACCTACTGATATTCTATGGCTATTAGGAGGGAAAGAGTCCATTTTCTTTTTTTATAATTTATAGTCCAGTATCCCTCATGAATATACATACAAAAATTCTCAATGAAGTAGTTGCAAACCGAATACAAGAGATATAAAAAAATAATATTCCATGAACAACTGAACAACTGTTTTTTTTTTAGAAGACCATACTCCATATACAGGCTGCATGTTTTGGGATAGCCCCCACTCCAGATGTTTGAGACCTACATGAAAACCAAGCTGCACATTTACAACATATGTGCAGGGAGGCCTAGGTTCAGCCCATGGAGGTAGATCTGTGTAGACTAGGTATGCTCCACGGTTGGTGATTCAGTCTCTGAAGAGCCAAGGGTTCAGGTTCGTTTACTCTGTTGATCTTCTGTGCAGTTCTTATCTCCTTAGGGCCCACAATCCTTCCACCTATTCTTCTTAAGAGTCCTCAAGCTCCATCCACTGTTTGGCTCTGGATGTCTGTATCTGTCTGAGTCAGCTGCTGGTTAGAGCCTCTCAGAGGACAGCTTGCCCCTGTCTGTTCTCAGGCTGGAGGTTTAGATCCTGGGAGCTCTGGTTGAATCTTTTGATACTCGTTCTAAAAAGGACAAAAGCACCCTCACTTTGGTCTTCCTCCTTCTTCTTGAGTTTCATGAGGTTTATGCGTTGCATCTTAGGTATTGTGTGTTTTGGGGCTAATATCCGCTTATCAGTGAGTGCAAAACCATGTGTGTTCCTTTGTGATTGGGTCATCTCACTCAGGATGATATTTTCTAGCTCCATCCATTTGTCTAAGAATTTCATGAGCTCATTATTTTTAATGGCTGAGTAGTACTCCATTGTGTAAATGTACCACATTTTCTGTATCCATTCTTCTGTTGAAGGACATCTGGGTTCTTTCCAGCTTCTGGCTATTATGAATAAGGCCGCTATAAACATAGTGGAGCATGTGGCCCTGTTGCATGTTGAAATATCTTCTGGGTATATACCCAGGAGGGGTATAGCTGGGTCCTCAGGTAACACCATGTTCAATTTTTCTGAGGTATCGCCAGACTGCTTTCCATAGTGGTTGTACACAAGGTGCTGGTCCAACTGGAGGTCAACTTGTAGAAGAATGCAAATTGATCCGTACTTATCTCCTTGTACAAAGCTCAATTCCAAGTGGATCAAGGACCTCCACATAAAACCAGCTACACTGAAACTAATAGAAGAGAAAATAGGGAAAAGCCTTGATCATATGGGCACAGGGAAAAAGTTCCTGAACAGAACACCAATGGCGTATGCTCTAAGATCAAGAATTGACAAATGGGATCTCATAAAACTGCAAAGCTTCTGTAAAGCAAAAGGTAACGGTCAACAGGACAAAGCGGGAACCAAACAGACTGGGAAAAGATCTTCACCAACCTTACATCTGATAGAGGGCTAATATCCAAGGTATACAAAGAACTGAAGAAACTAGATTCCGACCATCAAATAACCCTATTAAAAAATGGGGTAGAGAGTTGAACAAAGAACTCTCAACTGAGGAAACTCGAATGATTGAGAAACATCTAAAGAAGTGCTCAACATCCCTAGTCATCAGGGAAATGCAAATGAAAACAACACTGAGATTCCAACCTCACACCAGTCAGATTGGCTAAGATCCAAAACACAGGTGACAGCAGATGTTGGTCGAGGATGTGGAGAAAGAGGAACACTCCTCCATTGTTGAAGAGTCCATTTTCTTAATGGGTGTGGTAGCTGGGAAGTTGACAGTGACCCAGTGGTGCCCATACTCATGCATATGTTCGCAGCACAAATTGGATGCAGGGGATAATTTAAAAAACAGAGTACCTATATAAAGTTCGAAAGGGGAGATGAGAGTATGAGAATGGGAGAGGAAATATGGGATTAATATGATCAAAATACATTGTATACATGCATGAAATTATTGAGTAAATTAAAATATTTTATTTAAAGATAAAATTAATTGAACAGAATATAAAAATAGATGTACCAAATAGTAGATAACCTACAAATATCAAGCAAATATTATCAGAGTTGGAAATAGATTTAACATAATAGCAGTAGAGTACATGAATGCTGGATAGTTTATTTGCCAAGAAAAAATCAATAAAGAGCAAGTGTGAACAACCACACAGTCTAGGTGGATCTCACAGACACATAAAGAACACTCTATACAACAGTAGGACAGATGGTATATAATCTTTTCACTACATATAAACCACAGCAGTATGTAATCTTTTCAACTATGTATAGATGCTGCACATGATAGATTAAGTTAGTCTGTGCAGTCCTAACAAATTCAGGAAGACAGAAATCACACTGAGATCTTTTATGACCACAGTGATATGCAGCTAGAAACAGGGAGAACAGAGATATAAATAAGTAGATAATAAGAGGAGAGTTATCAGTGAGCAGAAACTAATCAACATGCTCCGTACTATAGGATGAGTCAAGAGAATATCAACAGGAAAAATCCTTGAGAGAAATAAAATTGAAAGCACAGAAACTGGAACATGGAATGGATGAAGATGTCTTTTTCGAGGTAGGTTTAGCTACTACTTCTCTTCCTCATCTTCCCAAGAGGGACTTTCACCTGTTTTTAGTTAGATTAACATTTGTTTCGAAATAAATGATTTCCGATGCATAGTGTCTTTTGATTGACATTGCATCTCCAAAACTTATCTGAATTTTAGTTGCTATTTTTTGTTTAACTTTCTCAGCATGTTAGTGCATCTTTATGTTCTTGTACAATTGTTTGTGCATGATTGTGACCATGATGCCATGTAACTGTGACCATAAGGAATAATTATCTGTCATTAAAATTCCATGAACTTTTTAGCTCCTTCCACTTTCACCAAGATCTTGATCGATCTATTGTTTTTATACTTTTCTCATTTCTAAATGCCATGTAAATGGAAGCATACTGTATGTTTCCCTTTAATGCTGCCTGTGTTTACTTAGCAATATATATTTAAGGTACTGTCATGTCTTCTTGTGACTCAATGACTCCATCTTAACAGTGTACAGTATTATGTTGGATGAATATGCCAGCAGTCATTTATCATGTTTTCGCCATCATATTGGAATGATTATGATTTATCACAGAGAATATTCTTTGCCTCTTATACACAACTTCACTTAGATGCTACACTGTTGTTCTTAAAACAAAATCTCAAATGTTTGATTTACCAAATGAAGTCTCAAAAGCCAGACGAAGTGTTGAAAGCTGCTAGCTCAGAAAGTCAGAGAAAGCACCCAGCTGACCTTCCTACACCATGAAAAAACAAAACAAAAAAAAGCTTCCTTTGCTTAGCTCTCATTTACAGGAAGATCTTGGGTTAAAGGTGTGGGGTAGGCTGAGTCACACAGAGACAGGTTTTCCGGTTCACAGTCTCAGGGTTCACAGTGTGATCAACTATTCTGCAACACTACGTGTTTCAATAATTTCAAAATGGTTTCAAGTTCTCATGGATTATAAATCAAAACATTTATACAACTGTTAAAGTGAAATGTTCTGTCTTTAGTTACTAATTTCAAGGTATAGTTTATTTTAAGAAAGATGACTTTGTTGATTGACAGCTTACCAGCATGCTCAAGTAAGATAGATAAAAACTATTAAATGTGGAAGAAAATTGTTCTTTCTTTTATACTGAAGGAGATGAACCACTCCAATGAAGGATGTTTTAAAAGATAGACAAATATAAAAAGAAGGTGCAAAAAGGACAAGACAACTCAATTTCTGCCAAATCCCACGATAGGAGAGTGTTGAATGGTGTAGACAGAGGGTGTATGGACACCCCATCCCTTGAAATGGTTTGGTTACACCATGATTCTGACCACAGTCATGTGGATGAGGCAAAAAAAAAAAAAAAAGCATTTGAAAATAGTAAGAGCTAAGCCAGTTTTCTCTATTTGAAGGAAATGGTTCGTGTGTGTGTGTGTGTGTGTGTTGTGTGTGTGTGTGTGTCTTCTTAAAGAGCTTATACCAATGCAGTGATTATAAGTTAAAGATCATGACATCATGGTAGCTGCACAGTCTGCCTCTCACTTTCCCTGTTCAGGACGCTGAGCACGATAGGGCACCTTTGCTTTGCATCCAGTGACTTTTGGGACACTCTTCTTTGTCTTCGCATTAATTTGCAAGCCCACTTGGTACATCTCAGCTGCTTCCAGTCGGTTCGTGCTGCAAGTATCCCAAGCCTACAATGATGATATCAGAGACTTGTTTTCCAATCACTTCTTAAGAACTATACTGTTGGCAAGGATCCCCCTCCTATTTCTAATTGAACACCTGGAGTCAAGGGAAGAAACTCTGTCATGCTACTCAGAGACAAAAATAAAGCTGATCACAAATTTACCATGATCTTCAGCCACTCCAAACCCCGGCTTGGTGTATTTTGCAGTAGCTAAGGAGTCAGCAGAGCTCGTTTCTGCAATGAGGCATGCCTTCCTGCAATCCTTTCACAAATCCTGGGCCTGACGCCACATGGGCATTTTCTAGATCTGCTCAGGAAGGTATTTTGAAGATGCCACCTTAATGCTGTTTTTTTTTTTTTTTTTTGAAAACTGTGTTTCATATACCAGCAAATTTCCTGTTTTCAAATACTCAGAACTCAAGGCATTTTGCCAGATTTGTCAATTCCTCCATCACATCCAGAGTAAAATCATTCAGAATATTGACATGAGTTTTGAGAATGCAGATGCTGGGTCCCAAGAATCTGCTAGCTACAGCAGCTCTCTGCTTTTCAAAACATCAGCAGACAAATACAGACTGGTCTCCTTCGCATAAGCTTGAGAAGTTTTGAAGCAAGTAGGTTGATTCCGGGCAACTCTGCTCCTGCACCAAAGCCAGATCTTTGCATGCCTTCTTCCCAAGAGGGGAAAATCCTTATGATTAGTGGCCTGAAACGATCCTCCTGAATGAATCAAGGAAACTTTTCACTCTCCCGACCATCTCAGCTCCATCCCCACCCCCCATGCTGCTCGAGAATCTCCAGCATTTTGGACGCTGTGCACCTTGAGTGACAATGAATCCCGTGAGCCTGAAGCGCGTCCTCACTTCTATGACAACAGTCACCTTCAGGTCCTCCTTATGAATAACTACAACAGTTTCCAAAACACTGGCCCCACTGGTGACAACATCCTCACAGATCAGACAGGTTTGCACTGGATTAATCTCTTCATCTACAAAATGCTTGGTACCATAATCCTGTCTCCGATTTTCTAATGAGCATGGGAACGTGACTGGTTGAACAGATCACTGTAGCTAATAGCTACACTGTGTAAGAATTACACACACACACACACCACACACACACACACACCACACACACACAGTGAAAACTAATCCCCACATCCCCACATCTTGGGCAGTTTGGAATAAAATGTCTGCAACCTGACTGAGAAGACATGGGCGAGACAGGTTGCCCCCACAGGTCAGTTCAGACTAGAGAGGAGAATGGCTCCTGAACGTGAAAGCTTGCACATCATATAGCTTGGTGACCAAGGGCCCAGAGCTTCTCTAGCTATGAAATTATTTCAATATATTGTCCCTCGGTCTACTTAAAACCACTAGGTCCCTAGAGTCTATTGATGACTTTAGCCTGAACTAGTTGTTTTGCAGGTTGGGACTGATGCCTTTCTCACTCTGCCCACTTTCTACATCTATTGCTTGGTCATCTGCTACAAGGAAGACCTCATGTGCCTATTTGCTGTCTCAAGCAATACCAGGGATCTACTGTACAGCTGCTTTTATAGACTAAACTTAAAGCTTCTAGTCATGTCTTAAGTTTTCCTATTCCATCCATGGAATTAGCTATCTTCAAGGAGATTCCATCTTCCGAGTTGAAACTAATGTAGAATATTGAAGTAAGGAGACCAGGGTGAATTTTCTATTATTTAACATGAAGATAATGTAAAGAACAGCTAGCCAATTTAATGGAAAATAGAAACATTATTATTTTATCAAATGCAGTATTTTAGGCAAATTTATTTCTTTTCTTTATTGTAATACAAATATTTTAAAGTTCATTTAATTTCTGCCTTAGATTCAAATTTTATAGTCTGAATAACACACTTTATTAGCTTTAATATACTGTCTGATACTATATATATTATACATCAAGCCATGTGTTTATGTTAAAATATTATGATTTTTTAAAAAGCAATATAAAATTTACAGGAAAGTTCTAAGAATAATTCTGATCTATTTTACCCAGAGACTTAATTTAGCTTGTTCTCCTGTTTTATTCTTTTATCTGTCCTAGTTAGATGCCTCTATTAAGCTAAAATATTAATACATATATTAATAAAATATTTCCTATTAACCTCTCCATCAATAATTTCTAAATTCCATTGGAAACACTCTTTGTTTAGGTCATAAAGTGAGGTATGGATTCACTTTTCTGCCATGGCTATTCAATTAACAATGGTTTCCTCTACTTTTGGCAATATTATTGTTGTCAGCCTTTGTCTCTGTGAATATGATTATATTTCCGGATCTTCTTCTGTTCTATTAGACCATTTTAGTGGGAAAGCGTAAGTGAAGTTTGCTTCCACTATCTACACCTGACCTTTTGTGATTGGACATACACCCAGAGTCATTAATTTATATTTTAAGCAATCTAGGATGTTGTTTCTCTTAGGCAGGAGGCTCTGTCTCTCAGTTAGCAAATACTATCTATTCGAGAACTTGCTGAGCCACATCAAGACTGATGGTATTTGTGGGCTCAGTTTGCTCTAGTTGAGTGTACTTTTTTTTTTAATTCAAATACTCATTCTATGAAAACTGGAAATGAAAAGTCTGTGAGGTTAGTAGGTAATATTTTATTAATATATATTAATATTTCAACTTAATGGGAGAATATAAATAGAACGGTAAAGTAGTAAGCCATGGAAATATCTTATGATCTTGGCAGGAACATTTTGTTTTGTTTTTTCTGTTTTTTTTTTTTTTTTCTTTTAGGAGACAAGATCTTTCTGTGTAGCTGAGGGTGGCTATAGGCTTCAGATATCAATTCTCCAGTCTCTGGAGTGATTCACCATTGTTTGTTTTTAAAAACAAGATGACAAAAATTACTTATCCGAAGGAAAAGACCATATGTATGAAATGTGAACTTTCATGAAAACGCTCCAAATATTAAAAGACAACACACAGAATAGCAAATTATATTTGTAATGCATATATTTAACTGAAAGTTTCTACCAATATAGAAAGTCCACTACAAAACAATATACAGAGAATAGAGAACTGGGGGAAAACATGAAGCAACAACACTAAGGAAAATATTTGTCACAATAAATAAAAGTAAGTGAGAAGAAGATAACCACATGATTGGCTATGAGAGAAATGTCAATTAAAACAACGATTCATAAATATATATGTATCAAAATTACTAAAATTGAAAGGATTAGCAAAATGAAGTAATGTCAAGAAATCTAAGATACTGAAATTCACCAAAATGCTGATGATTACACAACCAGAGTGATATATAAACACCTTTGAGACGACCACTTCTATGTATCAGTTTGTGCATAATTACTTTACTTTTACATATTACAAAGATTTGTAAGAATCATTGTCAGGTGGGGAATGATTGTGATTTTTCAATGTTAATATTTCTCATCAAATAGCATCACCTATATTTTTATTTGTTTTGATTATTTTTTTCATTCCAGTTACAGTACCAAGTACTACTCATGACATTAAGTCAGTGCAGGATTCTTGTCCAAATGAAAGATTATTATCCTGCCACAGGATATGTTATGCATTTCTGCATGAAACTACGTCTGATCCGTGGGCTATTTATTTAATTCTGTGCAAATAGACTATAAATAACATGCAATTTCTCACTTGACATAAGAACCATTTTAATATGACCTAAAAACTGATAAAGCCTTTACTCCCGACATCTTTGGTACAATTCTGATGTAATATTTAAAATACATTTAAAATAACTTGGTTGCTGGTAAACTTGACAAATAAAACTGTGAAACCCTTCAAAATAATTATAGAAACCTAATTAATTTCATAAAGCATGAACCCTCAAAAAATACAAATAATGCCGGGCAGTGTGGCACACGCCTTTAATCCAGCACTTGGGAGGCAGAGGCAGGCAGATTTCTGAGTTCAAGGCCAGCCTGGTCTACAGAGTGAGTTCCAGGACAGCCTGGGCTATCCAGAGAAGCCTAGTCTCAAAAAAACCAAAATTAAAAAAATACAAATAAAAGCACCCAAATAAACTACATTGTGTTAAAAGCAAAACACTCCATGGCAGAAAGAACAGACTGTGTCCAGCTGTAAAAGATACTGGGAAGGAAAATGGGGGAAAGACTTCAAGCTCCTGAGCTATGGAGTCTGTAGATACTTTAATGTAAAATTGAGACTTTTGTTTTGAGACAAAACCCTAAAAAGAAACAGACACTCTAAATTGTCTTTATGTGCATGCTCACTAGTGTGTGTGTGGTGTGTTGTGTGTGTGTGTGTGCCTATATGCATATTCACATGCATGATAGGAATCTACAAAGATATTAGATCTCTTTTTCTACATATATGTGTTGAATTCAGAGCATCAGGATTGTGCTGCAGTCTCCTCTACCCACTTTGCCATCTCATAGTACATAATTTACACTAGTTTAGTAGCATATAGTGCACACACAATATATATACTGCCATTGAAATAAAAAATTTAATTCTGAAAACATATATAAACATGAAAAGTGGTACTAGAGTCGGGGAAGTGGTTCTGGGGAAGGCAGTACTGTGAGGAGGAGGCTGGAAAGTTAATACCTCTGTTACTGAGATTGCTGCCCTAAGCTTGCTTTTAGGAATTTAAGTCAAGCTGAAACCTCAGACACTAACAGATAATAGGTAAATTTTTAAATATTTGTGAAATGTAGATCTTCTCTTCAAATAAAAATATACAGACAAATAGACAAATAGATGCCTGCTTTAAATTAAGTGGAGTTGAAACATGATTTAATTCTTTCTGTTCTGTTTGTTTGAGATATGGTCTCATGTAACTCTGGCTAACATGTGACTATCTATGTGGATAGGCCGGCTTTAAACCCAGAGATACACTTGCCTCTTCCTCTCCAGTGATAGAAATAAAGGTATCGTCCACCAAGCCCAGCTAATTTTCTTTCAAAATATATAATACCAGATTCACACTCCTAAGTACCCCCTCAATAGTTTGGGTATCATGCTTTCTTTAGGGTCCTTAAGATGTAGTAGCAACTTTTACTATGAAAGCAACTGAGAAAAAAGTATACACACGAAAAGCTATTTCTCAAAAAATGCCTCAAATACCATTAAGTGATTTACTGGGCAATGGCACTAATTCCAAAACTGATTTGGGATTGGCTTTTGGGAAGGTGAACAGGGTAGATTTATATCCTAGCTGAAAGCTCCAAGCACAGAATCGATTTAACACATTGTTCTTCCCTTCTGTGATGCATTAAGAACTGCTTGCACTATGATCACAGAGAAATTCAGACAAGCCTTGAGACTGTGCCTCCTCCACTTGCTCTTACCTTCCAAAGCTACCCCACTGGACCCCACAGAGAGCTCTGGAGACAAGTGTACTCCCTGACAGAGGTGCAACACTGGATTCCAGCTGCTGGGGCCATTAAGTAAGGACTTCATGTGAAGGACACTTTTCTCTCCTTTGATAGATCCTATTATTCTAGGAATTTCAAATTTTGCAAGACATAAATCTCCTAACCATTTAATGTACTATGAAGGAATGAAATCACACATCTCAAGGATAAAGACAACAGTTGTGGAGAAGTATGTCATACTGTGGTCTACAAGTTGTATAGTTTTGGATGTTCAAAACTACCAACTTTTACATTTTTCTGTCTGTTTTCATGTTCTTAAGTTTGGAAGATTTTACACTGTGGAAATTTATTTTTTAAAAAAAAAATTGAATAGCAAAGTTATCATCTATGATAGCTAACATCCAAGGACAAATCTGACCATAAGAGGATTCAAATATGGAAGAGTCATAATGCTTTGGGAGGAAAAAGGATGGCACACCTTGCTGTTTATACAAATAGGACAACAATGTCCAATATCTTTTTCTACCCTGACCATTTACCTGAAGTTACGGTGACATCAACTTCAGTAAGACATCGGTTCCAAGTATACTAAGCCAGAGACAATGAAGAGGCTTTCAAATAGTGGATCTTTCCATATCCTACCTTCTTCTGTGAGATTATGATTGTTCTAGAATTAGAGAAAGTCTATTATCACTGCCAAATACTACATCATTATAAAAGTTTTGTTTTTCCACACTGTATAAAAAAGAACTTCTTATATAAAACCAATATTCTTATGAACAAGGTTAACAAAATATAGGAATTAATATAAAGTACATTAAGATTATACTTAGAAATTTTATTTATTTATATTAAAAATATAAAATTATATTAGAAATTAATAAAAACTATACTGAAAACCCTGAGTTGGACTTTGCAGTGATGGCAATTCAAATACTGTATAAGTAATAAGTTTGTTAAATGTCTATTTCCATATTGAATACACATTAACTAGTAAGTTGTTGATGTCTTCCTTTTGCATACTTCTAGTCAGAACATTGACAGGAAAATATTTCAGTGATTGTCCTATGAAGAATGCTATCACAACCCATCTCTATAATCCTACCTTAATACATTACCTAAAAACAATATTTAAAAGATAAAGATAATTTTGAGCTATTATTTTAGCTAGTCTTCAGTTTTAAATGCCACTAATTAAAAACTCAATAAGTTAAAAAAAAATTGACCTCTCATCTTTGCTGTTTGCTTCCTAAACTATAATGAATCTAGGGACCAAAATATGATACATCAAATTGAAGTGGTTCAAAAAAACTAAATCTGATGTACCAATGGACAGAATTAAGACTATCACATTCTCAAGAAGTTTATGCTTAACCCAGAAGCTGGTGTTGCACAATATAATTCAGCAGAAATAAATCTCAGCTTGGGAGAAGAACAAGGAAAGGGGGAGAAAAGCTGAATGAGAAAAGAACACAACTGGAAAGCGAACATTCCGATAAGGCGGGGCCTCGAGGGGACACTATGTGGCAAAGGAGAGCTCCCCAGTAGCCAATAGGAAATTAATGCTTTCTGACAATTATTATTTACTCAAAATGCATCTTGGGTTCTTCTTCTGAATCAGAACTGACATAATTCAAGACCTTAAAGATCCTGTAAGTTAATAGAGGGACTGAAGAAATAGACGTGATGTAAGATAATGTGTTTTCTCAGAGGTTGGCAGAAATGACATTTAGTAAAATTAATCTGGACTGACTGATGAGGGATAGGGAAAAAAAACAGAAGGCATAGAAGTTACAGCACCGAGAAGCTGTCGCATGCCCCAGAGAAGCGTCTGAACTTTGGCGCTTTCTTGTTGAATTCCAGCACATCTCTCACTAGCTGTGCAACCTTGAACAATTTACTTTACCTTTCTTATGTTGGCCTTCCACAACGGAAGTAAAATAATGTTTATGAAAATTACTGAACACCAGTAGGGCTCTGCAGTGCTGTAATCATCCATGTTTCCCAGATCGAAGATATGGGAAGCTGCATCGAGCTGTGGCCTTCAGCACGTAAAAGAGAAAGTTGGGGTGGTTACTCCAGAAAAATCATTCTTTTCAGTGATGGGTTTCAACTATGTGAAGACTATGTTAAATAGTATATGATTTTTATCTCCCATTCAAAGAGATTCCAAATCAAGAAAGACAGATCTAGACTATTCAAGTAAGTTTTGTTTATAGTCCAGCCTTTGAGAAATATATTCCTATGGGCCTTGGTTATTGGCTGGATGTAGCATAAAACTTAAAGGAAAGAGCAAAAGATCCTCAGGGCAGGGAGTTGTTAATCGAAAACAGTGACTATTTAACAAACTAATGGAAAAATATAGACCTTAGGAATCACCCTTGAGGGCCGAGCATGGTGGTGCACACTTTTAATGGTAGCACTTGGGAGTAGTCTATGAATGTGAGGCCAGCCTGGCCTACAGAATGAGTTCCAAGTACCAGGGCTACACAGAGAAACCTTGTATTGAAAAACAAAACAACAAATCTTAAGAATAAATTTGCATAGTATGTTTTAAGTAAGAAAATCAATGACTTGAATTCATTTGAATGGTTTAGTTTGATGAGTTGGAGATTATAAAAGGAACAGTTGCTATACACAGAAAAGGGAAAAGAGCATATCCAGCCTGGGACACAGCCTCTAAGCAAACTGATTTGGTGACCAGAAATTTGGTATGGAATTTGTTCTGAAGATAAATTTAGGAAGCATCCATGAAGGATAAGGAGAACTCAGTGAGAGTAGAGGATCAAATGACCACAAAAATGTAAGTGAAGGCTGGGGAAATGGCATGATTAGGGGAAGTGTTCTTGATTTGTAAGCATGAGGACTGGTTCAAACCCCATCACACCCCAAGAGTGGTTATAGTGACTGTAACTATAGAGCTGTGGTTGAGGAAGAGATAGGAGTATCACTGGAGTCATGGATTGACGACACCAGCATGGCTCTGGGTTTGCTGGGAAACCCTGACTCAAAAGAAAATGCTGGAGAAGTATAGAGAAGGATACCCCAAATCCTCCTCTGCCTTTGATGTATGCCTTCTATACAGAAGCAAGAGCAGTAACTATTCAAAACGGAGAGAGGTCAGTCATAGAGAGCCCAGAGAATGTTCTCATGGGCCAGATCTAAAGCCCTATTTCCCAAGAAGAGCCTGCCTGGAGTTAGATGGAGAGGGCTTAGTGACAAGATGTATGAGCATTAATTAATACACTTGTTCTAAGGTCAGCATTTTCTCTGTAGAAATAAAAAAAAGCTCCAGTTACAACATTCTCCTACCTAGAATTCTGGTTAAATAGCTTACTCTGGTCATGGAGGAAGCACAATTGGAGTGAAGTGAGACCACTGGGTGTAGCTTTAGCCATTTCCAAATGAAGACTATCCCCAGTAGCCATAGAGACTCATTCAAATGCCAATGTCTACTGTGAGCCTGTGTCCCCTACTTTGATTTGTGGTGAAGGCTATGCACAGAGGGAAAACGTCAAATAAAACATTCACCGTTTCCATAAAATACCTTCACATTATAATCCTGCTTCTTTCAACTAGCTAAAAACTGACCTTCCCTTGCTCAAAACTGCCTGTAAGAGTCCCAGGACAGGTTGTTCTGACATTCTTTTAACATCATCTCATCATCACAGCCAAAACTAATCACAAGAATATTACCGTTGACAGGTGCATTTATTCTGTCAATTAAATCAGATGGTTAAATCGAAATGTGCCCCAAATCTCTCTTGTTTGCATTATCCATATTGGCGTTTCTTGGCCGTGGTTCATTGCTGGCTGGAAGTCGTCCAGCCCCCACAGAGTCACTTTGCAATATTGTGCCAGCAAGTTTCCATGCTCTGCAGCAACCGCTCCAGCGAGGCCAGAACAGCACTACAGGACTGACCTGGAATGTTATATTGCTTCACTAAGATTTATTAAAAAATGGAAGGAGGGAGACTTAGATCAATGTTTTTGGAATGGGAGAGGATATATCGCCTCATGGCTAAGCACAGGTGACGCATGAGCAATGAAGCGAAGATGCTAAAGACAGTCAGTGGAAAAAAACACAAGGAAGGGCAAAGCCAGTCAGATTCACCCAGCTTTCAGATCCTTCTTTAAGACCCTCCACAACGTGATCAAATAACAGCATTCTCCTAAAGAGTAGTTCCTAATTTTAAGCCATTACTCCAAGAAGATATGCAAATCAAGGGCAATGAACTAGAATTCCACTAAGCCAAATTCCTCTGTTCCACTATAAAAGTTTAGAGAATGAATCTACAGAACATTTTGGCCATAATACCTATTCACAATGAGGCATAGTTAAGATGGATCTATGATTCTGCTTCCTGGTGTGCAGGGAAAGGGCCAGAACATTTTGGATCCCATTTCAAAATCCTTTGATTTTTTTCCAGTCAGTGACACCCTGTAATGCACAGCTGCAGAAATGCCTGGCTTCTGTAGAATATATATGAAAGTTAAATGGTCTACTTTAGAGAGTATGAATAGAAACCACAAAAAGGAAATGGAGAAGTAATAAGTGAAAAAATCCAGGGCGTAAACAAAAGTTGACATCTTAGATGATAATGGTAGAGTCACTGGAGAATGTTGTGTCTTCTAAAGATATGTTTGAACCTAACTACAAACTTCATTCTCTGCATTGTCTACCTGAAAGGGTCTAATGGCCTCTTTGAAGCATTGAAGATTGTGAAATAAACATGTATACTGGTAACTTTTAAAAATCTCAGCATGGTATTACCTTGCCATAATATCAGAAGTCCCACAGTCCCTGTAAAACCATGTTCAGTCTATTTTCTGTCAATGTACATTATATACCCAAGAAGCCCAGATGATTTTCCACAATGTATTAGCTGAAGATAAATTACTGATTCTTAATCAAGCTTTTTACTTTTAAATCATAGTACATTTTAGTTACTCAACATTGACTTTAATATTTCAGTCCTTATGTACCACTTATAGTTTAGATCTGTGTATGATGTGTCTTTGAGGACAGTTATGCTGAAGCAAATATGTCCTGATATTTGCCAATTTAAAAGACAGGTATTCTCCTCACTTGAAAGAAGTACATGAGCCTGTTTGGAAAATCCTGATTGAACATTTCTCTTAAAATATACATTCTATTCCCAACAGAATTAATTGGTCTCAAATTTGGCTAATTAGTATTTAGAATATTAATTACAAATGATTATATATATAATATATTATATATATGAAATGAAATATGAAATATATATATTATATATATGAAATATATGTATATGAAATGAATATGAAATATATATATTTGAAATATATATATTTGAAATATATATATGAAATGAATATGATTTATATGATATATATGAAATGGTAGGAGAAAAAAACATAGCTATCACTGTGTGCACTCTTCAATTCAGAGGACTTATTGCCCAGAAATTCTGAAATGACACAGCCAGTTTAACAAAACTAACTTTCCCCCCTGATGACGAAGAAGGATTGGAGGTATCTTCCAACAGGACCAGATGTAGAACAAGGCTCTCACTCCACTGTCATAATTATTTCTCAAAGTTATGACAATAACTGAATATGATTAATTTTCTAAAGTTTTAGGTCTACTATACATTTTTTAATGTAAATTTAATAGTAGCTATATTTAAGATATTTCATTGACCTGGCTTATATAAGAGCTACAAGTGAATTACTAGGTCAGATGAGAGTATGATAGGTAAGGAAAAAGAGTGTGTATGTGCTTTAAGGTTCTTTAGCTGGTCTATACATTAGATCAGTTGTTCATAACCTGTGGATCACTATTCCTTTGGGGGTCAAATATAAGATATTCTGTATATTGGATATCTGTATTATGATTCATAACAGTAGCAAAATAACAGTTAAGAAGCAGCAAAAAAATTTTCATTGTGGGGTCACCACAAGGTGAGGTATATTTTAAAGGATCACAGAATTAAGAAGGCTGAGAACCACTACATAAAATGGACATAAGATTCATTAACAGTAGAAAAAAACAGATTTTATTTTATATGAATGTATAGCAGTCCCACCAAAACATGGTTCAGCGAGTGGTACATGATTGAACCCTGAGGTATAGAAAGCAATGGTGTCTTCTAGAGAAATATAAAGATGTTATGAGAAAGTAAAGAGAAGAAATACATGGTGCACAAACATTACCATGTCATGTGGATAAAAAAAATTCTATAAACGAGTGAGAGTTGTCTGAAAGCAGCCCTCATCCTAATGTAAATACAGTTTACTAAAATATACGTTTGCCTTATAGATGTAATTTCCTTTCCAAAGGGCAGCTTTGCAGAGCTGCTACTATGTCCACATTTTCTCAAAATAATCTGCTCAAAATATGCCTAACAAGTATATTTTGGGGTGTCTTATTCTAGTCTCCACAGTCACATTTAGGAATAGTTTGTTCTGAGCCTCAATTATACCACAGAAAAGGTAAAAGATACTTTAACCTTCTTGCGTTTTAGATATCACATGAACTGTTCTGCAATATTAAGATATTAATTCAGAAAGTCTACAAAATATGGTTTATTATAGTCATTTAATGGATGGGGAAACTAGAACCAAGAGTTTGAGCACAGAAGTTACACAACCAACATTCAAGTCCTCCTGTAAAGCCTGTAAGCCCGAGCCCTAAATCTGTAGATCCCATTTTCGCCTTTAGCCATGCTTGTTCTACTTCAACAGAATGGGTAGAGATCTCGATATACTACTCAGAGTATAGTATAGTGTATAGTTAAAGGCAAGGAGAGACATACTCGTTGAATGACAAAGTGATTCCTGGCAATTCAAGAACTCAGACTCTTTATTGGTGAAAAAGAGAAGGCATTGGGGAGAGAAAAGAATGGTAGTGGAGGCAGGTGGAAGGGAATAGAGAGAAGAAAACAATGGTTTGGTAAAAAGATCCACCCAGTTCTAATTTTGGTCATTTTATACTCATCAGATCAATTTAACTTTTCTCTTCTGCCATTAGACTTGATAATTCTAAGATGTGTTACATCCAAATGGGGAAAAGTGGCTGGGTATAACTTCAAATCAATTAAAAACTGAAACTGGTGAACATCTCTAATAGGTTTATAGTTACTGACTTTGTGTGCTGCTATGGTCTAAATATCTGTGCATTTAGACCTCCCCAGTTCATGTGTTAGAATCCAAATCTTCATGGTGGTGAGATTATGTAGAGAGACCGTTAGAAGGTGATTAGAAAATAAAATGAGTCCCCCTCCCACCCTATGAGGACATAGGCAAAAGGTGCTATTCATGTAAGATTTAGGAGATTGTATGTATAATCATCTAAAACCTTAACCCTGGATTCCAGAACTATGAGTTGTATATTTCTTCTGCATGGTATTATGTTGTAGCCACCGGGAAGAGTGAAAGCAGATATGCTTTCAGCATATATGATCTAATTTTTTGACTTATACTAATTTTCCCTAAATATATTATGTAAGTGCTTGCCATCTATTAGGATATGATAACATCTATCAGGCCATGTCATAACAAGACTTCACAAAGCAAAGCACCCCACTCACTTTGGACATCCCTATTCTCTGAGTGCTAAATCCTGGACACTGCTATAAATACATCTACCAAGAGGGCTCTAGCACAGTTAGATCTAGTCGACTATCAGTTATATTTTACCTTAGCTCTTGCTAGATATTAATTTATACTGGATATTAATTTACAAATAAAAATAATTAATTCTTTTTTATACTTCATACTTTTTGCCTTTCTCCTTTGTAGCAATCAACTAGTCCATATGTTTCTCATCTGAGAAAATCTAACAATGTACCCCGAAATAACCTTGCATTTGTAATCCTCCTGTTTCCCTTCCTGAGTGCTAAGATTATAGCTGTGTGCTACTGTGTCCACCTTAGAAATTTTCTTAAGTATTCACAAATCAAACTTGCCTCATATTCATCCCAAGTATGGTAAAATAAACCTATGTGGATGGTCTGTCTCATTGTTAGTTAACACCAAATGTTCCAACAGTCTTAAACAATGTAATCTTCTCTACAGTTAAGAAATTATTTTAGTCCTTACATTTTCTGGGAGGGTCCTTATAGACACCTTCTATAATGATATTTCAGAAGCAATTGTCTTTCATAACCTCATCCTCTTCTCAACTGTCAAGGCTGTATGTCTGTATTATGTTTGAGACTCAGCTTGACACCAGTTGAGGTCTGGAATTGTTCTTTAATTGTTTGCATATTTCCCCAAAATACAAATCTCTCCATAGAGATCATAAACTGAGAGAACAGACTTTGTTTTGTATTTTTTCTTATGCTCTAATTTAGTCTCCTAAGAGAAAAAGTATATTTAAGTCCTTAAAAATTTACCAAATATGTTCCTAGCATGTTGTGAACACAGTAGTGACCCAAAAATAGTTGATGAATTTAAATAGAATTCTATCATCTTGGTAGTTTCAAATTTCAACTTCTTGAAAAACTGAATTTCCCATTCCAATCTTCTGATTATTGACCAATAAAGAAGAAAATTTTATTAAAGCCAGTGAACCCTCATTTGGATAGTTAATTTCATTAAACAACTAGATACTACAAACTACCAAAATTCTTTAAGATGAAAAACATTACATGCCATGGTATAAAACTGTCATTAAATAAACAAAAAAGTGAAGTTCTTCAGTAAAGACTCCTCTGTCTTGACTTTTGTTATTCAGAATTTGGTTTCAAAGAAACTGGCAATAAACATGGAATACATACATTCATTCATACATACATACATACATAATCTGAATATAAATATGAACTAAAAATGTAACAAATATTTAATTTTCTTTCACAAATTAAGGCAGTTTGAACCAGTTAGTACAACTAAGACAAGACTTTTATCCCCAAATTCAAGTAAGCATCATAGCAATGCCAAGATGCATGAGAGAAAAGAGGTCCCTGGAAAATGGCCATGTTTCTCCAATTCCATCTCACACAGGCCCTTTTCTTTGGATTGAGTCTTAGCATCCTTAATTAGTGACTTCACTTGGGAAAAGTGGATATTAACCCCTTTTTTCTATTTTCCAGGAGATTTCTAAAAACAAAAAAACAAACAAACAAAAAAAAAAAGAAAGAAAGAAAGGACCGGAAGGAGAGAGGAAGTGAGAGAGAGAGAAGGAAGGAGAAACATGGGGAGAGAAATGTAGGAATAGGAAAAGGAAGAGAGAGAGGGAAAGAAAGGAAAGGATGGATGGTGCATTCTGGACAAGGGCTTGGCATAGAACGGAGTGAATATACTAGCCCAATGGCTCACCTTTCTATGTGACTGGGCCTCCATCCAGAAAACAGAAATCTTATAAGGTTGCCTGGACTGCCAGCTGCCTCAATTTCAATGCAACGATTTAATGTATTTTAAATAAATGTAACATAAGGAAAAAATGCTTTGTACAAATTGGTCATCTGTTGTTTTTCTGGCTGGCACCATGATTTATGTAATATATCAGTAGAACAGCATCTCTCTATCTGTCTCTTGGATAACAAAGTGCATCTGGAAGGTTCTTTATAGAGCTTTAACCCCATGATTACTAGAAAGGCTGTACTGTTTTCCATAAACCATCTAAGCCAAAGTTGCTCTCTAATATGTGACTGTTTTATTTATTCTAGATCCACTTTTTTTATCCTGGATGTTCTTTTATTCCTATACTACAAGATTACAACATTATTTTTCTCATTATACATAAATGGTATTCAGGATTTGAATGACACCCATCTTCACTCAAAATAACATTAACTGAATTTTCATAATATCCCAATTATTTGTCACTTGTTTAGAAGTAATTATAAAGACCACCCATATATTTTTACTTTCTACTCCTTTTCCCTTCTCCTGCAATATAAAATACTATAATCTGTCAGTTTTTAAAACAACGTAAATTGTTTTGGGCAAACACCAAGACCAATGATGATGTCATCACAGTCCATTGGCACATCAAATAAAAGTATTAGTTTTAACGTATTTTGGATAACACACCCATGTTGTGGAAATCTTAAAGAAACTTGGAAACTTCTCCCCAACGCAATGCATATTTGTTCTTACATAAAATTTTGCATGAAATCAAGAGGTTCACAACTCAGAAGAACATAGCAGTATGATTTTGTATGTCTTTCAAAGAGCATTGTTTTAGCTCCCTAATTAGTCCCAAAGGAATAACACGGGGATTTGTGTTGTAACTTGCTTGTAACGATTGTTTCTGGGGTGGTTGTCTTTTTTTTTTTTCTGGAGCTAATGAGGAAAGAGGTCATAGGTTCAATTCATTTAGGGGTCAGTTGGTTGTCATACAAAGGAAAAGCCTTTGCCATGTTACTGATCCACCATCTTTCAAATTTATGCATCTTTTCACCAATCCAGATAATGAATGGTTGCAACTAAGCTTCTACTTCTTCTAGAAAAAACTTGAAAATATCTTTCCTTGATTTGATGATTCACACATTATGAAAGTGTGGGAAGCAGCAGCTTAGGATAACAGCAGGAGGAGTTTCCTCAAACGATCAGAAGAGAAGGGTGCCGTGACATTATGCAATCTATTTGACTTATCTAGGTCTTTTTCTTATTAAATAAGTAGGCAATATCTGATAAGAATTTTAAAAATAAAACAATATTTTAACTCAAACTTTCTAATAGTGAAGCTCATCAGATCCTGAAGAATAGCTAGTGCATACAGTATTGAAAATGATTCACACAGAAAACAGGATGCCTCTGACAGTGTTTGATGACCCCCACAATAGCAGAAGGGTCCCTAAGTGAAGCGTTCTTACTGTGGTCATTGACTGTAAGGAAAACTTCATTTACAGCAAATGCTGTGCACTGTTTCTTTTTATGATTAATCTACATGCATTTGCATTAATAGATGTATATTTAGTGTAGAAGCTTATATTCCTTAGCCCTGAAGGAAAACATGCATATGCACCATGGACAAAAGAGAGTAATACAATGCCAAAACAGTTAAAGTCTCTTTGGGGGAGACAAAATGAGGCTCTAAAAGAAACTACTATCTTCTAAAAGTCAGGAAAATCAGTTGGTTTATGTGCATAGGCTGGTGAAGTACAGCATGTAACCACTTAGCTTACACTGCTTATGATTTTATAAAAAAGAAAAACTGTCTTTGAATCCTCTCTGTATTCCCCTTCTTAAAACGTGCAATGCATTTATTATACACACGTATAGAGAATGCACACATACTGATAATGGGCGGATACAGTTACACCACATTTCATTTTTTTGTAACATCAAAAAAAGCATTTATTTTCATATATTTTATAGCCTGCTAATTTGGCTACGGAGCTAATGCCCATTTAAGGGAATATGGTGTGGGACGACTGTGCAGCGATATTAAGTGAGGAAGCCATATGTTTCTTAGCCCTGCCATATCGACTGTGGCTGCTCAACCCCCCTTGTTGGATTAGCTTTTTCCACAGATAGGCCTACAGTGGGTACAATGCCTCTTTTACAGGTGTTTGTTGGAGATCATGCAAAATAAAGGTTTCTACGGGGAGTGAAAACTATGTAAGACATCCGGAGACAGCATCTTGCTTTCACTTAAGATGCAACCCGCAGAGGTCTGCTTCAGACTCTTAATTTATAATAGTACCTTTATATATCATGATAAGTGACTGTCTGCCCCTAGATAGCTGACACAGTGCCCAGAATATGCAGAGCTGTCTGGTTTTGATCATCTTCTAGTTTGTCTAGAAGGGTATTAGAAGCAAAAATATGACAGGGTTAGATTGTGACCTAAACTGAAAATATACTTTACCCAAAGACTGATTATTCTTCAATTGCACAAAGGGATAAGAAGTAATGACCCATTAAATAAGTACACAATGCAAAAAGATTTCTTTATCCAGATTGTCCTTGCATCCTTTTGTGTGGTTCTGAGTTTAGGTATCATATATAGTACAAATGCACAAAAGCATACAGAATGTCAAGAGGGCCTCAACTGAGTAGATTAAACATTTTCACTCTCAACTCCCATAATTTGAAATTATATCATCTTGGTTTTCTTGAGTTCAAGAGAATTCCTTTCTATTGACTCCTTTGCTGCCCAGATTAAAAGGTACAGAGGGCTGGAAGAGAAAATCAAACAAGAGAAAGGGTATAAAAACAATACAAGTGGAGAGGCATGAGGTTTATAAGGGTTTATGTTTTTATGCAAATGTGCTAGTAAGAAAAGGGCTCCATTTGGGGAGCAATAAAGAAGAGGGTGGGAGAAAGCTATGAGCAGATCTCAGGGAAAAAAAAAGGAAAAAAAACACAGAGGCTTTCTATGCAGATGGGGAATTTAAAGGAGTAAAATGATAGCCACATAGTCAAGAGACTAGAAAAGAGACCTTGATGTTTGATAGTTGTAATAACCTGCAGAGTGCTCTAATGGTTCGGGGATCAGGTGCGGAGCTACAGCAATAACGAGAGCTGAATAATTATCTCGGCCGTATCCGCATCGCCAAAGTCCCAGCGTATGAGCTATGTAAGGAGGCTTCCGCTGCCTCTCCAAGATTTCCTGAAATGTTAAATCACTGATTTGGGAGTACTTCCAGCATTAGTACTGCCCAGTTAGAAAGAAATAAAGCCCAGAATTCTCCTGTGGCAGTTCTAATGTCTTTGTTAATTATGAATTATGGGTAAACATGCAGACGCACAGAGGTCACGGCTGTCAGCAACAATGGTTTTCAAGAAGGATTTTTATGAGGGACTTTTTCGCTCCACCTTAATGTCCATTTTATATACATAAACAGAGCCAGGCATATAAAAAAAAAAAAAAAAACAATGTTTGCTTTTTAGGTGAGTTGGTTTTGTGAGGTTTTTCTGGTTTTGTTTTTCTCCCTTTCTCTTCCTCTCTCTCCTTGTGTAAAGGCACGTTGCTGTAGCCAAGCATAGCCGTTCATAACTGGAACTCTCCTCTGTGACTGACAACAGCTACATCATTCCAAGCACTAGGCAGAGAGAAGCCAAGGCCGAGGCTGGGTTAACGCTCAGACCCTGCATACCACCTTGTAACCCAAGGAAGCGGCCAGTCAGGGTAACCTGTCAACACTGGTCATCTCTCACGTCTGATGGCTAGACAGAAGCTGCTGACGCCATGCTTGATTAGCCTCTCTTAAATGGTAACACTGATTTCAAATCTATCCCAGGATGCCCACAAACAAGACTGAAATTACATTACGTGTGGATCCAGCCCAACAAAAGCAACTGGCACAAAATCATCTTAATTAGGTGGTAGCAGTTCTAATTCACTCAAGTTTGGCGTTAATTCTTTTGTCATCAAAGAACTTCTAGGACTTCCTGTAAGACAGGGTGGAGAGTAGTCAAGCTTGTGTGAGCATCTCATACAAGGTTTTGACATGTTGACAGAATGTTAGACTCTACAATCAGATCAAAATTTATCAGAATGTTCAGAAAAATCTGTGACAATCATTCTGCCTAACTTTTTCCAGATAGACAATATTATCTAGAGAAATGGCTTGACAACTGTGACAAAAGCAGTCCTCAAACTGTCCAATAATGTGGGCACTGACATTTACTCAGAAGCCATTGTCTTTGTGCCTGGCAAATTTAAGAATAATACTTGCCTCAAATATAGGAGATTCGTAATCCAGTATTAGTAAATGTCTTTTTCTTCCCTTCCCCTTTTAACCCAGTTACCTACAATTTGTTCACAAGGTACAGTAGTGAATATCTGCAATCTCAACTTGCAAGTCTGAATTAGGAAGGTTATAAGTTCAAGGCCAGCCTGACATACACAGACTTTGTCTCAAATAAATAAATAAATAAATAAATAAATAAATGAATAAATAAATAAATAAGGAAAGAGGGAAGGATGGAAGGAAAGAAGGAAGGAAGGAAAGAAGGAAGGAAGGAAAGGAGCTGATGAAATGGCTCCATAGATTATGCACTTCTGCCAAGCCCAACTTCCCAGGCTCAATCCCCCAAACTGACATGATAGTGGAGAGATCTACTCCTATAAGTTGTCTTTGGGCCTCCATATGTCAACCACAGCACACACAAGCTCAAGAATAAGGATGAACACACACCACACACACACACGAAAACACACACAAGTTAATAAATTTAATCTGCTAATATTTTAAAAGAAAAGAAAGGAGAAGTGAAAGGAAAGGAGGGAAGGTGGAAAAAGAAGAAAGGACAGGGTTAAACTGGGTTATCTGCCACCCCTCCTCTTAAGAAGCAACATCCTATTTCCAACCTCTTTTTGTAACAACATTGTACCTAAGAGTTAGATGATCACTTTTAATCATTGCAGAAAGATGCATAGGATAGTTCCCAGATGTTTATTCAAGTCAAGTTCCCTTCCACCCACATCTTTCTCATGACCTGAGCCATGTTTCACTGTACCCTGGGTACTTACAAACATGGCACTTTCTTCTACAAGAAGTCACAAGCAATTTAGGAATTCAATGTGCATTGAATATACACCATGGGTATAGCATTGCTCTTTCCAACCATGCCATAAGTCTGAGCCATAAACACTCAACACTTTAAGGTTGGGGAGCTGAGAAAGAACTTCTTTCTAGGTCCACTATAGAAATTCTCAGCAATCAACATGTAATTTGTCATTATTGCTAACCACAGTAAATAAGGAGCAAATTGAATCAACTAGTCAGAGTGGATAAGTGGCTATATCATATCCTGACCTAGAAATTTCCATATCATATGGTATCATATTGTATCATATCTATCTTTAAGACAGATATCTTTTAGATGTCTTTTAAAAAATATATATCTATTTTATTTATATGAGAACACTGTAGCTGTCTTCAGACACACCAGAAGAGGGCATCAGATTCCATTACAGATGGTTGTGAGCCACATGTGGTTGCTGGGAATTGAACTTAGGATCTCTGGAAGAACAACAGGCAGTATTCTTAACCACTCCAGCCCTTAGATGTCTTTAAGATATTTTTATAGGTAGATAAGATAGAAAAATAAAACCTTGACCATGATGAAATCCTAATGACTAAATAGGATGACAGGCATAAACTTGGAAATGGAAAATAAAAGAAAAATTCAATTCAGTGTGGAAATCAACTGAAAGTTAAGACAGAAATCTCTTTGATTGACACGAGAGAAATGAGCATGGGTTGTCTTGAGAAACCATGTGGATGATAATGAAAGTAGCAATGAAAGAAAAATTCAGAATTGCAGATAAAACCAGCTATTTTGCCAGCCAATTTCTGCATTAGGAAAAAGAAGCGATTTTACAGTGTTCATGAAGCAATTCCTTTTAATTTCTTAATCCATTTGAAACTACTATCTCCTTTAGAAACAGAATAATTTTTATAGTAAATTAATACTAAAAGGGGCTGCATTTGTTGTTTTAGGTTTATTTGTTTGTTGAAGGGTTGTTGGGTTTTTTTGTTTTTTTTTTTTTTTTTTTAAATTAATTTATATACCAGAGTTTCAGAACTCAGATACTTTCAAGGTGTCAAGAGTCCAAGGCTCAGTCAGTCTGGTTTTGGGCAAAGTCTCAGTGGAGTAGGTAGCTAGATCCACTTGAATCAAGCTTCTATTTTCTCTACCCTCATTTCCACTTTTGCCTTTTAATGTTGCCTGAGTCTATGCCAAGTGTCCTTTGCCATAGCAACACCTGCAGGTGAAGGCCCAACTCTTCATTGCCAGCTCCACAGCAGTGAAGAGACAGCTAATCACTGCACAAGGAGAGGCATGCTATCTCCAAGACACCCATGGACAATTTGAGTCCGAGGGTGTCCCTGAAGCACCCTCTTCTCACAGGTGTTTAACCTGGTTAGCCATTCGTCAAGAAGAGAGAAGGAAAACAACCCCTTCTCTTCCTGTTGTTGGCTTTACATAGCTCCTCAAGCCTATTCATTTTTCAAACTCTCCTTAAGTTCCTACTGTTTTAAAGTTACTTCAACCATGTATTCATGGGGCCCCAGTGGTGGAAGAGCTCTCTGCTTCCTTGTTCTCCCATACCTCTAAGTCCATGAGGTCTGAGAGCAACTCCAATACTATGCTTTAGATGTCAAGAGAGAGTGGCTAGAGCCAAAGCACATGGTACTCTTCTGCCTTCAATGCTTCTGACAGCCATTCTCCACTGTGGAAAATACTCTTATGCAGATGTTTCTTATGCTGTCAACAGAAATGAAATGATGTGCATTCTCCAAGGACTCTCAGTCTCTCCAAGGACTTGCTTGAACCTTGCTTGGAGACAAGTATTTCCTCTCTCCTCTTCCCCCATCCTGCTTCTCTCTCCTCTTTCTCCTCCTCAAGCATATAAGTCAAGAACTTGACCCTTACCTGGCTTAAAAGAGTCAACTCCAAGGCTTGAAAGAACCCTGGCGATTTTTGGTGAATTGATGTCCTAACCAGCTACTTGGTCAGACACCCTTTGTTAGTAATTGTTTCCTTAAAGCTTCAACTAACCTGCCAGCCCAAGGAGAACACAGGTTATGGCAGTTCCTGTCAACCTTTGTTGCTATGTGTTCAATATGACTCAAACTCCTATGTTAACTTGCCATTTATTTTACTTCTTCAAATTAACATATTTTTAAGACAGATCTAAGGCTTATTATCTTCATTGGTTCTAACTCAGAGTAACATATGTTTTTCTGTAGGTAGGTCTATCGCTTACCTTCATTGAAAAGGCAATCAATAAATGTGAGAATGATATAGGGTCTGATAACTTCAGTTCATATGATAAAACCTGTCTAGTTGTTCTTCCTTCAGTGGGTCCCCTCTGCAGCATCATGGTCAGTGTCAGCCTGTTCAATTTATCTATGATGTCAAATCGAAAATTTTAAGAGGATGTTTTGCTTTGGAGACCACTGGGTTTGAAAGGCAACAGTTCCTGCACAATTGCCTATCAATCTGATAAATCATCTTGATGGTTCAAAGAATGTCCCTAATAACCATCTAGCCCCCTATCCTGGAGCTTGTAAAGTCAGTTTGACAGCCTGGTTGTAGACCTCTTGAATAGTGAATTTCTTTTTAGTTGCTGGAACCAGTTTTGGTTATTCAGGGTTGATTGTCTACTGTTTTCAGAGTTTAAGAGCTGACAGCAAATCCTAACTAATGGCTTTGTCCATGAATGTTGAATACCATACAAATCCTGTCTTTAAAAGTCCACAATCTCCTTAAACAGATCCTTCTTTGTAAGTCTACATAAGCTTTGCTACAATTTAAGGACTATGTTTTCACCATGTTTATTCCATTAATTAATAACATCTGAACATCAAAAACAATGTCTCTCATATGGTGGCATACAAAATAAGCTAAAATAAACAATTGCATGAATTAATAAGCAAGCAGGCAGATCCAGTACCCTGAAACAACTTCTAGGTCCCAGCCATTCAATTATCTTCTCCTGACCCCACACCTGAACCACTATACAACTTCTGAGCCTCATTGAGCCATTGAATTCCAGGCCACAATATCTCCACAGGAACTCTTTATCCATGGTAAGCTAAAATCTACACATAATAAAAAAAAAATACTTTAGGTCTTTATCTCAATTCCAACTTGTCTTATTCCTCCTGTACCTAATATGGCCTCCAGCCATAGGGAGCCACAGTCATGTTCTCTTCCATGTTCCCTGTGACCAGTGTCTTCCCTGCTTTGGTTTGGACCAGTTGTCCTGTTAGTCATTCTCCCACAATAGCAGTCACACTAACATTTTTTTAGTCTGACAATTGCCAGCCACTTCCTCCTGGGTTTCCCTTAGTCACGTGATTGCATAATTATGTTCCCAACAGATGATGAAGCCATCCCCATTTGGAGATATTTTCAATTATTCAAATGTGGCATTGAGCAAATGTTAACACAATCCATCAATAAATTATTAAATGAATTATTGACACTACCATAGGAGATTTAATGAGTTTAGAATTTAAAACTAATTTTTGGAATTCTCCCTTTTAACCTTTAGACTTCTTAGATTTGCCACACAGGGCAACTTACTCAATCTCTATTTAGTTTATGAATTTCTAGTATAGAAAGGATACTAGAACTATCATCAGAGAGTTTCTATAAGTAACAAATGGGTACGCTTGGGAAAGTTCTTGATTCAAAGTGATCTTTCAAAAATGTCATGCTGTTTTATATAAAGAAGAATTAAGAAAGAAGAGATAAGACATAGAACCACAGACATGTTAAAAATAGAATTCCTTAAAGACATTCTAACTAATAGTATTATCAATACTGTAGTTAAAGTTCCAAACATCTGTAAACAGTATCAGCAGAACAATTATGACTCCAATTCCGTATGCAAGTTTGAGAGATGAGCATGCTCTATGAAAATTCCCCTTAAAATTTGAATTTATATCACTAAGCTACAAGATCATATATTTATGCTATGTACATTAAGTGAAATATAAAACTACGATGAGTTTTAAATATAAATGTCCATGTAAGCCTCCATCTCTCCCACCCCCTGCCCTCTCCACCTGCCATCTCCCATCCCCCTGTCTTCAGTGGGGTCTCAGGAACTCCTCACTGGGAGAGACCTCAGATGTTTTTTTCACATGGAATTATAGTCTGGTTACATCTAATCCTAGACTACAAGGTAGTTAACGACAAGAACAGAAATTCAAACAAGGCAGAAATCTTCAGATTTCCCTGCTGTTACTTAAAACTCTATGAGTGTTTACTGAAGACACAGAGTTCCTGTGGTCAAATAAATGTACCACCAGGGCAGGATATAAATAAAGTAATAAGTAGTGATCTCAGATTATATAGAAATGGGAGCTGATCCTAAAGCATCCTGGTTAAAACACAAATTCGTGTTTCCATATCTCCTAAAATATTAAATATATATGTATACATATACATAAATATATGCACATACATGTACACACACATACACACACGTACACACACCTATATCCTAAGTATTAGTTAGTCTTTAAATGTATATGTTTGTATTTGTCTATGAGTACGACTGTATTACTGTGAATTTAACCCAGGGCCTCATGTACTTTAAGCAAGCACTCCATCTATGTGCTATATCCCAAAAATACAATAACTCCTCTCCTGTTTCTGTGGTGTTGGGGATGGAAGCCCACTCCTTAACATGCCATGAAAGCACCAGGCCACTGAAAAACATCTTCAGCCCATTTAATCTCTAAATTGTCAAAGCAATCTACACCAGACACAATTCTCTTCTTATGGAGATTTGCATACTGGGATTTTGGGGGTTGTTGTTTAAATTAACATGGCAAAACCAGAAATCTGAAGATTATTTTAATGCTATGCTATCACACTAAATCAGTACACCGGACAATCAGCTCTTAGAATTAAAATCTTAAGTTATGGATACACTAAACAGAAAAAATATAAAAAAAAAACAAACACAGATACCACACTGAAGTTCACCTGCTGATACTCAATATTTATCGTGTTGGAAAACATACCATGTCACACTCTAATGCTGATAGATTAAAAGTAGAAAGTAAGTCCTTCATACGCAGACAAGGACTACAAGTCTCCATCTACAACCCATAATTCTTTTCAATTCAGTTGCCTGGGTTTCCACCCAGCTGTCTCCTACTGGAAGTTAAATGTT